>JAJOZX010001695.1:605000-803946 GCA_023014485.1 Bathynomus jamesi
GGACTTGGGAAGGACCTGCTCCTCTAGACAATTAGTAAGAAACTTTCGTCGGATACGAATTGCATGCCCCTTCATTAATGTAGAAGAAAACACGAACAGAAACGGAGACAAGAGAGGCAACAGCAAGCCGAAGGAACGCGTGGTGTTCATTATATGAAAATTATTTCACGAAAGTAACACGTGAAAAATATTTATGATGGATAAAACCACGAAGGAAAGGAAACACAGAATGGTGCTCAAGCGCTTTCGTGTAATGACATCCTCAATAACACTGAAGTAAATAAAGAGTTCAAGAGTTCAAAAAAAAATACATATATATATAATAAATATAGAAATAAAAATTGTGGGAGGAGCATACAAATTTGTAAGGAAAACTACCAATTTTAGCACTTTGCCCGAACTTAACACAGAATCAAACGGATTGTTTATGACCAATTTTATAGTTAATGCCTGAATGATATATAGGTCACAAAAAATATAAAAAATATATATAAAAATAAATTGAAAAATAAAAATTGTAAGAGGAGCATACAAATTTATAAGGGAAAACTACCCAAGTTTTAGCACTCTGCCCTTCTTGTCTAAATCCGTTCTGAACGAATTCAACACAAGATCAAATGGATTGTTTACAACAAATTTTATAGATAAGGCCTGAATGATATATAGGTCACAAAAAAATAAAAAAAATATATAAAATTAAATTGGAAAATAAAAATTGTAAGAGAAGCATACAAATTTATAAGGAAACACTACCAAAGTTTTAGCACTCTACCCTTGTCTAAATCCGTTCTGAACGAATTCAAAACAACGGGATCGAGTTGAAAAAGACCTTTGCTGATGTTAAAGTTATTTGTAAGTTGGATAATAGCAGACTCAAGAATATTTCTTTTAACACTGTCGATAGAGTGAAACAAAACTGAAGCATTATTCCAATCAATACAATGGGATAATTCTGAAAAATGGACAAAAAGGGCACTGAACAACTGTCCCGTTCTAACGGAATATTGATGCTGTTTTACACGCTTGAGCACCATTCTGTGTTTCCTTTCCTTCGTGGTTTTATTCATTATAAATATTTTTCACGTGTTAGTTTCGTGAAATAATTTTCATATATATATATACCATATGTCCCACAAAAAAGTACACCCAACTTTAGATTGTACTAACTCCTCCAAAAATTGAGATATTTTGGATCTGTTTGTTTGATTTAATATAGCAAATTATTCTCTGTTAACTTTCAAATTTATTCATGTTTAAACGATTTAGTGTTTAAGCATCTGCTTTTAACTGAAGGGTACAGCAAAATGGGTTGCGCCGAATGATCATTTCTCCCAGCCAGATAGTTCCTCTTGCTTTAACCAATGTGCTACTTTTTACGTCGAAGGATATTGCAAATATTTTTTTTAAATAATTTGAACTTTTGTATCTAAGATACGAGTCATACATATAAATGAAGAATCTGAATTACTAAATTTATAAATAACTTTGAAACCCTTATCATGCAGTTTACACGAAGGCAGCGCGTTTTCATGGTCACAACTTATCTGCAAACTAAAAGCTTAAAACAAGTTCAGAATACCTTCGAACTGCAATTTCCCGATAGAGCTTCTCCAACTAAACATACAATTTTGAAGAATGTTCGGAAATACAAAGAAGAAGGAACGGTCCTCAATTTGAACAAAGGACGTTCAGGCCATCCGAAGACGGCAAGAACAGACGAGAACATTCAGCATGTTCGGCATTTATTAGAGAGACATCCAAAAGTGTCCACCAGGCGAAATGGTACAGAACTCTCACGCATGTCATTTCATCGAATAGTTCGTGAGGATTTGAATTTGTACCCATACAGAATGGAAATTCGACATCAACTCATTGAAGGAGATCTACCTCACCGCCTAAGATTTGCCCAGTGGTTTCTTGAAAAACCAGAAAGATTCACGGAACAATTAGTGGTTGGAGATGAGGCGGCCTTTTTTATGGTCTAGTGAACAGACAAATCTGCCGTCAGTATGCACCAAAAAATCATCCACCTGACAATCATATCTACGAAAAGATAACTGTAGACAAAAACTGTCTCTCTGGGTAGGACTGTGCGGTAATGGAGCGGTAATTGGCCCGGTCTTTTACGATGGTAATCTAAATGGTGAAGCTTACCTAGAAATGATAGACCGAGAAATCCTTCCACAAATACGTATTACTTATGGAAACCGATTTAATCGTATTTGGTGGGTGCAAGACGGAGCTCCTGCTCACAGGAGAGTTATTGTGAAGGAACGCTTGCAGGAAGTCTTCCACCAAAGAGTAATTGCTACAGGCCATGACATTGAATGGCCTCCCAGAAGCCCTGACTTGACCCCGTGTGATTACTTTTTATGGGGTCATTTGAAAAATAGAGTATTTGCATCACAACCTATCAATTTAGATGATTTGAGGACTCGCATCACAGCTGAAATCAACTTGTTAAAAGACAATCCAGATCTTATCAAAAGTGTGATGGGGAAGATGAGAGCTCGACTCCAGATTTGTATCGATAGGAATGGCGGTCATGTTGAAAGAAAACGAAAATAAGCATAACTTTTGCAATAAGGAATAAAGAAAAATCTGCTTTGTATCTTATTAAAATTATGTTAAAGTATCTATTATTATGTATTTGTCTTTTCATTACATCGATAGCACACACATTATTTTTTCATTGACCAATTTTGCGCAATCCATTTTGTTGTACCCTTCAGTTAAAAGCAGATGCTTAAACACTAAATCGTTTAAACATGAATAAATTTGAACGTTAACAAAGAATAATTTGCTATATTAAATCAAACAAACAGATCCAAAATATCTCAATTTTTGGAGGAGTTAGTACAATCTAAAGTTGGGTGTACTTTTTTGTGGGACATATGGTATATATATATATATAATTGTTGGAATTCTTTTAGATATAATCGGATTCTTCTTTTAGAGCTTGTTGGGTTTCATTATTTATAATCTCATGAATTTTTACGAATTTTAAAAGGGTATAGATAAATTAGAGTCAAAAATTTATTTATTTATTTAATGAACGGGTTTTATTTCAACGAGAAAAGTCCTCAAGTAGTATAATAACATATGATTCGTCATTCTCAACCAATTCGTATTGGCATATCTGGCAACTTTCCCACCAGCTGTATGTCAAGCAGACAAGTAGCCCAATTTACAGATCCTATCTAATAATTTTATTTTTTTGTAAAAATGTACAGTTATTTACACAAAGCCCAAATCTCTCTCTCTCTCTCTCTCTCTCTCTCTCTCTCTCTCTCTATATATATATATATATATATATATATATATATATATATATATATGTGTGTGTGTACACATAGATAGTTATTACCTATATATATTATATATATAGGTATATAGATAGTTTATTATATATACACACACACACACATATATATATATATATACACATTCAACTGCAATGACCACGCAGTATATTAATGTATAGAAACGACGTAAGTATAGAGGAGTGTTCTGCACACGAGGAAGAGAAATAACGAACAAATGAAAAATGAGGTGACCGCCCGGGAATCGAACCCAGGATCTTCCGATTGCCGGTCAGATATGCTACCACTACACCACGGACCTCGATCAGTCAGAAGTCGCAATTCTCCTACATAGGGCAGAAACCAATGCCTTGAGAGGGCACCCTCGCAAATCGTGAATATGTACATTTAACTGCAATGACCACGCAGTATATTAATGTATAGAAACGACGTAAGTATAGAGGAGTGTTCTGCACACGAGGAAGAGAAATAACGAACAAATGAAAAATGAGGTGACCGCCCGGGAATCGAACCCAGGATCTTCCGATTGCCGGTCAGATATGCTACCACTACACCACGGACCTCGATTGGTTTCTGCCCTATGTAGGAGAATTGCGATTTCTGACTGATCGAGGTCCGTGGTGTAGTGGTAGCATATCTGACCGGCAATCGGAAGATCCTGGGTTCGATTCCCGGGCGTCACCTCATTTTTCATTTGTTCGTTATTTCTCTTCCTCGTGTGCAGAACACTCCTCTATACTTACGTCGTTTCTATACATTAATATACTGCGTGGTCATTGCAGTTAAATGTACATATTCACGATTTGCGAGGGTGCCCTCTCAAGGCATTGGTTTCTGCCCTATGTAGGAGAATTGCGACTTCTGACTGATCGAGGTCCGTGGTGTAGTGGTAGCATATCTGACCGGCAATCGGAAGATCCTGGGTTCGATTCCCGGGCGGTCACCTCATTTTCATTTGTTCGTTATTTCTCTTCCTCGTGTGCAGAACACTCCTCTATACTTACGTCGTTTCTATATATATATATATATATATATATATATATATATATATATATATATATATATATATAAGCAAGAAACCACAGGGAAACGGAAAAATAAAACACGAAGTCCAAGCGCTTTCGTGATATATTCACATCTTCAGGGGCAAGGGAGAAATAGGCAGAATTTACAAAGTACACGAGTTTAAATACACAAGCGAAAAAATTCCATAATAGGCAAGTCAATCTAAAAACATAATCTAAAAATTCCCTAATAGGTAACTTAATCTAAAGGCTACTAAACTATCGAATACATAGAAAACTATTAACTAAATAAAAGAAATTATACAATTAAAAATGATTGCGCCACGTCTTTTTTCCTGAGACTATCGCATTCTTGCCACTTATTTGCCCGTTTTGATTATTTAATCGTCCTTATAAATAAATATTATCTTTAATAACTGTTCTTATTTTTATGTGTACATTTTTAATTGTATAATTTTTTTTAAGTAGTTAATAGTTTTCTATGTATTCGATAGTTTAGTAGCCTTTAGATTACGTTACCTATTGGGGAACTTTTAGATTGTTTAAAGATTATGTTTTTAGATTGAGCTGCCTATTGGGAAATTTTTTCGTTTGTGTATTTAAACTCATGTTCTTTGTAAATCCTGCCTATTTCTCACTTATTCTTGAAGATGTGAATATATCACGAAAGCGCTTGGACTTCGTGTTTTATTTTCCGTTTCCCTGTGGTTCCTTGCTTATTATATATATATATATATATATATATATATATATGCTGCAAACCCACAAGGAAAAAGAAAAACGATTCCAAGGCCTTTCGTGTATTCAAAGCTACACCTCGTCAGGGAATGAAGTTAAAAGGCGAGAAGCCCATATATATATACAACGTACAGGAAAAACAAAACAATTAGCACATACTTAACAAGGGTTAATGAGAGGCAAAAGAAATTTTAACATGATATCGTCAATTTTATAAGTCCCCGAGCTGTTATTGAAATTGTTTTTAAAATGAATAAATGCACATTCTAGAATATTTCGTTCTATTATATCTCTGTTTTTAACAAGCGCTTTAGAACTATCCCACTTGATGCTATGGTTACATCTATACATATGGTTAAATAAAGCATTGGAAGTACTAGCTGTTCTACAAGCATATTTATGCTGTTTTACCCTAATATCTAACGTTTTACCGGTTTGGCCTATATACTGAGTTACATTGTGTACATCCGATCGAATACACACAACCAACAACATTATCAGGGCTATTCTTTATTAGGCGTGATTTAACAGTATTATTGTACTTAAAGATTACATTAATGCCAATTGCTTTAAGTACAGTTGGAAGGTATTGAAAATTAACATGGTAAGGTAGGCTAAGGATATTTTTACGCTGAAATTCCTTTACAATTACATTATCATAATACCTATTCTTGGCTTTCTTAAGACAGTTATCTAAAAATGAAATAGGATAACATAATTTAGTACCAATATTCATGATATTGCATAATACTGTTAAATCACGCCTAATAAAGAATAGCCCTGATAATGTTGTTGGTTGTGTGTATTCGATCGGATGTACACAATGTAACTCAGTATATATAGGCCAAACCGGTAAAACGTTAGATATTAGGGTAAAACAGCATAAATATGCTTGTAGAACAGCTAGTACTTCCAATGCTTTATTTAACCATATGTATAGATGTAACCATAGCATCAAGTGGGATAGTTCTAAAGCGCTTGTTAAAAACAGAGATATAATAGAACGAAATATTCTAGAATGTGCATTTATTCATTTTAAAAACAATTTCAATAACAGCTCGGGGACTTATAAAATTGACGATATCATGTTAAAATTTCTTTTGCCTCTCATTAACCCTTGTTAAGTATGTGCTAATTGTTTTTTTTTCCTGTACGTTGTATATTATATGGGCTTCTCGCCTTTTAACTTCATTCCCTGACGAGGTGTAGCTTGAATACACGAAAGACCTTGGAATCGTTTTTCTTTTTCCTTGTGGGTTTGCAGCATTCATTCATTTCACGTGTTTATTGTGAAATTCATCCCATATACATATATATATATTTGTGAATTGTTTGCATATACATATATATATATATATATGCAAACAATTCGAAAATATATATATATATATATATATATATATCTATTATATATATATATAAAAGCAAGAACCACAGGGAAACGGAAAATAAAACACGAAGTCAAGCGCTTTCGTGATATATTCACATCTTCAAGAATAAGTGAGAAATAGGAAGGATTTACAAAGAACATGAGTTTAAATACACAAACGAAAAAATTCCCCAATAAGCAGCTCAATCTAAAAACATACTTACATTTGGTGAGTTTGAACAACGGTTCAGGGTCGACGTGCGGTCGACCCTCTGCAGCATCCCGCCTCATTTAAGGGATTTGGTGAAGGACGGAATTGCTCTCTGATCTCCTCCTGCCCTCGTAGCCAGCCACGCATGGCTGCTCAGGGACTTTGCACAGGAATCTGTCCAGCTGGTTCTTGAAGTTATTCAGGTCGGTGTACTGGAGATTCCTCACTTATTTTGGAAGGACATTGAAAAGCTTTGGGCCCCGTATTCTGAGGGTATTTTCCATCCTCGTTTTCCTGACCCCTTGTCCCACAGCAGCTGGGACCGTACAAAATTTGCCTCTTCTCTTATTCCAGTTTGTTTCTATTTCATTTCTGAGGTTAGGGACAGAGCCCTCAAGTATTTTCCATCTGTATATTATTGTGTACCGCTCGCGCCTTCTTTCGAGAGAGTAGAGTTCCAGGGATTGTAGTCGAGACCAGCAGTCTTCAGCTTCCCTTTCCTCTATCTTAGACGTAAAAGTCCTTTGCATAGCTTCAATGTTCGCAATGTCTCTTTTTCTGTGTGGGCTTGTGAGTACTGAGCAATACTCAATTATTGGTAGAACTAGACTCTTCCATAATTTGAGCATGATGTTTGCTTTTCTGCTACGGAAGCTCCTCCAGATGATTCGCATTGTTTTTATAGCCGTTGTGAATTTGATTTTATAGTGCTCTCTGAATTCTGCATCCGCGACATTATTACTCCCAGATCCCTGACTTGTGGATTTGGTGTTATCTGTTTGCCTTGTATAGTTTTGTACCCTTTTTTCTGTAGCTCTTTGTTATTAGTAGGGCAGTCAAAAGTTGACCGAAAAAATTAAGAAAGTTGACCTTACGAATTGAAAAAATTGACTTATGAAGTTGCCTTTACTTTCAATAATAAAAACGATACTTTAATTACTTATTCTTGCTCTTCTACATCAGTTGACCGATTGTGGTAAATTATGAAGTATTTACCGACATTTTCTGGCAAAAAATTGCGATCCTTACTTAATAATTTATTAAGCATGGAGAAAGATCTCTCTACAGCGGCAGTTGTTGGTTGACATTGCAAAAGCTGACCATAAACTGTTGGTGAGATTTCAGGTCTACTGAGGTTAATTATTTCACAAATACCATTTGTCTTGAGTCTTGTTTCAATGTATTGTTTGACTGAACACATATCTTCGCCAAGGTTGATAGAAGAAATGGTTTCATATGCCTCTCTAATGGTGCAATCAGATGCTTCCATCCTAGTCACTAAGCTAGCAATCAAACTATAATTCATTTTGATTGACATTAGTTGCTTTGGCAGTTTTTCATTAGCAACACACTCTTTAGCCTTCTGAACAATGATTCCTTCATCTTCAAAATTTTCCACAATTGTCTTCACATTTGGAAAATTGTCTGCATAATAAAAAGCAGCGTTCAGCCAGCTTGCCCAACGTGTTCCTGCCAATTTTTAATTATTTTAATTATTTATTCCAAAAAATTGACTTTATTTACCTCATTGCTATTTTTTGACCTAACAGGTAAAAGTTGACTTTTGGTTGACCTATTAACTTTGGTAATATACCCCCTACAGGTGTTTTTATTTCATTTTCAGTCGTTTCAGCGAAAAGTGCCCCAAAGGAAACAATTTGACTTTATTGACTTTTGACCGCCCTAGTTATTACCATATCTTAGAAGTTGGAATTTTTCTTCGTTGAACTTCATATTGTTGTCTTCTGCTCACTGGAATAATGTTTCAATGTCGTTTTGTAATTTTCTGATGTCATCTTCGTTCAATATTTCCTTACATATCTTTGTATCATCTGCGAAGCATGATACAATACTGTCCTTAATATCTGCATCAATATCTGCAATCATTATTATGAACAGCAAGGGAGCTAATACTCTCCCTTGTGGGACAGAGCTCACGACTTCCGAGACTTCCGATTTAACTCCGTTTACCACAACTCTTTGCGTTCTTTGCGTCAAGAAATTAAATATCCACCTTCCTAGCTTTCCAGTAATTTCTGTATTCTTAAGTTTGTGTGCTATGATTCCATGGTCATATTTATCGAAGGCTTTAGCAAAGTCCATATATATTACATCAATGTTTAGTCCTCGACACAATGTTTCTAATATTTTCTCCTGGTGGTCTAGTAGCTGTGACAGGCATGATGTTCCCGCACTGAAGCCATGTTGATTTGGGTTGTATAAGTCTTTTTCTTGTAGGTAGTAGGTAGTTTTGCCTCTAATTATGCGTTTTAAACACTTTATAAGGTGTGAGGTGAGAGCCACTGACCGATAATTTTTGGGCATTGCTCTGTTACCACTTTTAAATAGGGGGGCAATGTTCGCGTTCTTTAAGGGGAGTGGAATTTGTTCTGTGTCGAGTGAATTCCTCCATAGTAAGTAATAGTATAGCGGTTTTGCAATACTCTCTTTGCACTTCTTTAGAAATGTGGCACTCCATGTGTCTGGTCCTGGCGCTGAATTGTCTCGCATCTGTGATAAGGCCGTAATTACATCTTCCGTGAACTCGAAGTCCATTAATAGGTTTGTGCCGGAATTTGGTTTTGGTGATCTGTATCTATGTCGAAAAATTCGTCTGGGTTTCCCACTTCCATATCGGACTTAGGGGTGCTAAACACAGACTGTTCCCTAATTGTTCCCTAAGCAGTTCACTTATTTCTTTCGGGTAATTTGTGTATTCGGCCTCCACGCCTATCAACGGACCAATGCTCTCCTTATACTGCATTTTCCTTTTCGGAAACGTGTAGAAGTATTTTGGGTTATTTTTTTATGTTTTCTGCTCCCTTGTTTTCCTCCTCGTTTGTCTTATGTATGAATGTTTGCTTTAGGTCCATTTCTATTTCGCCAAGTTTCCTCTCTAGTTTGAGTCTCGCATCAGTTTTGCATCTGTGGAGATGTTTTACGGTTTGTCTTCGTTGCCTGAATAGTGTCCTGATTTTCTTCTCGAGCTTGCTACGTTTTCTTTCCTGTCTCTCTGGAATATGTTTTAGTATTATAGGTTTGGTTTCAGTCTCAATTATACATAACACTAGGCAACAAAGATTTTGTTACAGAAGACCAAATAGGTGCTCCTAGCTAATTTCGGTATGCTGATTTCAAATCTATAATTAGATTTTTTCTATCACGTCTAGATTTTGTGTAAAATGCAAATCACTTTTAGTAAAATTTTCTACCACGTCCAGATTTTGGTTTTAATCGGCTTAATGCCAGTAATATGAAACTTGCTTTTCAAGGTTAAAGCAATTTTTTTTGCCAACTATATACAAATTCGAACAATTTTGATAAATAAAATTTATCCCGAGTTGGCAACACTGAGTCAAGAGCATAGTAACGGGCAACGGCCCAACGGTCAGTCGCTACGTGACAGTCAAGCAGAACGGTTGTTGAAGCTCTCTGCTGATGAGCAAGTGACAGGTTGTGGTGACTTGTGTGTTTTTATAGCATTTGTTTTGTACTACGGTGTGCATTTCTTTTTATTTTGCACATCGTAATAATTACTTTCTACGTTTTTTCAGATATTGTATGGTAATTCAAAATGGCATCAAATAGACGTGCTTGTGTAAATCACCCAGACAACTTCTGCTTTGTCTGTGGACAATATACACCTAAGCCACAACGTAGAAACATAACAACAAAGATTAAACTTGCCTACAAGTGTTATTTTGACTGTAAGTTAGGAGACCAACAGAGGGACTGGGCACCACATATTTGCTGTGCACAGTGCAATGCAATGTTAATAGCTTGGATGAATGGTAAAAGAAAAGCTATGCCGTTCTCAGTCCCCATGGTTTGGCGTGAGCCGAAAAATCACTTCAATGATTGTTATTTTTGTTTGACAAAGATTGCTGGTTTCACAAAGAAAAACAAATCAAAGATCACGTACCCAAACTGCGAATCAGCAATGAAACCAGTACCACATGATGAAACAAATCCACCACCAGTTCCACCAGCAACGATAACAGACAGCAGTTCATCTGAAGATTCTGCTCGTGATATAGAAACAGGGAAAGATGGCATATATGTTCCAGATGCAAATATTTCCCCACATTTGTTAAGTCAAGCGGAGTTAAATGACTTAGTGCGCGATTTGGAATTACCAAAAGAAAAGGCAGAGTTGCTTGGTTCAAGACTTCAAGAATTTAATCTTCTCCAACCAAACACCAAAGTTTCCCATTTCCGCCATCGCCATTTGCAGTTTTCATCATTTTACTTACAGGAAGAAAACGTTTGTTTCTGCCACGATATCAGTGGTCTGATGCAAGGGATTGGCTGTCGCTATGATCCAAAAGAATGGAGACTGTTCATTGACTCTAGTAAAGCTAGCCTTAAAGCTGTATTACTGCACAACGTCAATGAAAAACCTTCAATACCTGTAGCACATGCCACTGGCCTTAATGAGACTTATGAATCGATGAAACTGCTGCTAAGACTCATCAAATATAAGGACCACACATGGAATATTTGTGGCGACCTTAAAGTTGTATCATTACTTCTTGGGTTACAGTTGGGCTACACAAAGCATATGTGCTTTTTGTGTCTATGGAACAGCAGAGATGACAAGAACCACTACAAAAAACATGATTGGCCATCTAGAACTGAACATGTTGTTGGTAAATACAATGTGAAACACCCAGCACTTATTGACCCTCAGAAAGTACATCTTCCACCACTTCACATTAAACTTGGCCTTATGAAAAATTTCGTGAAGGGTATGGATCATCAAGGTAGTGGTTTCCAATATTTAAAGGATAAATTCAAAGGAATATTGACAGATGCTAAGCTAGAAGCTGGAGTTTTCACTGGACCACAGATCCGCAGTGTCATCCACGACTCATCGTTTCCATCTAACCTAAATGAGAATGAACTAGGAGCATGGACATCTTTCGTTGAAGTTGTCAAAAATTTTCTTGGAAACCACAAAGCTGAAAACCACCGTAAACTCGTAGAAAACATGCTTAAATCTTATGAAATAATGGGATGCAGAATGTCTTTGAAAATTCATTTTTTACATTCTCATCTTGACTTCTTCCAGGCCAACCTTGGGGCTGTAAGTGACGAGCATGGTGAGCGCTTCCACCAACAGATCTCAGTTATGGAAAACAGATACCAAGGTAATTTCAACCCAAATATGATGGGAGATTATTGTTGGTTCCTGCAGAAGGAGAGCTCGTCATCCTACAACCGACAAAGGAAGAGGACACACCAAAGTTTCACTTAAGAACAGGAATTTGCCTTTCAGTAGTAACAACAAAATACTAACGCGCTTTGGGTGGATGGTTGGGCGCAGGGGTGGTAACTCCGCCAGCGGAATTCCGCTCTCTGTCTTAAGCCAGAATAAAAGAGGAAAGACATCCCTGTTCACTAATTATTTAAGTATGCTTAACATAAAACGTGGCACGGAAAAGTAGCTTAGACAGCTTTCGTAATAGAAGCGGGTGAGAAAAAAAATGAAAAATAGGGGTTTTCGGTTACACAAAATCTGGACGTGATAGAGAAATTTTGATATCAGATCTGAAATCAGCATCAGCGCTTTAGTAGGAATCAGTAGTTCACGTGTCTGTAACAAAAAAAAAGTTGAAATTTGTTGCCTAGTGTAATATTTCTTGTGGAGTCTTCTTGTGAAGTAGCAATTCCCAATTTACTTCATTTAAATCTTTATTTACGTTTTATAGGAAACATTTGTTATTGTTACCATATCTAATTATTATCGTTAGATTTCACACAGTAAGCCCTACATGGATGGGTCACTGTCCTCTGCGGCCAGAGTCTGTAAACTTACTGTATATGCTTCTTTGCTTAAGTTATTCTAAGGTTTCTTTACAGTATTTTAGACTGTAAGGCTGTAGGTTTGTATCTAATGTATTAATGACTATGCATATTAGTGGGGCTAGAAGCAGAACCATTATGTTTAACTGGGTTTAGCTATAATTTACTAAATTTTACCTAATCTATTTACTGTAGGCGTAGTTTATCCGTTTATATCACAACCTTTAACCAGTTTCCTTGTATCTCATAACTAACGTGTATATATATATATAGGGTGTCCCATTAATCTGGAACCATAGGGTAAAATAAGTAATTCATGTTTTTCCATTTATGCAAGTGTAGGCCCCTTCTTTTTTGATGACACTACCACAGGAAACGCCTACTTGCGTATGCTCAACGAAGAAGCATTCCCGTGTCTTGAACACAGATGGTGATTTCCCAACATGGTTCCAGCAGGATGGTGCTCCTGCCCATTACAGCATTAGGGTAAGAGAGTGGCTGCACCAACAATTCCCTGGTCATTGGATAGGACGTCGAAGGCCTGTCGAGTGGCCGGCGAGGAGCCCCGATCTCACCCCATTGGATTTTTATCTCTGGGGGTCACTTGAAGGCGTTGGTCTATGCGGAGAAAATTCAGTGTTGCACATTTGCGGGAGCGCATCATCGACGCATGTAACACCATCACTCCTGATACCATTCGCCGTGTATTTGCTGACTCGATATCTCGTCTGCATTCGTGTGTCAATAATAATGGTGGACACATTGAACACGTTGTGTGAATAAAAGCCGTTTTTATTGCCGTTTTTATCATTTTGCCCTATGGTTCCAAACTTATGGGACACCCTGTATATATATATATATATATATATATATATATATATATATACACAAACTCAGAATGGTTCCCTGAGAACAATATATGTTAAACACAGACCGTGCATGGCACAAGGAACTCTTCTGGGAAAATTAAATCCACTATAGTCCGAATAAGTAATGATAAATGACAAATACCATAGTTTTTTTCCTTTTTCATGATTTTAGCCCGACGTGGGCAACGGGTCTCTCGCAAAGAGATCCCATAAATATAGCTTCCCTCACCAGCTATCTGCAAAGCAGACAGGATCCAGCTTTGGGACGTGGATCTAGGGTTTAAAGCAAACCTAGATCCCTACACTCAGAACCTCTATATAAGTAAAAGACTCGTTGCATTCACGTCGTGTTGAATAAATCAAAGAAAAAGGGGGTAACTATTGTATTTATTCAACACGACGTGAATGCAACGAGTCTTTTACTTATATAGAGGTTCTGAGTGTAGGGATCTAGGTTTGCTTTAAACCCTAGATCCACGTCCCAAAGCTGGATCCTGTCTGCTTTGCAGATAGCTGGTGAGGGAAGCTATATTTATGGGATCTCTTTGCGAGAGACCCGTTGCCCACGTCGGGCTAAAATCATGAAAAAGGAAAAAAAACTATGGTATTTGTCATTTATCATTACTTATTCGGACTATAGTGGATTTAATTTTCCCAGAAGAGTTCCTTGTGCCATGCACGGTCTGTGTTTAACATATATATATATATATATATATATATAATGTCACAGCCGTTAAAATTTAACTTAGTTTACTGGAACACGAAATTATAATTTATAATGCAGCCATAAAGGAAATCGGGGATGAATTCTTATTTTCAGCGCTTGTTTGGTTTCATTATTTATAATCTCATGAATTTTTACGAATTTTAAAAAGGGATAGATAAATTAGACGGAAATTTATTTAATGAACAGGCTTTATTTCAGCAAGAAAGTGCTCAAGTAGTATAGCCGGTGTTGGCCTACCAGATATACTACTTGAGTAGCAAAGAGAATAGGCTAGCCTGGTCCGCTAGGTAGTCTGGTCACGAGGTAAAGCTAACATTTCGGGTAGGCTTATTGATTTAAAAGTCTGACGTGCCTATCCTACCAAATTAAATTAACACACAACTATTTACCACGATCAAATCAGCCTACATAACTTAAGCTGAGAATATACGCAATTTACTATCTATTTACTACTAATTATGATGATAAAATCTTTCTCCATACATCTCATAGCTACCGTATTAATTATTTCACTCCCTTCAAGCACAGCAAATTTGTCATAATTTGATTAATAACTCTATATTTATCCCAGAACATACTAGCTTATTAAGCCAAAATAAAAAAAAGTATTGTAAGCAGCCTAAACATTCTTTATAAAGTTCTGATGCTACTCAAATTATTTATATGTTAATGAACTTCCTAATAACTAATTTATTAATGCAGTTGCCTAGAGAAAGTTGTTAGCATTTTACTCATCAAGCCTTTGACGTGAAGGTTCATTGAATAAGTACACACACACACATATATATATATAATATATATATATATATATACACACACATACACATATATATATATACGAGGTGTGTTTAAAAAATTCCCGAACTGGTTATGCTGCACGCGCATCACAAGACACACATGCGCGTCATGTGATGCATGTTGTAGTGGGACTTCTCAGTCTGTGTCCAAAGACGGTTGCCGCTTGTTGATATCGTATTTTGTTCTCTCGATATTTACTGTTTTGTGAATTAATTTTTTGTGTTTTGTCGCATTTCGTGCATTTGAATAATGGCTACTGTTGAAGAGCAACGTGTGTGCATAAAATTTGCGTTAAGCTGGGAAAGACTGTTTCTGAAACCCATGCCATGCTGAACACAGCATTTGGCAATGACGCCTTAAGTCGGATAACCATTTTTGAGTGGCGCAAGCGGTTTAAGGAAGGCCGAACGTCGACGGAGGACGATGCAAGGGCTTGACCTTTCATTTCAAAAACTGATGACACTATTGCTTGTGTTCGTGAAATGATTCGAGAGAACCGTAGACTGACAGTCAGGGAAGTCGCAAACGAAATGGACATTTCGATAGGATCATGCCACCAGAGCTGGGCATTTGCGGCATATTTTGCGGTACTGCGGTACTTGCGGTACCACCGCACTACCACCCAGGGCCCCCATAACGCAGTACCGCAAAGGATCGCTGAAAGTACCGCAGTACCGCTACCGCATTCAAATTTCCGCGTACCGGTTTGGTACCGGTTTGGTAGTGCAGCAGTACCGCAGTACCGCAATATGCCGCAAGTGCCCAGCTCTGCATGATGCCACACAATATTTAGAGAGAATTTGGGGATGCGTCGTGTGTCAGCCAAATTTGTGCCACGACTCTTGACTGCCGAGCAGAAAGAGCAACGTGTTGTTGTGTCTCAAGACCTTCAACGTGCCAATCTTGATGAAAATTTTCTCAGAAACCTCGTTACGGGTGACGAGACGTGGGTGTACGAGTATGACGTTGAAACAAAACAGCAGTCATCGCAATGGAAGTGCGCGACGTCCCCAACACCGAAAAGAGCACGCAAGTTTGATCGAATGTGAAGGCAATGTCGGTCGTTTTTTTCGATTACTACGGACTCGTTCATTACGAATTCGTCCCTATAGGTCAAACAGTTAACCAACAGTTTTATTTGGAAATACTGAAACGCGTGCGAGACGCAGTAAGGAGAAAACGGCCTGAAAGTTGGAACGCAGGAACGTGGATGTTGCACCATGACAATGCGCCCGCACATACAGCGTTGTCAATTCGGCAGTACTTGGCGAAGCACAAAGTCGTAATCGTTCCCCAGCCCCAGTATTCTCTAGATCTGTCCCCGGCAAACTTTTTTCTTTTCCCCAAACTTAAATTTGCATTGAAAGGTCGAAGATTTCAAAGTGTGGAAGAAATTATTCAAAATGCAACAAATGAAATGAAGGCCGTCAGGAATACAGCCTACCACGAATGCTTTCAAAAGTGGAAACGCCAGCGATGTATAGCTGCACAAGAAAACTACTTTGAAGGGGACAACATCAATTAGATCGTAAGTGTTACGAGAAAGTTTTTGTGGAATCAGTCCGGGAACTTTTTGAACACACCTCGTACATACATATTCCTTAACTTTCTCATAATCTAGGCTAGCGTACACTAAACTGATCAATTATTTGTATATTTACAGTTCCAGCTATTACATTCTTTTAAATTACTGGTGGGCCTGGCGTTTGAAGTACAATAAAATGTACTGTTATTGGGACAGTAAATAAAGTGTTTCTGGATAAATTTTCCACTCTGGGTGGAGAGGATTTGAAATTCACTGCATCTCTTTTAAATTATTGGTAGGCCTGGTGTTTGAAGCACAATAAAATGTACTGTTATTGGGAGAGTAAATAAAAGTGTTTCTGGATAAATTTTCTACTCTGGGTGGAAAGGATTTGAAATTCACTGCATCTCTACATAGGTTATATGTAAATATTTTGTGGTTAACTTGGACTTTTATGGCCCAATGAAAGATATGACACTGTCCACAGTGACACCAACTTCACTGTTAGCTTTTAGTTTAATACATTTTTGATGATAGGTGTGCATGCCCCTATAATTACATTAAATTACCTGTCACAAAGGCACGTATCTTTTTCATATTCTTCATGCAGTCTCTTCAATTCAGATGGTAAACGCTAATTTCTCATCTCTCCAGCTGTATCTCAACATCTTGGTTGCACGTATGGAAACAGTATCAAACTGAGTAATGAATGTTCGAAGTGATGAGCTAATGGTAAGTAGCTACTATAAATAGGCCCAACTAATTATCTATCTAACATTAATATATATATAATTGATTGTTCATAATTTATTTGAACACATTTTTTAAGTATTGTTACATAGACACCCTGTATTTATCAATTATTTCATACTAAAACAAATTGGTACTTTGCTAGTGATAAAACGTTAAGTGCTGTAATTACTGTCATGTACAGTAGTGTAGAACAATTTCACTACAGAAATATATAAGTACATAACCATAAATACTTTAATATAGTCTATCAGAGCACGCTTGAAATTTTTAATACAGCATACTTTCCTGTCCCTAATTGCCACTAGCAATAAAAAAAAGAAGAGTTGAAAATACTGTATTAGATATCCTCACAGACAGTGTTCTTGGTGCTTAGCAAAAGAAATCAGCCTACAATGAACATTGAAGTTTATTTGGATCAAGTAAAGATAAGCACCCCCAACCTTTTTTAGTTAGCTTCATTAGGCTAACTAACGAAAATATCACGACCTAACCTAACCAATCGTCAAGGGCGTACAGTTGACCTAACGATTGGTTATGTTAAGTCGTGATATTTTCGTTAGTTAGCCTTATAAAGCTAACTAAAAAAGGTTGGGGTGCTTATCTTTACTTGATCCGTTTATTTTTCCAGCAAAAATTACAGAAACGTAAAATCAGAAGAACTATTTTTTTTTAAAAGTGAAAAACTTGTGTAATGTTATGGTTTTGCAACAAATTATTTTCTGAGTCATAATCTTCATAACTTTTGTCTACATTAGTTTCCTATATTTGACTGAATAGAGTGAACACAAAATAGCATTTCATTGCTTTGCTTTAATTGCAACCACTGATGAGAAGCCCAATTTGTCTAAGTATGAGATTGCAAATGAAACGTTCAGTGCTTCAGACACCTAATTCTGGATACTCTCTTTTCCATGCTGTTCAAAATGCACACAATTCATTTCTTAAGCTATTTCTAACAAAATCATATAGCCTAGTGTAATACAACCATGAATTAGTTTAGGGCATCTTCTGCCTCCATAAAAAGCAGATTTATTACCTTCTGAAATTCCTCTTCAGTAGAATCAATAAAATTTATTTGGCATTATAAATAGGAAATTTAGTTAGCCATGGTATTTTTAAATCAGGTTTTGTATTCAAAAGACTTAATAACTTGAATGTCTACATTTTGTTTAAAAAAAAAAGCTGTATTCAATGAGACTTTATACAGTTGCCTACACAAAGTTATGGGCATTTTACTTATTAAACCTATAACGTGAAGGTTCATTGAATAAGTACACACACACACACACACACACACACACACACTATGAGTTTATACTGATAAGTACAGCGCCACTTTGGTGGGAGAGCCCTAACTAAGGTGACAAAAACTCATCTGAAGAGTAATAGAGAGATTGCATCTGTATAAAGAAGTAAAACCTTGAGTGAGATAGTATGCACTACTCAAGTTTCAACTCATATTTACATATATATTGTTTACTAAGATAAATAGAAGCTAAAGGCCTACCTTCGCTGTAATGTATAAACTGTGTGTGTATATATATATATATATAGTGTGTGTGTGTGTGTGTGTGTGTATATATTATGTAAACCCTGGAACCTAGCTCCTTAGTAAGTTTCCTTTCTCAGCAGCAACTTTGTCTCTTAAGACAAAAGAACAGTATGCCTAAAACTATATTATAAGTTTGTAGTTATTGATAGAGGATTTTAAAAATCTATGTATAATAAAAAAATTTTACATTGGATTTCACTACTGCACAAAAAACAAATCTCTAATATAGAGCATGATATTTGATGGGCTGAATTATCTAACATTTCCAGGTTTCAATTCTCAGGAAATAGCTAATAATATTGCTTTTTAAGAAGCTTTACTCAGTTCTCCATTGGCTCGTGTACAGTGATAAACTTCTGTATTAAATATTTTCCTCAACTTTCTCTTCATGCTGTGTCATGTGTGACTTCTTTATAGAATTACCTTTCAATTCATTTACTGAGACAAACAATCATTTTGCTATAAAATGTCATAAGCTCACAACATCTGGAACAGGAAGAGCCTATTCAAAAGGATCTAATCATACTACTGACAATGTTCTCCACAATGTAGAACCATACTGTATTACACTAGGGCCTAAGGCTATGTGATTTTTTTAGTTTGCATTACTACGGAATTCCACAAACAGGTTTACTGTAAAATGCTTGTATACACTATGCTATATGATTTTTGGTAGAAAGAGCATATGAAAACAAATCACTTTCTATCCAGCTTCCATTTACATCAATAGTTATATTGCTAATTTAAAGCAAAATATAAATAAAAAAGTCTAAACATGGTATATCCTAAGTTATCAGTTAATGAAGACTCAATACAGCCAAATGTAATAGCTTAAAAACTAAGAGAATATTAATTTTTCCAAAGTAAAAAACAATTTTACCAGCTTTTATGAGAAAGGTTAATACCACAGTACTAGCATCTTTTTAGCCTATATTTGCAATAACAAAGGTTCAATATACTTAAGATCAGGCATGGGGACGAGGCCTGCCCTTAGGCCTCGAGGCCGAGGTCTTCAGAAATCGACGAGGCCGAGGACATACATTTTTCAAAGGCCTCGAGGCCGAGGCCGATGAAATACATTTTTTAAAGGCCTCGAGGCCGAGGCCTTTTTAGGGGAGGCCTCACGAGATCTTAAGATTGTTAGGCTGAAGGTATTTGCACGCAGAGATGTGATATTCGGATGCAAATAATGCATGCGGTATTTGCACCTCTGGGTGCAGATACTCACTTCGAAATCTTTTACGAATAAGCTCCTCCATGCTTTTGGAAGGCTCAACAATCTAGCCTAGCCTAGGCCTAAGGCTCTTCCAAAGGTAACCTACCGTAGCCTAGGCCTAAGGCTCTTCCAAAGGTAACCTACCGTAGCCTCACGCGGACACATCACAACACCGACACGCTGTGTTTACACTTGCCGGGTCACACAGTCAGACTCAGACACAGTTGCCAGAACAAGATTTCCTGGGCACCATACATTAGCCCAATAAGTTTTTATTTCTCATTTCATGCAGTTCTTATTTCTTATTTTAATATACCCGCAATATTTAATATATTTATGATAATATGGAAAGTTATGATGTGAAGATGCTCTATCAAAATATTTCAAGCTTGTACTAACTCACTGAATGTTGATCGTATAATTTCTGAATGGCTACAATTATTAGCGACTCTAGCGAGCATTGCAAACAGAGCTACATTTGGAGATGCCTTATTTTTTTTAAGTTTTGCATTTTTATGTATCTTGACAAAAAGAAAGTGTAGGCTTAAAGTCTACCAAAGATCATTAATGTAATTGTAGCTTGTACTCTATGTGAAAGCTGTTTCTGATATACAGTAGACCTTTAGGTAAGAAGTTAATATCATGCCATTACTATACAGGGTGTACATAAAGTCAGGATCTATTTTTGTGAAGCACTTGGAAATTATATGGAATTCAATCATAAAATGATAAAGTGGTAACATTTATTAAATAATCAAGAGTAGGATTCGACGTGACGCCCATCAGTATCCCTGCACAGCTCAAATCGTTCCGCATCATTTCTAAACACATTCTGGAACATTTGCGGGGTTATGTTATCTGCAGCAGTTCGTATACGTGTACGTAAGTTTTCAAGACTCGTAATCTTCGTCTGATAGACGTGCGATTTGATAAAGCCCCATGCAAAGAAATCTAAAGGGGTTAAATCTGGTGATCTTGCTGGCCAAGGTCTGTTGCTTCCGCGTCCGATCCAGCGATTTGGAAAACGTCCATTTAGATAATCCTGAACAATTTTGGCATAGTGCAGGGATACTGATGGGCGTCACGTCGAATCCTACTCTTAATTATTTAATAAATGTTACCACTTTATCATTTTATGATTGAATTCCATATAATTTCCAAGTGCTTCACAAAAATAGATCCTGACTTTATGTACACCCTGTATAATTATATATATGATAATATAATAACGATAATATTAAGAATATATTTGCACCTGATATTTCAACATGTTATATATGTAATTTGATTCAAGAGTATATTTGCACCTGATATTATACATTATCAGACATTTTCAAAGTTATATGTACAGTATAATACTTAATATTATTAAAGTAAATGAAAAATACCGAAAAATTTATTTCCAAATAATATAACAATTTACATCTCGGTTATAATGCCGATATTAGCAAAATTATTGTTTGCATCTGATATTATATATTCATTTCAAATCATATTATTTAGAAGTTTATATGTTACAATTTACTACGGGCGAAAAGCAAAATTATCGATGCTAGTAGCTAGTTATCAGTAAACCAGGTGGTATTCTTTTCTAGTTTTGCCTATTTTTTGTTATAGAAATGGATACAGTACAATAATTTATACACATAAATAACACACATTATATGAAATCAATTCAACTGATGACCAACTGATAGATTGCTTTCCCACACTAGTTTTGCTACGTTAAGTCAATTGGTCTTCTGCTGACTGAGTGGATAATATTTACTGTATATACCGCGACATATATAATAGGCTATTTATGTACCTAACGTCACAGTGACCTGTCACTAATCCGTTGGTCACCTAACTGAATAGTATTTATTAAAGACTGCCGCCTGACTAGCCCGGCAGAGCTGGGCATTTGCGGCATATTTTGCGGTACTGCGGTACTGCGGTACTACCAAACTACCAAACCGGCACCAAACCGGTACGCGGAAATTTGAATGCGGTAGCGGTACTGCGGTACTTTTAGCGATCCTTTGCGGTACTGCGTTATGCGGTTCCGGTTTGCGGTTTGCGGTAGTACCGCACTACCGCAAAATATGCCGCAAATGCCCAGCTCAGTGCTTAAGACATATTTGGTAGGCTAACTTAGCTTCTGACTGTCAAAATCGGATTTTCAAGGTAAATGAGTGAAATAGTCGACAGTTAAAGATGCAATTAAGATCTGCTTAAATAGATATGCATTATTTACACATCCTTTTTCATGAATGAAAACATCCATTATTTCTTAAAACAGGCTAAGGGAATGGTATTTAAGACAAAATATATCAATCGAAGTTACACACTAATACCAGTACGTACTCATTTTGTATTGTAAAGTCATTCGAGTCCTCCAGTTGGTGTTAAGTGTATGATTTTGTAGCTGACAGCCTGACAGATCCTCTTAACAATTTTGTTTGCGTTGTTCCCTACCTTTCTGCAATGTTTGAGTCTTCCACATTCATTTTCTGGCTCCCACACCATAAGTTTTCACCTATTTCCAACAAAATGTTTGATTTTTAAAACACAATGAAGCCCAACCAGGATATTTTTCATTGGACATGTATTAGAAGTGTACTTTACGTAAGTGCTCCTCTATATACCTACCTACTTTTGCCAATAATCATTGCAAGAGTTACATATTTTTCTTAACCCTTTCTGAACGACTCGCATCACGTTGGTTCTTTTATAATGACATCATGAACTCCCAGTCCATACTTCGAATATCAAACAAGAAACTTTGCAGCGCACTACGAGAAATATTTGGGTGCTTTCCTGTTAACGGGAATACCCAACCGCCCGCCATCATCTGGACTCGTATCTTGCGGAATTCATGTGGCGACAACGTACCGAAAGCAGCGACGTTTTTTCTGCGATTTTAGATGACATAAAGACATTTTGGCCCCCTACTAACTGATTATTATCGCTTACATATTAACTAATTTCATTTAAATGATTAATAAATTCGGTACTTACGTATTATCGGGACTACCAAACTGTTTATGATGTATTTTTGCTCTCATCATTTTCATTTAAACTAACGAAAATATCACAACTTAACCTAACCAATTATCAAAGGCGTAAAGTTGACCTAACCGGGCATTCAATTAACTTAGCTGGGCATTCAGTTGACCTAACCGGGCATTTTCCGTTATATTAACCTGTTAGGTTAATTCACTGCCCGGTTAGGTCAATTGAATGCCCAGTTAGGTCAACTGTACGCCCTTGATGATTGGTTAGGTTAAGTTGTGATATTTTCGTTAGATTAAACGAAAATGACGGGAGCAAAAATACATAACAAACAGTTTCATGGCAGGCGGTTGGGTATTCCCGTTAACAGGAAAGCACCAATATTTGCTTCTAAATAACCAGCATTAGTCATGACGAACACATACGCGTCATCGTAGCGCATCACGGGAGGAACCATGACGAACGCGTACTCGTCATCGTAGTGAAGGGGTTAAATTGTATATTAAATATACTGTACACATTGAGAGGGTATTTAGTTAGCTAGTAGGGTAGCTGGTGGGAAAGTTGCCAGATATGCCAGTACGAATTGGTTGAGAATAAATAGGGTTTTTTTTTATCCTAGATCATATTAGCTAAACAGAGCATATGAGAAAATTGTACTGTAAAGATTTATTGCACGGTTTGTGAACAATTTAGAGTAGAAATTTAGGTTACTGTGTATAATTGAACACAAATAGAGAAAACGGCTCTTAGCAGAAAATGAAGGGCTTACTGTGTGAAATCGGACGGTAATAATTAGATATGGTATCCTCATTCAATAGATTATAAAGACTTAGTCCTTTATTCCTCAATGTATGAGGGAGACTATTTTTTAATACATGTTCGAGATGTTGCGGCCTCGCACCGTTGTTCTTTGCTTGGTCGTCTATAAGATCACCATGATCCGTTTCGCACCCATGTTTGACATAAAATTGGTATCCTTCTTTTTTGTTGTTGTTGGTTAGCCGATCAGCCCACCCTGATCGAGAAAGCCGGCGGCACGCAGGTAACCGATCGCCCTCTCCGGAGTGGACCAGAGGTTCAGCGTACTATTGATGTTGTGTTGTGTTCGTTGTTGTGCTAGAGCGGTACCGTCTGTCATAATGTGTTCAATTGCTTGTGGTGTGTCCTGGCACAGGTGGCAGGTGTCGTCTGTGGAGTTGTCTAGTCTGTGTTTATATGTCTGTAAGTTGGGGTGATGTTCATATCGGAATCGTGCTAAGTTAACTCGATCCGATCTGCTCAGGCTGGTCTCTGACCTGTTCATGGGTGACGGCTTCGCACCTAGGACCGCATTCGGACCGAGTCGGTCAGTGCTTTGTGGGTTAGGTGTGTGTGTGTGTTTTTTTTCTGGGATAATATGAGTTTCATCGTACTCAGAATATCAAAAGCAAATATAATTATAAAATATTAAAGCATAATTTTCTCATCATTTTCATATAAGTCACTATGCTCGCAGATGCGTCCTTACCAAATTATGTAGATTTGAATATTATGACATTTTTGCAACATTTTTTTCTTGCCCTTCCAATATTTGATTGGTGACGTCATGAGAACATGATATATGAGCTAGGCTTTTTAAGTTACTAGTTCCACTTCTGTTAGTTTTTAATAGATGTTGGTCGCGATGACATGTGAAGGGTGCGAATATTATTTTGAGGATTTAATATACGAAGTGAATTCTAATGACTCCCGAGCAATAGAAATATTTACAAAACACAATATTTTACCATCGACCCGTAAGTGCGAATTGTGCGGAAACGAGTGCTCGTTAGTAGAATCTCGCCATAGATTTAAGTGCAACGCGTATTCGAAAATTGATACTCTAGGTCAGGTTAGGTAGGGTAGGGTAGGTTAGGTTAGGTTAGGTTAGGTTAGGTAAGGTAAGGTTAGGTTAATTAATACCAAAATACATTTTCCTAGTAATATTTGATGTGTTTTGCTTAGATTTTGACCTCCATTTCCCTTGAAAATGAGCCAAATTTCAAAGTACTACAGTATAACTTTGTTGGATCTCATTTCCGAGGGAAAGGGAGGTCAGATTTGAACAAATCACATCAAATACTACTAGAAAAATGTATTTTGGTGTGTAAAATGACTGAGTTACTCTTTATACATAATTACCGTTTTCTGTACTGTGTGATGTCTGTGGGGTGTAGTATGGAATGGAGTATTTGGTTATAATGTCTCTCTGGTGTTACCTTAATGGTGCGAGGTGTCGGTGCATGATTGTACATGTAGTGGCAAGGGTGTTGTGGGTTAGTTGTCGATCCTTCTTTGTTGAAAGCTTTGGCGAAATTTTTCATTAATCCACGTTCAGAGCTGGGCAGTATTTAAATACATTTGTATTTAAATACGTATTCAAATACATTTGTGTATTTAGAACTGTATTTATAAATACATTGTTTTTCATGTATTTAAATACTTTAATGAGTATTTAAATACAATGTATTTAAATACTCAAAATATAAAAATGTAAATACTTTTACTGGTTTAATACACGTTCTGTACTAGCACAGTACGACGCGTCGACAGTGTAGTACAGCATGGTTCATGTTTCAACGTGTCAGTTCAATCAGTTGTGTGCCACTCTTAGTCGAAAGCGGTTGATTTCTTTATCGTGTGCGTGTCATGGCTTAGTGAATTAGTGAATGCATATGTTAAAATTTGTATGTATTTAAAATGTATTTACAAATGTATTTAAATACAATTGATGTATTTTGTATTTAGTATCTAAATATATTCGTAAAATGTATTTAGTATTTAGTATTTAAATACATTTCTCCCATGTATTTAGTATTTAGTATTTAAATACATTCAATGTATTTATTGCCCAGCTCTGTCCACGTTTCATGTGGAGTGGAGGTATCTTGTTACGATCTAGTTGTGGAATAGCAATGATGTTTGCTTGTCCTGGAGTAGTCTGCTCTCCCTGGTAAAATATTTGTTTTTGGACAGTTAATATTCTGTTCTTACATTCGTAAATGGCAGTTTGTTGCACCCTACTAAAGAAATTAAAAAATTATTCATGTATTTACATATTTTCCCTGTATTTATTTGTCTTATATATTTCCCTGTATTTATTTCTGCTTTTTATGGTATGAAATAAAGTGTTTGCTGCTCGCCAACTTTTTATACAGTAAAATACAGGCTCCGCCCACTTTCAGAAAATAGGATATTATATAAAAATAAATAAGTTAGCCCCAGAACTAAAAACTGGTTTAAAATAAAAATGAATATTTTTTTATAATATACTTAAAAGATATATTTATGTGTTAATGCAAAAAAATTGTTTTGAATAATTCATAAGATGAAAGATTCTTTAATGCGTGGTAAAAGAAATTTTTATAAAAATAAATGTCACACTAAAAAATAAAATCTAGTTTTATTATAAAATTAAATTAATATTTTTTATAATAAGATTTAAAGAAATATTTCTATATTAAGAAAAAATTTGTTTTTGTTTTAAATTATGTTTACCATGTTTCAGTTTTTGTTTGAAAGAACGGATAGCATTCCAATCAGTGGCGGCTCGTTACTAAAAATTCTAGGGGTGCTGTCTCTAAGAATGGGTTGAAGTAATTTAGTAACATTTTATTTCCACTACGAGAAGATTAGTAGCTTGTCTATTATCTTTGCCATTTTTTGAGACCTTACTGATCTAATGGGTGATGGTGGTGGTGGTGAAGGGGAATGTGAGGTAGTCTAAGGAAGGCATGTAAGTAGATATATATATGTGTGTGTGTGTATTTTGCTATTTTTTGAGACAGAGCGATGTTAATTCTCCTTTATGAAAAATATACTTGGATGTGTCCCTTTAAAGAAACTGGCTGTGAGCCGGTTACGCTGTGTCATGGTTGCCTTCTAAGGCGTGCTCCTAAAGATTGTATGTATGTGTAAAACTGTGTATGTTTGTGTGTATCTAAGCCGTCTGTCTGTATTCTGTGGCTGTATCCCCTAAAGAAACTGATTGACAGCCGTTTACACCATATGATTGGCTCTGTCATGGTTGCCTTCTAAACCTACTAAAACCGATCCTAAGTGATCCTAGAGCCGCCCAGGAAGGCTTGTGAGGACTCCATTATGCGCCGCGATCTGCCCACGAGAGGATCTTCTCTTTCCTTCTCCTCTCTTTCCTTCTTGTGTTTTATTACCCTTGTTAGGTTAGGTTACCCACTCCCCCCTTCATGCATATCTCCCTCTCCCCCCTTGATGAATAACCCCCTCCCCCCTTGGAGGGTCTAACCCATACAATGTTGCATGCAATGTTGCAATTATTGGTCATGTTGCATGCAATTGATTTTCACTCGACATTTTTGCGGCTATACTACATGTATCATATAGGTAATATGCAATATTATTACGAGGGTCACCTTTACTGATTAGGTGTTCGTAGTTCTCTCCTTTTCGTTATAGGCGTATATACGTAGTTTTTTTCAATGTGAAATGTTTGGCGAATGTATGAAAACTCAAACCCGCAAGTGAATAGACCCTAAATATGAATTCCTTTGACATTTAGGCAGAACAATTCCATTTCTTTTAATATCCCAGAGGAAATATAGTGTACCTATAATTACAAAAGGAAAAGTTAATATAAAAAGTTAGTCAGCTAATCATATTTAATCCCTATTTATGGCGTAGTTCAAATGTTATAAGCTCTGAGAGCTATTTGCATTTATAGCTTACTATGGAACTGTACTTTAAATGTAACTAAAGTATCTTCAATTAAAAGTTACATTTTTTATAACCTACAGACTAGAGGCACAAGAATTTACAGTCAGTCAAATTTTTGTATTGCTTTATGTCCCGATAATCCTACATTAATCCTAAGAATTATGGAAGGACTATATTTTAAATTTCCTAAAGTGATAGTGTCACATCCTCTAGAAAAGAACTGTTCTATTGTACAATTCATCAGATACGTGATTATGATCTAGGACATATGAATCCTTTGGAGCACAACGAAACAGATGGTACAGTGCTAATAGTCGTACTCATTATGTTTGTAAGTAATGTCCTAACGAATTATCTTGACACACTGGTTTACTGGGACATTGCCGAGACATTTTTTTTACAGTGCATCGATGTCGTTAATGAAATACTGTAACTAAATCACCGAAAAGGAATAAAACGATGTACCAACCCTTCGGTGTAATCGCTGAAAACTTTCTTCGTGGTATATTATACCCTCAAATAGACTTCACCGGTGATACGTGAATCTCTTGTTTCATCTTACTATAATCTGTGACAAATCTGTCTCCAGTTGTTGATTTCAGTATATTATATATATATATATATATATATATATATATATATATTAGTGTGTGTGTGTACACAATCCTCTTTCACCACATCAAAACAATTGTCTGACACGCATATCGTATTCACGCTTGCATGATTCCGCGTATCAAACTCGAAGATTCATTTCCTACTTTTTTTCTGGACGACTGTGTGTGTATGCGGATGCAGAGAATGATCTTCGCCTTTCATTCTTTATGCTAATAAGGGAAATATACGGAAAAACTCTGTAAATGCGGGAACAAAATGTCGCTCTTTCCGACGCCAAATGAGATTTTCTTCTCACTCAAGGTAAAAATATTTCGAGACAGACCTTTTTGTTTATACACTCCGCGTCAAAGGGGATGAAAAAGGAATTCAGGAATACCCAAAATAAACTATCGTCCTAAATTTCTTCCATTTCTGTTGTCTTATTTTTCCATTATTTTCTTGTTTTCACTCCTTATCTTAGTTAATTATTACCTATAACTTTTCATTATTTTCGAGGTTTTTTATTAATACCTAATTTCTCCATTACCTTATTACTTTTCCATTATTGTCTCATTTTTTATTGCTGTTTTGTTCTGCATTATTGTTTTGTTTTCCATTTTTTTCTTAATTTTCTACTATCGCCTAATTCTCCATTATTGCGCATGCGTATTAAATAGAGTTGTTTGTTTTCAGCAAAATATAATTATCACATGTTATTCATTCTGAGGTTTTGCATTTATAATTGTAGTACATTTCGCGACTTTGTATCGTTTTCAAACACAAATGTACGCGCATTATCTGCAGAAATTTGTGTACGTTTTCTAAAATTCACTGCATAGCTTGCAGAAAGTCGGAATACAGTGAGCCACACCTCTCTAGTTTATATGTCCATGCGTGTATTCCAACTTCGGCATAGTAACCAATAATAATCAATCAGAAATGCCAGAAACTGGCACCTCGCACAGGTCAGACGATTGTGGTCCAGTGTGCTAACTCCTCAATTATTATTCATCGGCACTATCGGAAGTCGAACCCTCGACGTCAGTGTTTTCATTTCGCTTAACATGTTGAAAGCAATAAGCTCATACGGGTGGCAACTCTATAAGACAAGTCATTCTATCCTTCCCAGGGTTCCCAGATGTACGATAACTATCGTACGTATACGATAGGTGGGCTTCCTGTACGTTATTTGATGTCATGCATGTCTACAATAATTTTGTCATATGACACGATAATTTTGACAGATAGCTTCGTCATTTTTTATTATCAAATCTGGAAGTATTAATGAAGAAATGAAACGTTAGAAAACTTGCTGATCCTGAATATTTCATGTTTAAGTATGATGCGATGTGGTGGCGGGCGCCACACCCACCAGCCAGCCAAAATCTTATCTGAACATGTTTTAAACATGTAATTTTGCAAAATATTTTTGGTTGATCCAGTGGATTCCCGCTTCCCGAGAGGTTGTCGGTTTTCACTAACATTAATCAGTAGCATAACGTAAGGTTATTTGAAAGTTTATTGAAAAGGCATTATATACTACTTATATGAAAGGAAATGGCAAACAATGTATAATTTACGAATCCAGAAATTAGAAATAAGATGTACGATAATTATGACAGTAGAGTGATAATTTTTTTTTTTTTTGTCAAGTACGATAATTTAGTTCTGACAGTCTAGGAACTTTGGTGACTGAGACAGGACCAAGGCTTGGTCCCTCCTCAGTCCAATACCCAATCAACTATCAAAGTGGGTGGGGCATATTGGTGGGAAATTTATTTATTTTTTAAATATTTGCCCACCAGTGACGTATATTTCTTAACTGGATTGGAGCCAGATGCCCACCGGTGATCTACTTCTTGAACGTGTTAAAGGGAAACGGTTTTGCCAATTAAGCCTCTGGCGCTTTAGGCATTGTAACCGATGGCGCTATTATTCTTCATATAAAACCATTAAAAAACTTTAATAATAATTTTGCGCAATAAGTAAAATATACGAGTAAAATTTATGTTTGTGCGCAGAACAATTAATATTTCGGATGAAATTATGTACATAAAATTATATAAATTACATAATGCAAAGGGGAAACCAACACGACTTTAAATATATTTTTTAAATAAATTTGTTATTATTTATTGACATCTATTATGCAAGCAAACGCTATGTAAAAACCAAATATGTCTATTTACTTTTGTCAATCTGTGTGTGTGTGTGTGTGTGTGTGTGTGTGTGTGTGTGTGTATATCCATTACATTTTCATTTACTTCTGCCTGTATAACATCCTAAATTTAAATTAAAAACTTTAAATTTATATACAGTGTATATGTGTAGAAAACGTACACAGGTGTGTTCCCTCGAAAACGAAATTGCGATGAAGGTAAGAGTAGTCAATGATTCCTGAAGGAATATCCCAGTTCTTAGTCTTAACTTATTGCATTCCCACACTCTGCTATTTACGTATCCAATTTTATAAATGTAACCCATTCATTACAGAGAGTCCCAAGCCATTTTGTGGAGACGAGGTATCGCTTTTTTTTTTTCGGCGCGAGGGGGGGGGGGTATGGTAGGGTTTAAAGAATTTTCCTGGATAAGAATTCGGCGGAGAGGGTGGGGTCTCGATCACGGCTTTTATTTATTTGCTTTTCATTTTTTGGTGGTGTTACTTAAGAGGATGGAGCAGGGTTCAAATCGGACCAACCAGCCAACCAACCAGATAGACTGATAGATGAATGAACCTGTTTCGTTATTCAGTATTCTTTTATCTTTTTGTACCATTTTGATCATCTCATCATTCATTTTTTCTCTTTTATTATTTCAGCTTAAACACATATTAAGTCAAAACTTAAATTTTCTCAGATATTATTGGGGAATACTTTTATATATATTATATATATATATATATATATATGGGATTGAACTCAGAATGGTCCCCTGAGGTTTTATCATGATACACACAGACCGTGCATGGAACAAGGAACTCTTATGGGAAAATTAAATCCACTATAGGCCGAATAAGTAATGGTAAATGACAAACACTATAGTTTTTCTTTTTCAAGATGATAGCTTGACGTGGGCAACGGGTCACTCGCAAAGAGGCCTCAAAAATATAGCTTCCCTCACCGGCTGGTGACACTCAATTTTGCCAGTTGAGGTTTAAGTTTTGGTTTTTGGATAAAAATACAATAGTTACCCCTTTTTCTTTGATGTATTCAATCCAACGCGAATGCAACGAGTCTTTTGCTTATATTGAGGTCCTGGATGTAGTAGGCTAGATGTAGCTGTAACCCCTAGATCCTGTCTTAAAGCTGGATCCTATCTGCTTTGCAGATAGCTGGTGAGGGAAGCTATATTTTTGGGGTCTCTTTGCGAGTGACTCGATGCCCACGTCGGGCTAACATCATGAAAAAGAAAAAACTGTAGTGTTTGTCATTTATCATTACTTATTCGGACTATAGTGGATTTAATTTTCCCAGAAGAGTTCCTTGTTCCATGCACGGTCTGTGTGTATCATATATATATATATATATATATATATTTGATTTAAAGTGTAAAAATATTTTCCTCCTGATTGACCAACCTTTGGAAGACATGAAACATGATCCCTGATTCGACATAATCTTTAACTCAACATAATAGATTAGATTGTGTAGTTTAGTGTTTCGAGCTTTTTGTTTTTTTTTGTCTTCTACTTTTTAGTACCTCAAATTTTTATGTGTCTCTAGGTTCACGAGGTAATGTGTATGCATGGTGTGAAAATTATTGTTTCTGAATCGGGTATTTGGTAGCCTGTAACTTCCGTAAAAATATAGCCTGAATACAAGTTAGGAAGAGAGATACAGGCCTCTTTTCCGAAGGCTGATACTTCTATGAAAGTGACAAACATTTTCAGACGCCATTCCGCTGTTATTCCGTAAGGATATATACACACACAGTAGATGGATTCACAGTGCTATATATATATATATATATGAAAATTATTTCACGAAGGTAACACGTGAAAAATATTTATGATGAATAAAACCACGAAGGAAAGGAAACACAAAATGGTGCTCAAGCGCTTTCGTCTAATGACATCCTCAGGAACACTGAAGTATATAAAAAGGTTAAGCCTATATATAGGTTACAGAAAGAAAAAAAGAAAAAATAAATAACATACATACACACAAACACACATATATATATATATATCTATATATACATACATATCTATATATACAAATACATACATACATACATACATACATATATATACAATAAACAGAGAAGTAAAAATAATTAAAAATTAAAAATTAAAACCTTAAAGGATTACCAATGAGGCGTACAGATTGTAAGGAAAAATATCGATTTTTAGCACAAGATCAAATGGATTATAAAAATACAAATTTATACTGGAACTCTGCCGGGTTTTAGCACAATGCTGCCTATGGTCAGGTTTCGATATAAAAAAAAAAAAAAAAAAAAATATAACATGCAAATTAAAAGTTAATCGATTTTTAGCACAAGATCAAATGGATTATAAAAATACAAATTTATACTAGAACTCTGTCCGGGTTTTAACATATTGCTGCCTATGGTCAGGTTTCGATATTATAAAAAAAATAAAATGCAAATTAAAAGTTAATAAAGTAGAAGACAAGTTTACCAAAGATTTAATGTTTTACACTTCTTATCTAAATCTGCTTGAAAGGAATTCAACATAACAGGATCGAGTTGAAAAAGACCTTTGCTTATGTTGAAGTTATTTGAAAGTTGGATAATGGCAGACTCAAGAATATTTCTATTAACAATGTTGCTTGAATGGAATAAAACTGAAGCATTATTCCAATCAATACAGTGGGCTAACTCTGACAAATGGACAAAAAGGGCACTGGACAACTGTCCTGTTCTAACGGAATATTGATGCTGTTTTATACGTGTGTGCAAATCCTTTCCCGTCTGACCTATGTAAAAGGAATCACATTGTTTACAACCAATTTTATAGATAATGCCTGAATTATTGATATTTTTTTATATGGGCTATTTTTTACATGATATTTTTGTTATATGAAAATACTACATTAATATCCAAAAGTTTAAGTACATTAGCAATGCCTAAAAAGCCCGGGAAAAATGGAAGTACTAAAATATTTTTTGACAAAGTACGAGTGTTAATATTGACACGATAGAAAGTTCGTTTTGCCTTGTTGAGACAAGATTCCATAAACGCAGATGGATAACACAAATCACTTCCAATACCGTTGATTTTTTCCAATTCGGCATCGATGTATTCCGGACTGGCGATCCTAAGGGCGCTGAGAAACATTGATGAAAATATGGCCTTTTAATGGGGGTATCATGTCCCGAGTAAAAGTGTACGTAGAACAAATTGTTTGTCGTTTTCCGATAGATACTAAACTTAAAACCTGGGCTTTCCCTATGTACACGCACATCCAAAAATGGGATTGAATTGTCTTGCTCAACTTCTAAAGTAAACTTAATGGAGGGGACTTGATCATTTAACTGAAGGAGGAAGCTATCCAGGTCACGATTCATGAATCGTGACCTGGATAGCTTCCTCCTTCAGTTAAATGATCAAGTCCCCTCCATTAAGTTTACTTTAGAAGTTGAGCAAGACAATTCAATCCCATTTTTGGATGTGCGTGTACATAGGGAAAGCCCAGGTTTTAAGTTTAGTATCTATCGGAAAACGACAAACAATTTGTCCTACGTACACTTTTACTCGGGACATGATACCCCCATTAAGAAGGCCATATTTCATCAATGTTTCTCCGCGCCCTTAGGATCGCCAGTCCGGAATACATCGATGCCGAATTGGAAAAAATCAACGGTATTGGAAGTGATTTGTGTTATCCATCTGCGTTTATGGAATCTTGTCTCAACAAGGCAAAACGAACTTTCTATCGTGTCAATATTAACACTCGTACTTTGTCAAAAAATATTTTAGTACTTCCATTTTTCCCGGGCTTTTTAGGCATTGCTAATGTACTTAAACTTTTGGATATTAATGTAGTATTTCATATAACAATATTGTGAAAAATATCATAGTAAAAAATAGCCCTACCAATAATTCAGGCATTATCTATAAAATTGGTTGTAAACAATGTGATTCCTTTTACATAGGTCAGACGGGAAAGGATTTGCACACACGTATAAAACAGCATCAATATTCCGTTAGAACAGGACAGTTGTCCAGTGCCCTTTTTGTCCATTTGTCAGAGTTAGCCCACTGTATTGATTGGAATAATGCTTCAGTTTTATTCCATTTAAGCAACATTGTTAATAGAAATATTCTTGAGTCTGCCATTATCCAACTTTCAAATAACTTCAACATAAGCAAAGGTCTTTTTCAACTCGATCCTGTTATGTTGAATTCCTTTCAAGCAGATTTAGATAAGAAGTGTAAAACATTAATCTTTGGTAAACTTGTCTTCTACTTTATTAACTTTTAATTTGCATTTTATTTTTTTATATATATCGAAACCTGACATAGGCAGCAATATGTTAAAACCCGGACAGAGTTCTAGTATAAATTTGTATTTTTATAATCCATTTGATCTTGTGCTAAAAATCGATTAACTTTTAATTTGCATGTTATTTTTTTTATTTTTTTTTTTTTTTATATCGAAACCTGACCATAGGCAGCATTGTGCTAAAACCCGGCAGAGTTCCAGTATAAATTTGTATTTTTATAATCCATTTGATCTTGTGCTAAAAATCGATATTTTTCCTTACAATCTGTACGCCTCATTGGTAATCCTTTAAGGTTTTAATTTTTAATTTTTAATTATTTTTACTTCTCTGTTTATTGTATATATATGTATGTATGTATGTATGTATGTATTTGTATATATAGATATGTATGTATATATATATATATATATATATATATGTGTGTTTGTGTGTATGTATGTTATTTATTTTTTTTTTTTTCTTTCTGTAACCTATATATAGGCTTAACCTTTTTATATACTTCAGTGTTCCTGAGGATGTCATTAGACGAAAGCGCTTGAGCACCATTTTGTGTTTCCTTTCCTTCGTGGTTTTATTCATCATATATATATATATATATATATATATATATATCGAAACAATATTGGGTTTAAGGTGTGAAAATATTTTGCTTCTGAATGGTTAGCCTTTCGAAGAAATAATACATGGTCCCTGATTGGGACCAGTCGTAACTAGTAGGCGGAGTTTATGGAATCTAACCCAGCATTGTTTGAATACATGAAGGCGGAGACTTCTGTAAAAGGGACAAACATTTCCAGACGACTTCCGTTACTATTCACTGCAGAGCTGGCACTTGCGGTTTTTTTGCGGTACTGCGGTACTGCGGTACTACCGTGTTGGTCGGTACCGCGGAAAGTACCGCGGGAAATTTGAATGCGGTAGCGGTACTGCTGTACTTTCAGCGATCCTTTGCGGTACTGCGTTATGCGGTACCGGTTTGGTAGTGCGGTAGTAGTACCGCAGTACCGCAGTACCGCAAAAAAACGCGCAAAAAAACGCAAGTGCCCAGCTCTGCATGATTCAGTAAGGATACACATACATTGGTTTCATTTAGAGTAATATTAATTATTTTTAATCCCAATTAACTTAATATCCCGTAGCAAATTATCAATATTAATTCTTACTTAAAAGTTCAAATTTAAGCTACGTATATTTTGGATCACCTGAAGATCAGGGCCCCCAGCCTCAATTACCAAATGATATGTTCGTTAAAACTAACGAAAATATCACGACTTAACCTAACCAATCGTCAAGGACGTACAGTTGACCTAACCGGCCATTTAATTTAATTTATTATTATAGTTGGTACTATAAAGCAAAAAACAAGAATACATGGAGGCCCTGATCGTCAGGTAATCCCATATTTATTCAGTACCAATCTTATTAAAATACATTTTTGGAAAAAATTTACCAATTTAAATGAGTTTTTCTTTTAAAAGTTCTAAAATTACACTTAATTATTATTATTATTATTTTTTACGATTCGAAATTCCTACTTCTCATTATAAGTCCAAGAACATTCCCATATATATATATACACACTTCATATACACTATATCACTTAAATAAGGCAATCTCAAAGTTCAGAATTGGGAAAGTTAAACTTCGAGGAATTACATACTATAAACTCTTCATTATATTTCACCATTAAAGTTTTAATTATAGAACACAAATTTTCATTTTGTTTTAAATTTCTAGTTTCTTATATCGCAGTTTTTGATCACTGGAATGATCACCCTTAACTCGAGTACAGGGTGATACTAAAAGGTGTTCCCGAAAATTATTTATGTATCAAGTTATTTCCGGGAGCACCTTATATTTTTTTGTATCATCCTGTAATATGGAGGAATATCCATCATACGTCATACGTGTTGCGTTCTTGCATGCACTATTGGCTTCGTATAAAAAGATCAGTCATACTCTACTCTATAGAGTTATATAACTCCGATCGCCGCTCGCATAAAATGAAAATTAATATTTAATATAATAATTTTATATAATGAAGTCGATTCATACTTTGTACGTAAATACAAAGATAAATATGTTCGCATTATATAGAATACGACATGTATAAATAGTGGATATACTCCTCTAATGATAAGGATAAATATAGTTTAATTTTGCTTCCTTGTATATTTGTGTATTCTGAATATGCTTAGGTATAAGCAAAATATTAAATGGAGAAGAAAGACTTGAACCTGAGAAATATCATGAAATAACAGTGAGTGAAGGACAGTTTGTTTCCTTAACTATTTGAGGCACAGTGGGACCCTCAGATCCCCTAAGAAATAATATATATATATATATATATATGATAAATAAAACCACGAAGGGAAAAGAAACACAAAGTGGTGCTCAAGCGCTTTCGTCTAATGACATCCTCAGGAACACTGAGTGTTCCTGAGGATGTCATTAGACGAAAGCGCTTGAGCACCACTTTGTGTTTCTTTTCCCTTCGTGGTTTTATTCATCATAAATATTTTTCACGTGTCACTTTCGTGAAATAGTTTTCATATATATATATATTAAATGCAAATTTTCTATATTAGATGTTTAATATAGGTTTAATTTTGTTGTCAGAAAAAGAAGGGAAAATATTTGTAATTTAAGTGACTATTTTGTAAAATATTTGTTTTTTTAAATAAAATAAATCTTTTACTTTTTGGTTTAAGGAAAAGATATTTCGTGAAGAGTTAAGATACCCTTCACGTAAAAACTGTTTCTGTCAGAGGTGTTAAATGAGTTTTATCTGTATCCATCATTCATTTCAGTTAGATGTCTTTGTATAGGTAGGTGCAGTGGCGGCTCGTCGGTAGGCACTGCGGAACTGCAGCACCCCTAATTTTTTATTTACAATTGAAATAATCAAGAACAATATAAGGATAAGCTCACTGAATAACTTTTTCAATAACTTTTGAAACTTTTATTCATTGCTCAATGCTCATCCTTTTATTTCAGTAATTATTTCAACCCATTCTTAGAGACAGCACCCCTAGAATTTTTAGTCACGAGCCGCCACTGGGTAGGTGATAGAGCAAATATTGTATGTGTATAGCTAGTGTGTATGCAGCTTCGATTCAAGAATATCTTCACATGTCATACTATATTTAGAGTTTGAACTTTCATTTTTGAACTTTGAAGCTTCACATTCACAGTGTACTAAATTCCTTTACTTTCTTTATTGTCTAAAGTTTAGATAACACTCGAGTGCGAATCATTATTTTATTGAATAATACTTGAATAACAGCGCTTGAAAAATATAGGTAACATTTTTTTATTTTTGCTTGATTCACGAAGGGCCGGATAGAAACTACTGGCGGGACGCATCAGTTTTCTAGAGCATCACCGCTTTATTGACTGTGTTAAACCTTTCCATTATAAGCTGGTTAGATACAGCGTAGTACTTATATAAACTAAAAACAAATCATTGTCTGGTATCAACGAAAAAAAAATCTATTTATTTTACTTTTGAAAGGTGTACTAATTTTTCTTAAATTCTAAGCATTTTAATTCATTTTAATGTCTATCGATGCTGTAACAAATTAGTATTCGTAATTGAGATTCTACAGTTTTTACCCTTTTGTAAAGTAATCAAGTCTTGTAATTAAGTATTAGAGAAAGAGGGCTTCCATAATGTTTTTAAAATTCAAATTAAATATAATCGAAATAGGAAACGAAATTCCAAGCATCTTATTACCATTAAATTATTTATAATTAGTTCGCCGGGAAAATGAAAATTCATTTCTGTGTATGCGTCTCTCTCTCTCTCTCTCTCTCTCTCTCTCTCTCTCCCTCTCTCTCTGCTGCCTCCTTTTTAACCTTAAGTTTATGTTTAATTTTAAGTTTTTTAAGGGTGTTTTTGTACACTTTGAGGACACGGAAACCGATAAAATGTATGGTTAATTATAATTTAAGAGTATAAACAGTATTTTGAGACTTTAAACAGAAGACTATAAAACTGAAGTTAGTTGATGAATCACGAACAAACGAAGGTAAGCTTATGTTTCGAGATACACAGTAAACACAAACAAACAGCACGGACAGTTCTAAAGTTCACAAGCTACACTGGCGCTCACAAGTATTCGTACAGAGAAATATTTCGGTTATATTCGTCCTTATCTTTCGTACCATGCATAGGATAGTTATCAAAAGTTTATCGTTTTTTTGGAAAATTTTTGCAAATAAAAAAAATTAGTTTAGTTCGAACATATAATGTAAAACATCAAAGAATTTGAGGAAAATATAAAAAGTTAAAATGCAAAAGTTTCCGTACATTTACTTACAAAATTAGTTAATATTTTGTGTGTCCACCTTTTACTTGAATGGCTTCAATGATTCGTTTTAGGTATTTTTGTATGAGATTTCGACATCTCACAGTAAAAATTTTAATCCATCCTTCTAAAGAAAATTGGGATCATATGTAGAATTCGGACCCCTACCAAGGTTGGGGTCCGAATTCTACATTAGCGGAAGGTTGGGGTCTGCATTCTCCATTTGGCTTGTTTAAGCTACTCTTTAACTATTTGACCCCAGCCTTCTTTAGTTAGCTTTATAAGGCTAACTAACGAAAATATCATGACCTAACCTAACCAATCGTCAAGGGCGTACAGTTAACCTAACGATTGGTTAGGTTAGGTTGTGATATTTTCGTTAGTTAGCCTTATAAAGCTAACTAAAGAAGGCTGGGGTCCGAATTCTACATTTGATATAAGATTTTACAATTGTGTGATTTTAATGGTTTTTATTTGTGATAATAATAATAAAATTTTCTATGAACCTTTAAATTGTTTATTGATGTCCTTATACGATTCGTTTGGGGTCTGGCCTCTATAATCTATCCATTAGGGGAAAGTTGGGGTCTGGATTCTACATTAGGGGAAAGTTGGGGTCTGGATTCTACATTAGGGGGAAGTTGGGGTCTATATTCTCCATTAGGGTTACCTGGGGTCCGAATTCTACATATGATCCGAAAATTGTTACAATTCATTCAGATTCGAAGGGTTTCTCTTGCGAAAGCATTTTTCAAATCAAACCATAAATTCTCGATTAAATTGAGATCTGTCTTTGAGTGGGCTACTCAAAAAGTTTGAAATTCTTTTGTTAAAGTCATTTCATGGTGCTCTTACTTCTATGTTTTGGATCATTATTTTGTTGCAGTACCCATTTGCGACCGATTCCCAACTCGCGAACTGAGGGCAATACATTTTCTTCTAAAATTTTGTTGGACCGATCCCTCGGTAAATAGAGCTGTAAATATTTTGTGTAAATATTTTGTATAAAATCAAAACTATATGTTCGAGGTTTTTGTAACGATACCAAGGAGTTGATATACGATTAGCACAAATATATTATTATGTTGGTTTATACAACCATGCTCTCTAGTGCACGATTTCTATATGTGCATAACGTAATTGTAGAGCTAGCTTATATATTCTCATCTTTCCTGTAAATTTCCTTGGTTACTTTTCCAGGATCAAGGTATTTTCTTCAACCTTTTTCCGTACCCACCTCTGGCAGGCAGGGAGGGAGCGGTGGGTGAGGAGAAAGCCTTATGCTTTTCTATTCAGTTTTCTACTACTGCTAAAATAGTTAAAAAATTAACAGGTTAGGAAACCAGTTAGCAAAAAATGAGAGAATGGATTGTATTGACTTTAGATTGAATTTAGGTGAATGCCTTCGTCATTTTAATTCTTTCTGTTTACTGAACAGTAAAATTTAATATTTTAGTATGATAATTAATTAATTAATATTAATTCCTTTAAACATCATTGTAACGATTAACATAAAAAAAAATTTTTTAGGATCAATGCATGACTCGAAACAACGCCTGTAAAGTATGGTCCAGTTCATTCTAATAAATAAATGATTATATACTGTATCTGTCATTATAAAAATCAGTCATCTGTAAAATCGATAATAAATTCTACATGAATGATATAATTCCATAAAATATTCTCAATAATTTCAAAATAGTGTGAAATGACTTCATTTCATATGCGTTTATATGAAGTCAATACATATATTGCTTCGTCTTTAGACAGAAACTCATAAATGTGAAAACTGTCTCGCCAAATCATTATATTAGTGACATTAAATTATCAATAATTAATCAATTATTAAGGAGACAGTGACGCCATTAGTTATACAGCGCCTGCTATTATTCCATTAGTACGTCACCTTCTGTTATAGCATATTTAAATTACTTATTACTCATTCTTTAAACACCATGTTCTTTATATTTAATTCATTATAGTATCAGTTTTTATTGTATATTGTATACCTGCTTTTGAATTTGTAGTCAGATTCGTTGCTCAATTCTCTATGAAATTTGTTACTGGATTGCTAACTATGTTATTTTGTTGTTTACGTGTTATCTTTTATTAATTAACCTTTTAACGACATTTATTATATGGTTCATTATAACACATGTTACTACTGTATAACCAGGGCTCCAAGCTTGGGGGCTAAAAAGGGTAAAGTTTTACTGTGCCCCGGACAGCCAAGCCGTAGGGTGGTCCAAGATAGTATGGTAAAACTTCAAACTTTAAAATGTCAATCTCCTCAAGGCTGTTCTTGTTACACTATGCAATAGTAACACAGACAGAATTTTGAGCAAATTGGAGCAGATTTAGAGGTCGCTACAAATTGAACATTTTTCATAATAGAATTATATTGGTTTGGGTAATTCCTTGTGTATGTAAGTATGTGTGTGTGTAATATATATATATATATATATATATATGATGAATAAAACCACGAAGGGAAAAGAAACACAAAGTGGTGCTCAAGCGCTTTCGTCTAATGACATCCTCAGGAACACTGGAGTGAAGGAGAGTTCAAGGCAATATATGTTACAAAAATAAACATATATATATATATATATATATATATATATATATATATATATATATATATATATATATATATATAGTAAGTATAGAAAAAATTGTGGGAGGAGCAAACACATTTGTATGGGAAAATACACTTTTAGCACTTTGGCCGAAATTCAATATAAATTCAAATGGCTTGTTTATGAAACAGGTCACAAAAGAATAAAGAAATAAAAATAAATATAAATATAAATATAAATTGGAAAAAAAAAATTGCAAAATATGCCTTAGTGATATATATGTCAGCCTAAATAACCATAAAGAAATAAACCAACAGATGAAAAACCAAAAATTGTAAGTGGAGTCTACAAATTCAAGCTCAAAAGGAAAGTTTACAATCAATTTAATAGATGATGCCAAATTGATATATATGTCATAAAGAAATAAACAAAACAAAAAAAAAATAATAATAAATTGAAAAATAAATTTTAAGAGAGGCACACAAATTTATAATGGAAAAAATTACCAAAGGTTTTTTAGTTATTGTCTGAATCATGCATACTATGGTCACAAACGAATAAAAAAGTACAAGTAAATATAAATTGGAAAACAAAATGATGCCTAGATGATATATAAAGAACTATAAAAATATATACAACATATATAAGGTATATATACGAAATATAAACGCAATATATAAAGAATATATATGTTAACCCCTCCGTCTATGGCCCTGGGTTGGTTCGAAGTCGAGGGGTTCTGGTTGGGAGGCAGCAACGGATCTGCTACTTGTAGTAGTTTCTTCTATACTACTCTCCGAGTTCTTCTTTAGTGGCTCGGAGGATTCTGAGAGGCTTATTAAATTCTTTGAGGTTTCTCTCCGATTCTTCTTGTAGCTTATCGGAGAGAATCGGAGAGAAACCTCAAAGAATTTAATAAGCCTCTCAGAATCCTCCGAGCCACTAAAGAAGAACTCGGAGAGTAGTATAGAAGAAACTACTACAAGTAGCAGATCCGTTGCTGCCTCCCAACCAGAACCCCCGTCGACTTCGAACCAACCCAGGGCCATAGACGGAGGGGTTAACATTGTGGCGACCCTGCCAGGATTCGAACCTGGAATCTTCTGATTGGTAGTTGGTATCAGAACAAACATGGAAGAAATTGGTGGGCTTTATATACCCCAATTCTACTAACATCATCATTATTAAATGTTGAAGAGGCTGTATTATTTTTGCACAATATTTGAAAATAAAGTAAATCTTTTAGCTGTGTAAGGTTTAAACGAATAAACAAGATATTTGAAGATGAAGCCATATTTTTATCTTAAACTGCGTATTTTCAGATCTGATGTTATCATGATCTGCCAAGTTAACTAAAAGTGGAAATTGAACTATGCATCTTTACACTAAAATATGCATATGAGTAAAAATTAAAGGTTTAAGATTTACAATTAAATGCTTAGGCAAGACATGACTTCAACATTTATAATGAAGAAAGAATGTATACAAAACATGACATGGCAAAAGTTACTCAGGATTCATTATTCAGCTAAATCTAAAAAAATGATTATGAGATTTTAAAAAACAACAGGTCATCAATTATTTGGCAAAGTAGAAAGCACATCAAAATTTATCACAACGGAAAAATAATAATAAAAATACATAACAACAGTATTGCCGATTCGACATTCCTTATGGCGACATAATGTCGGGTCGGACATTGAGTACATTGTAATTTTGGTCTACTGTAACTATGATAATTATCAATTCATTTATTATCGTTAACTACAATTTCATTAAAGTACATTGACTACGTTATTTAGTACATTACATCATTAAGTACAGTTTCATTAAAGTACATTACATTATATTAAATTAAAAGTATTACAGTTACTTACAAGAACGAATTAGAGACAAAGAGTGGGTATTAATGACTAAGAAGTACAACTACGGGTTCCAATCCTGTTACATGCAATGTGTATGCATAATCTAGGGTCGAGGGTGAGATGCAAGACAATCATAATTAATTATAATAACTTCTATAACAAAAATGAAAAATGGAAAATGGATACGACTAAACCATAGAAATGGGAGATCGTAAGGTTATGACACAAACAAAAATAGGAAGCTACAAATACAATTTTTATCCAAAACTCGCTTAGGCGATTTTGGTTTCTTATGTAAAAATTAATATGGATTAGTCATTGTTCATTTTTACATATATATGCATAAGGGAAAAAATTACCAAAGGTTTTTATAATTATTGTCTGAAAAAACGGTAGGTCACAAAAGAATAAAGAAATAAAAATAAATATAAATTGGAAACATTACAAATAATATAACTACACATGTATACCCGCATAACCAAATATATATACATATACATACATATATACATACACACACACACACACACACACATATATATATATATATATATATATATATATATATATATACATCATACATACACATACACGCATACAGCAATAAATTGAAAAATAAAATTGTAAGAAAAACATACAGATTTATATGGAAAACGGAGACAAAAACAAATTTTTACCACAGATTTAGCAACCTGCCCTTTTTGTTTAAATCCATTCTGAAGGAATTCAGAGCAACGGGATCGAGTTGAAACAGACCTTTACTCATGTTAAGGTTATTTGTAAGTTGAATTATAGCCGACTCAAGAATATTTCTTTTAACAATGTTGCTAGAGTGAAACGAAACTGAAGCGTTATTCCAATCAATACAATAGGATAACTCTGACAAATGGACAAAAAGGGCACTGGACAACTGTCCCGTTCTAACGGAATATTGATGCTGTTTTACACGCGTTTGCAAATCCTTTCCCGTCTGACCTATGTAAAAGGAATCACATTGCTTACACCCAATTTTATAGATAATGCCTAAATTATTGGTAGGGCTATTTTTTACTATGATGTTTTTCACAATATTGTTATATGAAAAAACTACACTGATATCCAAAAGTTTAAGTACATTAGCAATGCCTAAGAAGCCCTGGAAAAATGGAAGTACTAAAATATTCTTTGACAAGGTGCGAGTGTTATTATTCACACGATAGAAGGTTCGTTTAGCCTTATTAAGACAAGATTCCATGAACGCAGATGGGTAACACAACTCACTTCCAATACCGTTGATATTTTCCAATTCGGCATCGATATATTCCGGACTGGCGATCCTAAGAGCGTGGAGAAACATTGAGGAAAATATGGCCTTTTTAATAGGGGTGTCATGTCCAGAGTAAAAGTGTACGTTGGACAAATTGTTTTTTTTTTTCCGATAGATACTAAACTTAAAACCCGGGCTATCCCTATGAACACGCACATCCAAAAATGGGATTGAGTTGTCTTGTTCCACTTCTAAAGTAAATTTAATGGAGGGGACTTGGTCATTTAACTGAAGGAGGAAGTCATCCAGGTGACGATTCATGGGCCAGATACACAAAATATCGTCGACGTACCGCAATCAAGGGATGCCAACCCCCAGGATTCTCGGAATATAAGTAATTTCAAAAAACTCCATATAAATATTGGAGAGAAGGGGCGACAAAGGCATCCCTTGGTTGCGGTACGTCGACGATATTTTGTGTATCTGGCCCATGAATCGTCACCTGGATGACTTCCTCCTTCAGTTAAATGACCAAGTCCCCTCCATTAAATTTACTTTAGAAGTGGAACAAGACAACTCAATCCCATTTTTTGATGTGCGTGTTCATAGGGATAGCCCGGGTTTTAAGTTTAGTATCTATCGGAAAAAAAAAAAACAATTTGTCCTACGTACACTTTTACTCTGGACATGACACCCCTATTTAAAAGGACATATTTTCCTCAATGTTTCTCCGCGCTCTTAGGATCGCCAGTCCGGAATAGATCGATGCCGAATTGGAAAATATCAACGGTATTGGAAGTGAGTTGTGTTACCCATCTGCGTTCATGGAATCTTGTCTTAATAAGGCTAAACGAACCTTCTATCGTGTGAATAATAACACTCGCACCTTGTCAAAGAATATTTTAGTACTTCCATTTTTCCAGGGCTTTTTAGGCATTGCTAATGTACTTAAACTTTTGGATATCAGTGTAGTTTTTTCATATAACAATATTGTGAAAAACATCATAGTAAAAAATAGCCCTACCAATAATTTAGGCATTATCTATAAAATTGGGTGTAAGCAATGTGATTCCTTTTACATAGGTCAGACGGGAAAGGATTTGCAAACGCGTGTAAAACAGCATCAATATTCCGTTAGAACGGGACAGTTGTCCAGTGCCCTTTTTGTCCATTTGTCAGAGTTATCCCATTGTATTGATTGGAATAACGCTTCAGTTTTGTTTCACTCTAGCGACATTGTTAATAGAAATATTCTTGAGTCGGCTATAATTCAACTTACAAATAACATTAACATAAGTAAAGGTCTGTTTCAACTCGATCCCGTTGCTCTGAATTCCTTCAGAATGGATTTAAACAAAAAGGGCAGGTTGCTAAATCTGTGGTAAAAATTTGTTTTTGTCTCCGTTTTCCTTATAAATCTGTGTTTCTCTTACAATTTTATTTTTCAATTTATTGCTGTATGCGTGTATGTGTATGTATGTAGGTGTATACAGGGCGTCCCAAAAAAATGTATACACACTTTAAATACTTATAAAGGCAGTGTTTATTAAAATACATTTCATTTTCAAAATGTAATAGAATCTACAGACATTATTTAATTGTTTTGTCAACGACTGTTTTCAAACTGACGTCCGTTCTGGTCCAGGCACTGCTGATTACGCGAAGCAATGGAATCGCAAACATCACGAAACATTTCGTTTGGTATTTGTGTGCATTCTCGTTCAATGGCTGCTCTCAATTCAGCGACTGTTGCAGGTTTTATAGCGTAGACTTTGTCTTTTAAGTATCCCCATAAAAAAAGTCTAGTGGTGTGAGGTCTGGTGAACGCGGAGGGTATTCTACGAAACCCCTTCGTCCAATCCACATCCACATCGTGCCAAGTACCACTCGCAATACTCCACTCTTCGGTCCGGATCATCTTCATTAATAGCATGGACTAATCTTGGAATGTAACTTTTCCATTGACAGCGCTTCAAATGCGTTGGACAGACGATTCTGAAATTCCTACCTCACGACTCGCTTGCCGCACAGATTTTCTTGGACTTTGGTGATACGTTTCCAGTACTCTTTCTTGCTTTGTGGGGCTTGTCGGTGTCCGTGGTCTTCCGGAACGCTTCTTGTGGACATTCTGAACAGTTCCATCGGCTCCCTCCTAAACTGTCTTTGCACTTCAACTGCGTTTTCACACTTCCAGTAGCATTTTAGAATGAATTTCCTTTGTTCAAAGCTTAGTCTGACTGCCATTATTAATTCTAATGGGTTTAACTTGGAAAGAAAGAAACATCAATTGAGCTATCAGCTGTTAAAGTGTGTATACATTTTTTTGGGACGCCCTGTATATATATATACTGTATATATATATATATATATATATATATATATATATGTGTGTGTGTGTGTGTGTGTGTATGTATATATGTATGTATATGTATATATATTTGGTTATGCGGGTATACATGTGTAGTTATATTATTTGTAATGTTTCCAATTTATATTTATTTTTATTTCTTTATTCTTTGTGACCTACCGTTTTTTCAGACAATAATTATAAAAACCTTTGGTAATTTTTTCCCTTATGCATATATATATATATATATATTCTTTATATATTGCGTTTATATTTCGTATATATACCTTATATATGTTGTATATTTTTTTATAGTTCTTTATATATCATCTAGGCATCATTTTGTTTTTCAATTTATATTTACTTGTACTTTTTTATTCGTTTGTGACCATAGTATGCCTGATTCAGACAATAACTAAAAAACCTTTGGTAATTTTTTCCATTATAATTTGTGTGCCTCTCTTAAAATTTATTTTTCAATTTATTATTATTTTTTTTTTTTTTGGTTTTCTTTATTTCTTTGTGACATATATATCAATTTGGCATCATCTATTAAATTGATTGTAAACTTTCCTTTTGAGCTTGAATTTGTAAACTCCACTTACAATTTTTGGTTTTTTATCTGTTGGCTTATTTCTTTATGGTTCTTTAGGCTGTGACATATATATTAGGGTGGAGCGAAAAATACTTTTTTTCTAGTATGAAGTTCTAATAGTGATTAAAAGTTGCATTTAGTGGACCAAATATGCCTGCCAAAATATGAGTTCATTTGTTTAAAAGTTTCAGCTGCCACCAGGGGCTAAAGTTAACACAATTTTGTGTAAAAAGGAAAAAATGCTTCTATTTTAGGTTTGTCAAACTATTATAAAATTTTATCTTAGAATTATCTAATAGATTGATTAAGATTCTTAAATGATAGGAATTCGTTTTGTAAAAATGCCTTTTCATATGCTTAATATCTTCAGCTGCCACAAGAGAGCTGAAGTTAAAACAATTTAGAGTAACTGAGTCATGTTGAGACTAAACTGAATGTTGTTGGGGAGGGTTGTGGGGGAGGGTTTTGGTGTGAAGGAATTTCTTTCTGTGAGTCATTAGAACAGTGTGTTAACACTTGTCTTCTTAGGTAGTAGGCCTAGTCGCTCAGTTGATCGGAGAGTTTTTTAATATGATCGGAATATTATAAAACTTTATTTTAAAGTGATTTATATAGAGATAAAAAATATTGATTTTATTATAAAATGCTTGTTATAATGTATTATATCATTTTAGTTTATTTATATAATATATTATATATTTATGTAATATATTATATATACTTATAAAATATATTATATATATTAATTATATAATGTTTTGATGTTACAGGATATTTTGTGATTGTGAATTTTTCTTAAAAATATTATGGCATCAAATACTAAATATAAACATTTCACTAGAGAACATATGAAGAGTGCCATATTTGAAGTACCTTGTGAGATGAGTGATATGCAACTACCAACTTATAACTGCATTATGAAAGATTACCTGTTCACAAAACATTTAGTGAAGGAGCAGATGAATAACAGGAGCCTTCATTTTCTGAAATAGCAGAGGCAGTTTCCAAAAAGGTAGAAAATATTTGGAAGAAGGCCTCTTTGCCAATAGTTTCACATACACGCGTTTTACAGATGATGCGAGTGTACCATGATAAATACAGGTCCTTATTAAAGCCATACAAGTCACGCAAGGATCAGCCTAAGTACAAAATCAGCTTGAAGTATTTGAAAACTCTTCAAAATGCACTTTGTTTGACATCTGCACCTGCAAATGTAAGGAGTTTAGGAGATGCTCATGTGAAAAGAGTAAGAAAGTCCCTCCAAAAGAGCAGGATTTTTTAAATGACCAACGAACACGCAGAATAATGGTGATAGGAAGCATTGACATAGCACACACAAGACGATTACAAGCAAGAGAACATCGAAAGGAAATGGAAAAAGCACGTCTGGAATCCTCACAAACAACTAGTGCTGCTATAACCAATACGTCCAACTTACAAATCGAAACAGAGACAAGTGAACTTCAACAACTAGAAGAGATATCTGAAGATAATGAGGAAGATACAACCTCGACTCAATATGTAATATCAGAACAACAGATGCGTGAGCCACTGCCTTCATTAGCAATTACTTGTGATAGATTTAAAATGTCGGACAGAGCTGGGGCTGCTATTGCTTCTGCAGTATTGGCAGATCTTAAAATTGTTACTCCCGAAGACAAAGGGAATATTATAGACAGAAGTAAGCTAAGACGTGAAAGACAAAACAGAGAAAGGAACTACAACAGATAGGAGAGCCAAAAACCATGCGGGGATTATACTTTGATGGCAGAAAGGATAAAACAATGATTCAAGTCCAGGAGAGTGATGGCTCTAACCACCAAAGAACCAAACGCGAAGAGCATATCAGCATAATATCTGAACCACACTCTCTGTACTTTGTACATGTGACACCTTCCAGTGGCAAAGCTAATACATTTGCACAGCGCTAGTGAATTGCTTGAAAGAAAGGAATGTTGATATAGGGAACATCGTTGCAGTTGGCTGTGATTCGACAGTGGTTAACACTGGTAGTATTGGAGGCACAATAAGATTACTGGAAGAAGCCTTTAATAAGCCATTGCAGTGGCTGATATGCCTTTTAAACCTTAATGAACTTCCATTGCGCCATCTATTTCATCACTTGGATGGTACCACTACTGGACCAAGAGCATTTTAAGGAGAAATTGGCCGAGCATTTTCAGACTGTGAAAAGCTTCCCATAGTTAACTTCAAACCCATTGAAATTCAAGAGGGCATGTGTGAAATTGATGTAGATGACATAAGTACCGACCAGAAATACCTTCTTGAAATTCACAAGGCTATATCAAGTGGAACATTCTCAAAGAGTCTTAGTCATAAGAGTCCAGGCAATATATCACATTCAAGGTGGCTCACCACAGCAAACAGGACTCTGCGGTTATATGCAAGCACAGAGAATCATTCAGGCAATTTACAAGAATTAGCTACTTTCATTGTTAGGGTATACGCACCAATGTGGTTTCAGATAAAGCGTAAACCATTATGCCAATATGGTGCTAAACATATGTGGCATATGATTGCAAGAAGCCGGTATCTCCGTGAAGAGCTTAGGAGAGTACATGACTCAGTCATTCAGCGAAATGCATATTACGCAAATCAAGAAAACATTCTCATTGCAATGATAGCTGATGAAAGGGAGCATGTGCGTCAGTTGGGATTTAGGCGTATCATAAAAGCAAGGGCATGCATTCAAGAAACAGATGTTATCAGGTATTTTAAGGTGCCAGAAATAAATTTTTATGTCAAAGACTATAGAGATCTCATTATGTGGCAAGATTTTCAGATAGCAGAACCACCGATAACCAAAGGAGTTTCTCTTGATGATATTGAATCATGCATCAAACATGGTACTACTCTTCATTCAGAATTATTTCAGTTTCCATGTCATACACAAGCCGTAGAGAGATGCGTCAAGCGGTTGGATTCGTGCTACATTAGAATCAAGGAAAAAACAGCCAAAATTTGACACAAAAGCAAATTACTAAATAGTCTTCAGCAAGAACCCTTTCTAGAGGGAGGTTGGTTGGGGAAAGGGTGGTAACTCAGCTAAGGCACGAAATAACGTTTCTTAACTGTCTCAAGCCAGTATAAAGGAGGAGAGACATCCTAATTTATTACTGTTCCCTTTTTCAAGTAAATACAGAATCATACTTAATTGTCATTTTTAAGTTAACTTCAGCCCTCTTGTGGCAGCTGAAGATATTAAGCATATGAAAAGGCATTTTTACAAAACGAATTCTTATCATTTAAGAATCTTAATCAAACTATTAGATAATTCTAAGATAAAATTTTATAATAGTTTGATAAACCTAAAATAGAAGTATTTTTTTCCTTTTTACCCAAAATTGTGTTAAATTTAGCCCCCTGGTGGCAGCTGAAAATATTAAACAAATGAACTCATATTTTGGCAGATATATATCGTCCACTAAATGCAACTTTTAATCCCTATTAGAACTTCATCCTAGAAAAAACGTATTTTTCGCTCCACCCTAATATATATCACTAAGGAATTATTTTGTAATTTTTTTTTTCCAATTTATATTTATATTTATTTTTATTTCTTTATTCTTTTGTGACCTGTTTCATAAACAAGCCATTTGAGCACCACTTTGTGTTTCTTTTCCCTTCGTGGTTTTATTCATCATAAATATTTTTCACGTGTCACTTTCGTGAAATAATTTTTCATATATATATGACGCGTTCGGTGGAGAAGGGGCGAACGCAACATTTTCGAATTATGCCACAAAATGCAGTTAAAGTTTGTAAACTTTAAACCTTTGTATTTTTCCGGTTTATTGAAATGTTGTATGAATTTGAACACATATTTGAGTAAAATATTGTTGTGTAATATGTCGATATAATAAAAAAGAAATTTTACAATATTATTTATTGATAGCTTCTGATGTTAACTGGTGTAATCCATTATTTGGTCCTCTTCGTCGAATGTTGTATTACCTGCTTCAACTGTTTCGGTTTCTTCCAGTTCCTTTAACAATCTTGTATAATAGTTCACTGCAGTTGCAGGCATTAGGTCTGATAATTCTTTGAGATCTTTTATTTTTTCCTTAGTTATTGGCAGCAATTGGGAATACTTTGGTTGCAGTGTCTGCTGGGCTAGATTGAATAAACTGACACTGTAGGATTTTTTCCCTTTCTGCAGTCTGACGGGATGGCTATTATCTGGGGTTGTGTGGTATGCAGTAGATATTACGTAGCCTTCTTTGTGTTGAAAGTCAAATATTAACTTTCTTGCATCTGTAAATTTAGTAGTTGTTGATTTCCTAATGACAATGCACGTTTTTAGGACGTCAAATCGAGAAAATCAGCCTGTTTCATTTCTACAACTAGGAAGCGCTGCGAAACGGCTGTAGTTATGGCCGTAACATAATCTTTTTTGGTGTAAATAATATTGCTGTAATTATTTTTTATATTTTGTTCAATTTGGCCAAATTGAGCATCACAGGGCATTGTCGAGTGACCAGAAAGTAGATAGATGTGTTCAATGTGAAGCAATGATGCGGAGTGAATTTCTCTGAGATAGATTAAAACCTAAATTTTACCGTGAAAGAGTGCAGACTAACATCTAATTTTTTGCATAGGTAAAGCAAAGGTTTTAAAGGATAATTATACGACAAAAAACTCATTTTTCGAATTTTGTGGCGTTCGCCCCTTCTCCACCGAACGCGTCATATATATATATATACAGCGTGTACATAAAGTCAGGATCTATTTTTGTGAAGCACTTGGAAATTATATGGATATGGAATTCAATCATAAAATGATAAAGTGGTAACATTTATTAACTAATTAAGAGTAGGATTCTACGTGACGCCCATCAGTATCCCTGCACAGCTCAAATCGTTCCGCAGCATTTCTAAACACATTCTGGAGCATTTGCGGGGTTATGTTATCTGCAGCAGTTCGTATACGTGTACGTAAGTTTTCAAGACTCGTAATCTTCGTCTGATAGACGTGCGATTTGATAAAGCCCCATGCAAAGAAATCTAAAGGGGTTAAATCTGGTGATCTCGCTGGCCAAGGTCTGTTGCTTCCGCGTCCGATCCAGCGATTTGAAAAACGTCGATTTAGATAATCCTGAACAATTTTGGCATAGTGACAAGGAGCACCATCATGTTGATAGACGACGGGGATAGGATTGTTAGTACCGTCGTCTATCAACATGATGGTGCTCCTTGTCACTATGGCAAAATTGTTCAGGATTATCTAAATGGACGTTTTCCAAATCGCTGGATCGGACGCGGAAGCAACAGACCTTGGCCAGCGAGATCACCAGATTTAACCCCTTTAGATTTCTTTGCATGGGGCTTTATCAAATCGCACGTCTATCAGACGAAGATTACGAGTCTTGAAAACTTACGTACACGTATACGAACTGCTGCAGATAACATAACCCCGCAAATGCTCCAGAATGTGTTTAGAAATGCTGCGGAACGATTTGAGCTGTGCAGGGATACTGATGGGCGTCACGTCGAATCCTACTCTTAATTATTTAATAAATGTTGCCACTTTATCATTTTATGATTGAATTCCATATAATTTCCAAGTGCTTCACAAAAATAGATCCTGACTTTATGTACACCCTGTATATATATATATATATTAATCTAGATTATGAGAGATAGCTGCAAAGGATACACAATATACAAAATTATACATGTACAAAACTCACATATTAATTCGTCTTGGGTTGAGTGACTGAATCAAGCACTGATTTGATTCACCCTGAGTTTGCAGATTTTGACAAGCAAAGGCTGGAACTGTGGGGCCTCTTAATGCAATGTGTAGTAGGCAGCTGTATGATGTGGGTGAAACATTGATTTCGTGATAAAGCAGAAATAAACTTCGTATATTTTTGGTAAGTAAAAATCTCATTAAATATATATGTATATATAAATGTTAACTATTCATATTATAAATTATTTTCGAATATTTAGGAGCTACAAAGCTGCTACATTCATATATAGTGAAGTGTATAATTATAAACTATAAATTAGTGTATATATTAAGGATCAAGTAAAGATAAGCACCCCCAGCCTTCTTTAATTAGCCTTATAAGGCTAACTAACGAAAATATCACTACCTAACCTAACCAATCGTTAAGTCAACTGTACGCCCTTGACGATTGGTTAGGTTAGGTCGTGATATTTTCGTTAGTTAGCCTTATAAGGCTAATTAAAGAAGGCTCGGGGTGCTTATCTTTACTTGATCCTATATTAAATATTCTTTGCATATAATTTCACACGTATAAAATATATGTAGCATATCCATATATTGTATTATACAGTCTTATTATGTACATTATACAGTGCGTTCGAAAAGTCTCTCCGCAGTCAACCAACACTTTAAAAAAAGTGTTTGACAACAAGTGTAGACGAGTTGCTCTGTGCCTGCAAAATGGTGGAAAACACTTTCAACACATGCTGTAAAATCAAAAGGTTATGTAATAAAATCACTAAATCATGGTTGAATGAAAATATTGTAGTTTTTCAATTTCCTATGCGTTTAACATAGCACTGCGGAGAGACTTTTTAAACGCACTGTACAATAAATGCACATATGAATGGACGGAGCCGCGTTTAAAATATGCGATTTTAGATGAAGTTCTTTTCTTTTCATTTACGTACCTCATTGTAGGAAAGAGACTGATAAATTATAAGTTATTTATTATATAGTTATGAATGTAAGTTATTAAAATATTGATTTGTTTCTGTTTGTTACAGTCACTCATCGCCATGGTGGACGCCAAACGGCCGACCCGAAGTTCTGCCAGTACCTGGCTCATTGGAAAACCTACAAAATATCTTCTAACCTCGCGATTACCTTCAAAGCGTGAAGTGTTAAGCAAGTTCTTATTTCACCACATCGTGGAAAAACGAAGACTGTCTCTGCTGTGCTTTATTACTGGGATAAAGCAAGGATTCCAATTCAAAGATCGGACAGTGCTGAGAGGAAACTGAGAAAACTATTCGTACAATATTGTGCTCTAAAAAAAATAGGAGGTCATCCTCAGATCTTGAAGACATTTTCGATGTCGCCAGAGCAGATGCCTTAAAGATAATGACTAACGAAGAGGACAAAGAATTCCTTATCAAGCAAAGAGAAGATCGTTCCTGCGCCAGTTTTGGAAGCATTGATCGAGCCTTGGCTAAAAGGAGGATCGGAAGAGGCAACGAGAAGAATCTGAATATAATAGAAAAAAGTGAAGCGACGATGAAAAACAAAAGAAATATTAACTTATGGCATCTGACAAAGTGATAACTGATGTGGATTCTTCCTCCTCGTCCATGGATTCTGATGCATCTTGTCGTCCATCTACATCATCATCGAACCCTCCTTCCAAATGCAAGAAAACAGTCATCTCAGATGAGGTAGCCCAGGCACTCGACCGTGTTAATCTAAGCGATCGCAATGCAGCCTTTGTTACTGCAGCATCAGCTAAGTCTCTTGGCCATGATCTGGGCTCAATGCCATTTTCTCGAAGTACAATTCGTCGATCTCGAATTAAAGCTCGTGAAACAATCGCAACTGCTGAAAAATCAAGCTTTTCCCCTAACACTCCGCTTCTGCTTCACTGGGATGGGAAAATGCTTCCTGATATATCAGGGGTACATAAAAATGTGGACCGCATCGCAATCGTTGTTTCAGGAGGAGGAGAAGATAAACTACTTGGTGTTCCACTCATCCCTCACGGAACGGGACAAGCACAAACTGATGTCTGCCTCAGGTGTTGGATGAGTGGGGTTTGAGAAACCAGTTGCAGGGGCTTGTATTTGATACAACAGCATCAAATACTGGGCTGATGTCTGGAGCTTGTACCCTGCTAGAGAGAGTTGTAGGTCGCTCTCTGACGTGGATAGTATGTCGTCATCATGTGTATGAAGTCGTTTTCGCTTGTGGGGCCGCGCAGTTAATTTTCCGCATTTATATTTTTATATTAGTTACCGACAAACCAATTTTGCGCGTACCAAATTGTATATATTTTATCATTGTGTAATTTTAAGAATCATATATAATCTTTATAAATAAGTATTGTACATAAATTTATATATATATTTAATTAATTCAGCTGTATATAAATAACAAAATCTTCTGTAAAATAACCTCAGCCAACCAAGAACTCAATAAACTCTGAAAACGACCGGCTTTTCCTTCAAGACGCCAACCCCCAAACGACAGGGAGAGAAGAGGACACGAGAGGCCCCTAAAAGATACCCAACAAAGCGATAGCTTGCCTCTCGTATCCTTCATTCTTCCCGGCAACTACAAGTAGCAAGAAGGAACCAGCTACAATTGGTGACCCCGGAGTGACCCGAAGCAGCCAGCGGAAGCAGCATCCTTCAGTCGCCGGGCGGAACAAACCGAAGCCACGCCTCTTCGCCGCCCACCCGTAGTAGCCGGTCGGAACCAAAGCAGCAGCAGACCCGAATTACATTCCCGCAAGATGGAATCTGTTGAATCAGGAGTGCACCATGTCACCATCAAGCCACCCACGTTCTCTGAAGCGTCGGCCGCAGGATGGTTCTCCATCATGGAGGCACAATTCCACATTTCCAGAATAACATCCGAAGAGACCAAATTTTTCCATGTTCTAGCCTCGTTACCCCCCGAAGTCGTCTCACGAATTTCAGCAGCAACTCTCTCCAACAAGTCGTACACCGATTTAAAAGAAGAAATCGTGAGTCATTACGAAAAGACGAAGCCAGAACTCTTCGAACGACTCATCTCCAACACTCCTCTCACTGGAAAGCCCTCCCAATTCCTTCAAGATATCCACCAAACGGCACTGAAGGTGGGCGTCAGCGATGATTTGGTGAAGCATAAATTCATCCAGGCGCTCCCATCCTCAATAGCGCCCGTCGTAGCAGCACAAAAGGAGCTGACGCTAACTCAACTCGGCAAACTAGCCGATGAGTTAATACCGTTCGCTCAACAAAGCTGCTACGCGGCGCCAACGTCAACTCGAGCCAATACAAGCCCAAGAACGAATATCCCCATCGGCCTAAAACCCTTCAGCGAGAATCAGCGGCCGGTGGTGTGCCGCGCGCACCTTTATTATGGCCCCCAAGCAAGGACCTGCAGGCCATGGTGCAAGTGGCCAAATAAAGATGACGCCAAGCTGCTCCCCTCGTCACGCCCAAATTCAAGATCTTCCTCACCATCAAGAGAAACGTCGGAAAACTAGATAAGCAGGCTGTGATTAACGCGACGTCCGGCCTGCCGCTGATCTCAGTCGCAGCTCGCATCGCCAGTCTGAAGGTCAATTTTATCATTGACACAGGAGCGAGCATCTCAATTTTACCACCAACTTGTGTCAATGATTGTCAACTCCACCCAACCGCAGTAAAGATTTCCACCGCAAACGGTCAGCCGCTCGAAATATTCGGAGAAGTAACACTGGACATATCAATTCCTAAATTACGAAGAATATTCAGGTGGCCATTCGTCGTCGCCCAAGTCTCCAGTCCACTTCTCGGCGCCGATTTTCTATCCCATTATGACATCCTTGTGGACTGCAAGCATGGCATTTTGAAGGATAGAGCAACAACTCTTCAAGCCACTACTAAACCTGTGCAATCCAAAGACCTTCACCTCATCAATATTAACCCTACCGACAAATTACCTCAAGAAATCAGGAACCTGCTTGACAAGTACTCCTCACTACTGAAACCAGCTCAACCGCAGAAAGTTTCCACCAACACTGTCAAGCATACCATCGACACTGGCAGCGCACCACCAGTGTTTGCAAGCCCTCGACGTCTTCCACCCGATAAATTATCCTCAGCTAAGGCTACTTTCAACAACTTACTTCAAGATGGAATTATAGAACCCTCAAAATCACCATGGGCCTCACCGTTACACCTCGTTCCGAAGAAGATACCAGGCGAATGGCGGGCGTGTGGTGATTATAGAAGCCTAAACGCTGTCACGAAACCGGACAGATATCCACTTCCTCATATAAGAAGTCTGTCAACATCTCTGCACGGAAAATCATGCTTTAGCAAAATCGATCTAGTCAGAGCATATCACCAAATTCCAGTCCACCCAGAAGATATCGAGAAAACGGCTATAACAACTCCATTTGGTTTATTTCAGTATTTATACATGCCATTTGGTTTAAGAAACGCCCCTGCAACATTTCAACGCTTCATGGATACAATTTTCAGAGGAGTTGACTGCGTATTTGTGTATCTCGACGATATTTTAGTCCATTCAAATAACGCAGTTGACCATTTGAAAGACTTAGAACGCGTATTCAAGATCCTTCAAGAACACAATTTAAGAATTTCCTTAGAAAAATGCATATTTCAGCAATCCAAAATTGAATTTCTGGGTCATGAAGTTTCCCCAGCAGGCATTCGTCCTCCTGTAAACAAAGTCTCCGAAATTCAAGATATTCCCCAACCGCAAGATTACCAAAGCCTCAGAAGATTCCTAGGAATGACGGGATTCTATCGCCATATGATACCCCGTTACGCCGATTTAGTCTCACCTTTAAGTGAAATCGTCAGAACTCAAGTCAAAAGCAAAAGTCTACAGTGGAACGACGAAGCAATTCAAGCCTTTCAAGATGTCAAGGATGCACTACGGAACGCCGTTACGCTTTGTCATCCTCTTCCATCAAGCTCAATCCTTCATTTAGTTACGGACTGCTCACAAATAGCAGCTGGAGCAGTTCTTCATCAAATAATCGACAGCACACCAGTTCCCATCGCCTTCTTTTCCAAGAAATTAACTACAACTCAGCAAGCGTACGCCGCATACGATAGAGAATTACTCGCAGCATACCTAGCCGTCCTGCATTTCCGTCAATTTTTAGAAGGTCGTCAAGTAATACTCTTCACGGATCACAAACCGATGGTTTCTGCCTACAAGAGTCCCTTACGAGCCAAGACAGACCGACAACAACGTCATTGGTCTGCCATCACGGAATACGTATGCGATGTAATACATATCTGTGGATCCGAAAACGTCGTAGCGGACTGCCTTTCACGCAACGTAAACGCAGTACATATCGACGCTTTCGATTTATCAGCAATCGCGGAATCTCAACAAAAAGATCAAGAAACGCAAGAATTTCTCCCACGTCTCAAGCCGTTCCCGTTTCCAGAAAATACAACTTTATATTGCGATACATCCACGCCATATCCCCGTCCTTTTGTTCCCAAGCAGCATCGATCTTCCATCTTCAATCAATTTCATAATATTTCTCATCCAGGCATCAAGCAATCACTTCGTATCATTAAATCAAGATACTTTTGGCCCTCAATGAATAAGGATATTCGAACTTGGTCCCGAAATTGTGAATCATGTCAATCCTCAAAAATTTCTCGCCATACAAAATCAGAAATAACCCCCTTCGATTTACCAAGTTCAAGATTTGAAACGGTACATATCGACATCGTCGGTCCCTTACCGCCAACCACTTTGCCCGGTCAAACATATCCTTCCCCATATAGATATCTCCTAACCTGCATCGATCGTGCCACAAGATGGATAGAAGCATATCCTCTGATTGATACTACAGCCACATCAATAGCACACGCATTTCTCGATGTATGGATTTCAAGATTTGGTGTACCACTGCAAGTCATAACGGACCGCGGATCCCAATTCGAATCCGAACTCTTTAGGGAACTCTCAGCTCTCATCGGATTTCACCGACTAAGAACTTTGTCGTATCGCCCTCAGACCAACGGAATAATTGAAAGATCTCATCGCACCATCAAGACAGCAATCATCGCTCGAAAACAAGATTGGCTCCCCGCTTTACCCATAGTTCTCCTTGGTTTACGCAGTCTCCCCAACGAATCGGGTTATTCACCGTTCACCACCGTCACCGGAACCACCCTATTATGCCCGAGGCCAATGATCGCCAATTCGTCGTCAAAATCCAATTCAAAATTCATCTCCGAATTAGCCAAGAAAATGACGCAAATCGATTTCGCCCAACTCTCTCAAGGAAACATTCACTCAGCCCCCAAATCATTCATTCCATCGGAACTCCACAAATCAAGCCACGTATGGGTACGCATCGACCGCGTTCGAAAACCATTCGAGGCACCATATCAAGGACCTTTCCGTGTTCTCGAACGCCACGATAAGTACTTCGTAATAGAAAAAACAACGGATCATCAGAAGCCATTTCAATTAATCGTTTAAAACCGGCGTATATAGTTTCAGGTCCCACACAGGTACCGGGCGCACAATCGGACGACATCGGATCGGAGAAAAAGCACGCAAGGAAAAAGGACGATGGAGGACGCACCTCGGAGGTAGCAAATACAGACCTCAGGACGGGCGCGCAGGACAACGCAACAACCGGAAACGAGGCCGACCGAGGATCAACGCGAGCTGGACGAAGGATCCGATTCAAATCAAGACCCGAATATTTCTACTTTTGATATACGTGCTCCGCTTCTCGGGGTGGGCAGTAGTGTGGGGCCGCGCAGTTAATTTTCCGCATTTATATTATTTTTATATTAGTTACCGACAAACCAATTTTGCGCGTACCAAATTGTATATATTTTATCATTGTGTAATTTTAAGAATCATATATAATCTTTATAAATAAGTATTGTACATAAATTTATATATATATTTTAATTAATTCAGCTGTATATACAATAACAAAATCTTCTGTAAAATAACCCCAGCTAACCAAGAACTCAATAAACTCTGAAAGCGACCGGCTTTTTCTTCAAGACGCCAAACTCCCAAACGACAGGGAGAGAAGAGGACACGAGAGGCCCCTAGAAGAGATACCCAACAAAGAGATAGCAGCCTGCCTCTCGTATCCTTCATTCTTCCCGGCAAACACAAGTAGTAGCAAGAAGGAACCAGCTACACGCCAACGTATTTTCTAGTATTCTTGAACCTTCGAAAGGACTAAAGGTTTGGGCCAATTACACTGGTATGCATCAATTTTGCTGTCAAGGGTTTTGTAAGTGATTCTTATAGAGGTTTTCCTGCTGATTTCGAATCTGCAATCCGTTTTTCTCAATCAGCTCAGGTTATCCGGCTATGGCCTCATAAGTAAAATAGAATTTTTCGTGATTTTGTCAAAGCGGAATTGGAATAGTAACATCTATCATCACTTGTTTCACTTGTATAATATCTTTTTTTTACTTTTCAGGCATATAGATAAAATATTTCATAATGAATAGAGCGTGTAAAAATGATCCCAATAGATTCTGCTATATATGTGGGACGGTTACCATGCCAAATAACCAGTCCCAAATCACTAAATTTGTGAAGACAATGTATAGAGCATACTTTGGAATTAAGCTAGGGGACCGAGACAAAAATTTCGCCCCTCATATGTGCTGCAAGACGTGCATTGAAAATTTGAGAAGATGGAGCAAAGGCAGAGCGAAATCTTTGCCTTTTGGAATTCCCATGATTTGGAGAGAAGGAAAGGATCACGTGACAGATTGCTATTTCTGCATGACAAACCTCCAAGGTGGGCTTATAAATTTATTTTTCTTAAATATTTTGAAATCCTCGTATGAAACTTGACATAATATTCACCATAATGTAATATTCACCATATATAGCATAATATTCACCATAATGGTAATCATACATTTACATATACATATTGTTATAGAAAATACATTTACACATACATATTGTTATACAAGTTACATTTACATATACAATGATTGTATATTTTCTTTCTTTTCATTCATATTGTCCCGAAGGGACAATATGAATGAAAAAGAAAGAAAATATACAGACTCCATCGACCTATTTCATATCTTACAGACCGCAGCCTTCCCTCACGAGCCACCACTGTCTGAATGCTTCTTCTATTTCATATGCAAGTTTTATATCCATGTTTCTGTGTTTCTATTTTCAGGAGTTAACAAGAAGAATAAACACATTGTTGTATACCCTGACATTCCTTCTGCTATGAGACCTGTACCCCATGGTCCTGGAATTCCAATACCCGACCCACCTCAAACCCTGGACTTCGATGATTCTGATGATGAATCAATGACCAATGCCAATGACCAGTCCCAGTCGTATATACCTCAAAATACCGCTTTAAATGAGCCAAGGCCTCTCAACCAGGCCAAACTTAATGATCTTACCAGGGATTTAGGACTTTCCAAATTAGCTGCCGAGATCTTGGGCTCACGACTTCGAGAGGACAACTTGTTGGCTCCGGGAACAACATTCTCCTGGTATAGGAAACGAGAGGAAGAATTCCGCAAGTTTTTTGCAGTGCACGAAAATACCTCTTCCTTAGTGTACTGCTGCAGTGTTGAGGGGCTAATCGAATCCTTCGGCCTGCCATATAACGCATCAGAATGGAGACTATTTATAGACTCGTCTAAACGAAGTTTGAAAGCAGTACTTCTCAACATTGGGAATAGGGTTGCATCAGTCCCTGTAGCACATTCCGTACAACTTACTGAGAGCTACGATAACATGAAAATTTTACTGGATGCTCTTGTATACGACCAACATAACTGGAGGATCTGTGGAGATTTGAAGGTAATACTAATATCATAAGTAAACTATTGCTATTGACTATGTTGTTTTTCCAAAGGTTATTTGAGAGCGTATAAGAACACAACTTCCCCACAGAAGTGATACAGTGCAATGCATAGATTTTTTTATCTGATAGAACAAATTCTCTAAATTCTTTAAATATTTTCATTTTTTTTCAGATTGTGGCATTTGTATTGCGAATGCAAGGAGGATACACGAAATACCCATGTTTCCTCTGCAAATGGGATAGCCGAGCGGATGAGAAACACTATGCACAGCGTGAATGGGCATCCAGAGAGAATTTTGAACCTGGGTCGCATAATGTCATTTCAGTGCCCCTTGTACCACCAACAAAAATTTTGCTCCCACCACTTCATATTAAGCTGGGCTTGATGAAAAATTTCATAAAATCAATGAATAAGGAGGGTTCAGCATTCCGATATCTCGAGAGTAAATTTCCTCATATATCTGATGCTAAACTAAATGCTGGGGTTTTTGATGGTCCTCAAATTCGAACTTTGATCAAGGATACTCAGTTCGAAAACGCAATGACTCCAACTGAGAAGAATGCCTGGCAGGCATTCAAATCAGTTGTCACTGATTTTCTTGGCAAGCGTAGAAGTCCAGAATACGAGTCCGTTGTCGAAAACTTGATGGAAGCTTTCAAAGTTCATGGGTCGCGCATGTCCATAAAAATGCACTTTTTGTGGTCCCACTTGGACTATTTTCCTGAAAATTGCGGGGATTATAGTGAGGAACAGGGTGAACGATTTCACCAAGATATCAAAATAATGGAAGAGGTACCAGGGAAACTGGGATATCAATATGCTGGCGGACTATTGCTGGTGTTTGAAGCGAGACGTGCCCGAAGAAAAACACAGACGGAAAGCCAAAAAACCTTCATTCCTTCCTCAATAAACTTTTTTCCATATTCATTAGGGTGTGACCGTTGCCCTCCAAAAATCAATAAATGGTCCTACAATGCTGTTCAAAGTTTTATTGTTGTGTATTTATCTAGGAAACACCCCTGTAAATTTTCCTGGAGATCGGTGCATGTTTGAGCTAGCACCGTCGTACTAGCAAGTATTGCTATTTCAGCTTATGAACTTCATAAATAAGTGTGAAAATAGCATATTTTATCAGATTTTCATTTCCGGGTCTGGAACGCTGTCCCACAAATTTTCCACGTATTATTTTATTGCATTTAATTTTAATGATGCTCTTTTCTTTTCCCTTGACAGTGATTTGATGTTGTGAATAGAGAATTTAATCATGGATGCACGGCAAGATGATGAGTATGTCAGAATGTTATTGGGCACCATACCCCGAGAAGAAGAAAAGGAAATAAAGGGCTGCAAACTGCCAACTAATAGGCAGGTCTTACTATGTCTGTTAGCAAACCTTCGGGATATGCATTGGGACCAGGCTTTATCTGCCACCATTGATAATGTGCTTTTGCATTACCAGAAGGCGAATGTCCCGACCATTACAGGCAGGAACAATATTGGCCGAGTGATTAAAACTTACTATGACAAAGACTACATGATGCTTATGAAAAAGAATGAGGATAGAAGACGGGCTGATGATCCTGGAATTATGAAGTTTAAATCAGAATTGAGCCTGACGATGAAATTTTATAAGAACACAGTGTTGAAAGACATGGCGGCTGCGAAAAAGGGGAAAACTCAGGCCGAACAAGATGCCATCGATACTGACATACTCTTTATGAAAAGCATGCTAAGTGACAGAGTAGCTACCTACTCTGGGGTAAACAAAGTACTCACAGAAAAGGTTCAAAAGCGACAGAAAAGGCAAATGCGAGAAGAGAAGCGACAAGAGAGAGAGCATTGTGATCATGCTGAGAATGTACAGGCTGATATTGATTCACCTATTAGCTCTGATGAGGACGATGACATTGATGAGGCCAGCACTGCTGAACCAAAGAGAAAACATCGGAGAACAGTGAAAGAGGGAGTTTCAATTTTTGTGCCCCATGATATTCTGAAGTCGGCAGAACTTGTTTCATGCAGTGTTCGAAACAACATCTCGCCGACCCAGCTGAGTGCAATTGTTGGCCCCACTGGCTTTGTTCTCGTCCCAAGTACAAGAAAGGACAAAAGAGGAGATGAGGAAGGCCCTTCTTTACCATGAAGGCACTGAAGTTACTAAGAGAGTGGGGCTCAATCATGGGGCTATGGAAAGCCATATCTTCCCCCTGTCCCAGAAAGTGGCACTGCCCTGGTGGACCTAACTGGGCCTGACTCAAGCCGGTTCTTCACCATTTAGGCATGTCCTATCAGTTTCTCCACAGTCCAGCCAGTGAATGGGCGGATCATGACGACTACCTGAACATGAAACGGGTTGTGGACAAGCTTCAGGTCGTCAATGAGGCTGCAGAGCGTGGTGTAAAACTTTGCCATGACTTTCTTAATGTTGCCAGGGATGAGGAGCGCTTTCAAGAAGTCCTTCAAGTAGTTGAAAATGACAGACTCCGCGTTCCTAATCAGCGCAAACGATCATCTGTTTCCGAACAGAAATCATGGTTTCTTGCTCTAGAGAAATAATACCTTGTGAATATATGATAAAACCCCTTAATGTACCATGAGAGAATAAGAATGATTAACTTTTTTGTGTTAGTGATAACAGCTTTTAATTAAGACAGGCAAATGATTTGTGTTAATATCCCTTATGATGGTTGTGTAATCTCATATATAGGCGCGTATGCCGTATAAGCAAAATCGCTATTTTTCAAATTGCTGGTGCTCACTCGAATATGCATGAATCTTCAAAACATTGCACGTGGGTATTTTTTATGTCAATATGCAACAACAAAATTTTGAGCAGCATTGTAGGACAAAGTTGGGGCAACTGTCACACCCTAATATTCATTGTATGAATAAAAGTATTCATTCACACAATGTTTTCATTTTTCACGATTTTTCTTATAATATTACTCGTATCTACAGTGTTTAAGCTAAAAAAATCAATAAATTTGGGGATAAAATTGGACTTATAATAAATGGCCAATAGAGAAAAAACCTGACCTGATTGAGGAAAACCAATGTCATTTTCGAATTCAGCATGGTCGAATTATATAATATGAGTTGAAAAAACCCTCACAGCAGACAAAAGAATTTCATATGCATACCAGTGTTATCAATAAAGAAAACTTTATATCAGCAGGACTGGAACTTTTTGAAGGAAACTTGTGGGAACTTTGTCAAGAAATGATATAGTACCTCTCAAGAGATGACTACCGTGAATTCCTCCATCTTTCTCTAATTTTCCTGGGAGGAAGTTTGCCTAAGAAGTACAACATCAAAGCTCTAGGAGCTCTTCATCATGGTCGCTGGATGGCGAAAGATATCTATGCTTTGAGGAGCTTTCACTTCCAGGAGCAAATGAAACTTACTGCTCGTGAAAGAAAGGGTCTGAAAGATTTTTGTCTCTTTGTAGCACTTGTTTATAGTAAATATTCGCATGAAGCACCCTTGGCAGTGAGGGCCCCAGAAACGACCTGCTTTTCTAACAGTTATGGAGACTTATCCAAACAGGGTTTTGGCTGAAATTGCACTCAAGGCATTTAAGAGATATCTCTGGTACTTCTCGGAAGAGCTGAACTCACTTTTTGACGATGGGTGACAGCAAAGTAACAGAAAATATGATTAAAAAAAATTATCTCATCCTGCAAAAGCGAAAGGTCTGAAGCGCCTCGATTCAAAGCTGTTCAAAACAGCAAACCCATTGGAAACTTACGTCAGCGAGAAGACGGCTCAACTCTTCGATGTACTGGATAAAAACGGAAAGATTGCTCAAGAGTTTCTTTCGAAACCACCAAGTGTTTGTCCAAGTAACAACTACGAGTCGTTGAAAGAAAGAGCATTGAAGATGAAGGCTGTCAGTGATTCTGCAGAGAGAGCGATTGCTCTTATTCAACGGTACAATACAACGCTTACCAAAGATGAGCAACAAAAACAATTCCTTCTCCGCATTGTTGAGACCCAATGACGAACGTTTCATATCCCCTCTAAAGTGTCTTTACAGAATTAAAAGCCACTTACATGTTCTTTTGTCAAATTTCGTTATTTTTTCATTTAAGAAAAAATTATTAATTTTGTAGCGACCTCCTAAGCCAAGGGCACCGGCAGCTCTCAATTAAGAAAATGTTTTAAATTTTATGTGGCTTTTTTGTCAATGATATATCTATTAATGCTGATCTGATTTGGGTGTAATTTTGTACCGGGCCTGAGAGAGTGACGCTTGGGCCATGTGTATAGTATATGTAATTTAATTCTTTATGACACATTTCCCTCACTTCTTTGTCATATTCCTCAATTGTTAGGACCTATACCCACTGGATCGACAAGACCACAACATCGACACTCTAAGAAACTAGTTTAATCTATCCTAGCATATCTTAATCTATGTTAACCTACCTAACTTAAACTAAACTACAATATACAGTGGCGCTCATAAGTATTCGTACAGAGAAATATTTCAGTTATATTCGTCCTTATCTTTTGGACCATGCATAGGATAGTTATCAAAAGTTTACCGCTCGTTTGGAAAAATTTTGTGATTTAGTTTTGACATGTATCTTCATGTTAGTTATTTCTTTATCAACTATTGCGTATAGTTGCTTGCGGTAGTTGTTTCTCACTTCCTCGTATTCTCTGCTATTCAGTTTTTCACGACACCTGCTTTTAAATTCCTTATTGCATCTGTTATTTTGCGTTCTTCTGTATATCTTCGGAAGGCTCTTGTCTCAAAATGTTGAGACGCAGCGAGAGAACCATTGGAAATCGATAAGACTTGTTGGTCGCTTGTATAACACCTGATCAACTTTCAGATTTGGGTTGACCGTAATTTTAAAATATTTTGCATACAAGAATTTTTTTTACAATGATCATATTTTATCTTTATTATTCTAAAAGAATATAAAAAGGTTGATGTGAATACCACTAGTCACATAAAAGGCTACAAGAATTAAGTTTCTCTTTACTTGATATGGGCATATAGAATGAACGTTTTGAGTAATGTATTATATTTTCATAACTACTACTCGCTCGCGCTACACTATATATATATATATATATTATATATATATATATATATATATAATATATATATATATCAGGAACCTTAGGTACATTTTAATAATTTGTGTTTTAATATGTGCTTTGTTCTTTTCAGATTTGTTGTTGAACCTATAGCACAGAAATTAACAATAGATGAACGGGTGGAGATAGTTTTAATGTGTGCAAGGGGTGGTAACACACACCGATCAGTTGCTACTGCTTTTAATGACAAACACTCTGAGAGGCCGCCAGTTGTTCAGGCATCAGTTGGAAAACTGTTCACTCGCTTCAAAGAAACAGGAAGTGTTCATGATCGGTCGCGTAGTGGCCGGCCAAAAAGTTCAACCGATGCAGCAACATCACTAACGGTACTCAATCACTTCGAAAACAGCCCACATAAGTCCTTAAGAAAGTTATACCAGGAAACAGGCGTCTCTAGAAGGTCCATTCAACGAATTCTTACAACAAATCGTTTCCACCCATACAAAGTCCAACTCGTTCAGGAACTGCACGGTGACGACACACACCGTCGTGTAGAGTTCTGCCAGTGGTTTCTACAACATCGACAGCTTCAACGAAGGATCATGTTCAGCGCCGCAGCGATATTTCACCTCAGCGGTCGTGTTAATAGGCATAATGCACACTATTAGGCCATTGAGAACCCCCACTGGATGGAGGAAGAACATGTGCAATTCGATCCACGAATTATGGCGTGGGCTGCGCTCTAGGGGGATCGATTAATTAGTCCGTACTTTTTCGACGGCAATGTAACAGATGAAACATCTGAAGATGCTGCAAACATTTCTAATGCCCATACTGGACGACATTCCATTGGCAGAACGGGCAGAGATGTGGTTTCAGCAGTATGGTGCACCACCACATTTCGCAACCATCGACCGGAGCTCTTTAGATGAAACATTCCCAAGCAAGTGAATCGGACGGCGAGGGCCCGTCGAATGGCCACCTAGGTCTCCAGACTTCACACCTCTTGACTTTTTCTTGTGGGGCAGTAGTGTGGGCGCAAAATTGACGAGTGCAAGAATGTTCCAGAGATAATGATCAATGTTGCAAGGGGGTGGGGTATGTTGAAAAGGGGGGGGGTATGCAATGAAGGGGGAAGGGAATGTTGCAGGTGCAACAAGGGGTCATGAAACTTGGAGGCGGCGTTATCTCCCAAGAGAAAGACAGGAGAAGGAGAGAGGGGAAGAGAGGTGTTCACCTGGCAGGAGCCAAGTGCATATTAACACTTCAGCCGACCCGCCGCTGTTTTATTAGTTGTAAATCAGCCAGTTGGCTTAGAAGACGTAAATGGCTTGTACAGGTTGAGTTGCCAGATTGTGCTATTTTTTTAATTAAAGCATATATTATTATTGATTGTTGGCTTAAAAGGCGTAAATGGCTTGATTAGGTTGAGTTGCCAGATTGTGCTATTTATTTAATTAATTCTTAACAGTTGGCTTAGAAATCCGTCAGTAGGTTTAGAAGGCTTAACCAGCCATTTGATATAATTGTTTACAACCAAAAGAATTAAATAAAGCATTACATCATTCTGTTTATTTAGACAAAATATTGGAAATATATAGAAAACAAATATACATTGGAATGATCAAAAAAATTAAAAATAATAATAGTTTAAGAAATATGAACGAGGAATATGTATCTAATCAAAAAATATAACCGTCAATATAACAGTACAGGAGAAATATGTATACACAATTATATTATGGAAATATATAGGAAATAAATATACATTGGAATGACCAAAAAACAAAATAAAAAATAAAAAATAAGAAATACAAAACGTATAGCCATCAATCTAGCAGTACAGGAGAAATATATATACACAATTATGTTAAATATATTAAAAATAAATACATTCACCTTGTTTTACTGTGCAATACACCAAACTCACACGTAATCGAGTCTACAATTACATCATTATTGCTTTGCATTACGCAGTATACGGGGTTTAATAACATTTCACCGCTCAAGGTAGAGGGAAACCTATACTCTATATCCTTCATATCGTTCAGTACTATTTTTGTGCCCACTTTACATCCGGTTGGCAAGTTATCTTTAAATACGCCTAGAATACAATCAAAAGCACGCACAAAGAGTTCATCGTTAGCCAAAACGTCAAATACAAGTTTATAAACACGTCTTTCCAATCGAGGGTTTATTTCAACCGACCCGAGCTTTTCAATCGTGAACTCTTCTTCACACTGCATAGCGACAGTTGAAATAATCTTCTAAGTCGTTACGACAGCTGCTCATTATATGTATAAAGAAATAGTTCTTCAGGGTGAACGGTGGAGATGAGCTCAGCCCTGTACTGCTCAAGTGCTTTGTACCAAAGCTCATGATATTTCAAAGAGTCTAAACTTTTTAAATAAGCGTCCAGCTCTAGACCATTCTCACCTTGTTCAGCCCTACACTCGGTAAACCCATCGAGCAGAGCGGTATATTCGTATTCAAGAACCGTATCAAAATAAAGCATATCCATAACACGCGCGTCTAATATAGGCTTCAGCTTCCGGAATCCGACGATTTCAAACATTCTGTCGAGGATGAAACGGTTTCGCGTAGGGACAAGAGCGTTATTATCAGAAGCATTCTTCCACATCAGCCGTATATCAATGAATGGCCGATCGTTATTTATATACAACGTACAAACAACGGCATATGAGGGGGTGTCACTAATCTGCTCTCTTCTTGTACCTACACCTGTAGGAATTTTATAACGATCTTTACTCCACTTCTCAACTATCACGAAGATTCTATTCATCTCCTCGACACTTAAATAAACAACATTCCGTTTGTTTGTTTGTTTGTCTACAATCCGTTTCCAGTACATAGTTAACGGTACCGGATTTACGCCTGAACAGGCGCAACGACTTCGTCACGGACACATCGTACACGGCTTTGAGAATGCTGCTCAAAGGAAGTTCCATCGTATTCGACGAGCGCACGTCCACTCGGTTCCAACATGAATCGTTGTATCCCATTATATTGGGCAGGTATTTTGAGAAATTTTCCATCTGCGACACACGAAGTAATATCGGTTTTAATGTTTTATCACTCCCACTCCCCGAATACGCACCAGACATTTTCCTTCAGGGTGATTTTCATGACATCATACTATACAACGAGTACGCACAATTGGAAAGCGGCTTTTTATCTGCCTGCATACCATTTCATCGTTTCGTTGAGTGTGACACGGGTTGAATAATTTTTAAAAATTTATAAAGTCTTTACCGCGTGATATATGCATGAGAAATGAAAGGCAGTACATTCCACACGTATTACTAAAATATCCTTGTAACCGGAATCAGTTCCATACAACTCTGGGGATATGCAACTGGCCGAGAAATTTTACAATAACAGGGTTACTCCAGGGTTGACTCCTGAGTGAATCAAAATAGTAGAGGCGTTCCCTATTTTTAAAATAGATTGCAAACCAATGAATCCCTTCATTATCAACGACAACTGTGTTCACAATAAGACTACCGCAATCTAGCGTAGTTGGCAAATTCAATGTTTCATTCTTCGCAAACACACCGATAAATTTGGGACGTGTGATTCGTTCACTATTCATTACTCTCTGAAGTGTATTCGCATCCATTTTAAAAGTCAGTGATGACACCCCTAAATCTGTCTATTTCTATTAGGGCTTGTGACTCGAGATATACTAGTACACTAATAGGTGCGTCTATAGGCTTGGTGAATTCCAACCTGACTGAGATGTTTCCGCTCTGTTGTGGACTTAAATGTGTATTTACGCTAGCAGATAAGTCAGGTGTGATGTCAAACGGATAAAGGTTAAATTGATCAATGAATTCTTTCTGCGTTACCCCATTCCCGAGCTCATCACAATCACCTGCAATATGGGCCAGATTACTATATGCTCTCGCGCAAAGAGGTAACACAGTATCTGATGAATCGTCCGTATTCAATGTTCCTCCCAACGCAATGCCATTAATGTATAGATTTATATTTTTAAGGCCGAAATTCTCGAATTTAAAGGCCCTTTTTTATATTTTCCATTCACCAAGCATAGTTCTGCATTCCAATTAATACCCTTTTAGGAAGATTTCCCAGGGCGATGTTTTCTATCTGTTTCGATGCCAACCCTGCTGGCACCGTGTATAGTTTGATTTGTACTCTGTTAATAGAGTATTTTACTGTGGCGTTTAGTAAATTTTTCTCAATTTCTAGTTGTTTTGAACATAATTTCACTCGCCGTACGCGGAGGTATGTCTCCATAATGTGAACCACAACGGGTTTTGCTCCCTCTTCTTGATCAGCATCCAGATTTAAGCAGATCTCAGGACTCGTGCGGGTGAGCTTTATTTTCATATCCACCCCATTCACAAGCAACTTCTCCTGGAATGTGAAATCTGGATGCAAGCGTCCAAAACACTCGTATATCTTCTTTTTAGAATGTTTAAATTTGTCATTTATACTACTTTCGTCTTTAGTTTGATAATATCCCTAGGCCCTTAAAAAGGCATCCTTTGCTTCTTTGGAAAAGTTGAGGAAATTTTCCAGATAGGGTCGTAGATGATAGTACCCCGTGCCTGCCGATACGTTGACCTGATTTAAATATACGTCACACTGGTTGAATATGGAGTGCAGAAAGTTTGTTTCAGGGTATACAGCATATTTATCATCGCAGTCCGTTCCATCAGAATGGGCTATACGTAGTTTAGCGTACATGTGCACACAGCTTGGATCAAAAACGTGAGGGCCTGAGCTGGGTATCACGAATTCTATAGGGGTACTCAGGGAACTAATTGTGTTTAAAGGGTTAATTGTAATAAAGTCACTGTGTTCAATAGAAACTTGGGTTGAGGGCATCTCAAAGAGGGATAGCTCCAATTTACAGCATTGTGAACTACACGGATGGATGAAGCGTGCCATAACGAGTTAGAAATAGTACCTTTTCTCGCGACAAGTAGTAAACAAACTATGATTCATGAGTTCAATGTCCTTAGCTTATATCAGTCAAAAAAATGGTCAACCATAGGCTTCATTCGCTTACAACACTTCTTTTTTTATATCTCTTTACGTTTAATGCCACGTGTTGGTAATCCCTTCTTCCGGCCAGTCCTCTTCTTCCCACCACCACGCATTTTTCTCTTTCCATCTTTGACGATTTCGTCCCGTGTACGTTTAAACTGTTTTATTAGAGCTTCTTTAGGTTTAACCTCAGCCAATATGTCTTCTGCAGTGTTAAGACCTGATTGTATCGCTTTCCTTCCGAGGTATCTAGCACCCCTCTTCAGCAAAGGAACAGCCTTACGTAGTATGGTTGGAAAAATGGACCCAAGTCCACTACCACGCTGGTATCTCTTCCCTCGATAGACGGCGAAAGGCTTTCTGTCCATTATAACTCAGTGCGTCGAAAGTGCAGCTTCACTGTTAAGCTCCCGTTACGGAATGGGAAATTTTGACCCTCGATCGTTCTTATATATACAGTATTGAGATATTGGTTATTAGATTAGTTGCGACGTTCACATAATGGGATCTGTCATACGTAATACTCAAACCCCTTCCTCTATGGTTGGGAATGTGAGCAGTGCGCAGCAGGCGTGCATGGGTATCCCCAACAAACTCGTGCTCCACTATATTGCTGTAAATATAGCACATGTCTGGGGGTTTATAGCCGTCAACCATTTTCTCCAAATTCAACTGATACATTAGGCTGGACAAGTCGTGTTGTGCCTCGTGAAATGTGTCTCTTTGGAAGGCTACGCTATATCGTCCATCGGTTATAATTTTGAACACTCTTTGGTCTTTAATATTTCGGTTAGCCTGCGATTTTAGGGCCATAGTGCATGCATGGGGATCATTGTTTACGATTTCGTATACTAAATCGCCCGTAAGATTTGAGCTTTTTAAACTTACGTTTAAGTCTCTCACAACATCCTTGGCCTCACCATAGTGACCCGGCCCTAGTGTTACTTCTGTACTGTAATACTGTGCATATCCAGTCTGGGTGGTACGCATGGTTTCATCCCGAGTTATCCCGGCTTTTTCACACTCATTACAGTCTCTAAGAATCGTAAAAACGGTATCTTTATAATCAATATTTAAAAAGAGGGTGTCCAGCTGAATTTCACATATCCCCACCTCACGAATCACGGCCCAATTCATTGGGTCCACGGAGCTCTGTTACAAAGTTCGCTAGTGTGTTGTTAGGGTGTACAGACAGGGACGAGAAGGACGGGAGTGTGACGTAGAAATGGTTAGGAGCCATGTTGCATACTATTTAAGCTTCATTATTGCATCAGCTTTTATATAGGCATTGAAACTTTCTGGGTATCCTAGCCATTTCACCAGATACATTTTTCTCTTTCCTGAACCTTTGCTTCCTAAAATTTTCTCAATTTTAAACACATTTTTTTCCTAAATTAAATGCCACTTTCTACAACTCCTCGCGGTAAAAGCCTCCTGAGATTCCTCCCCCATTCAAATCTTCAACGTAATACATCATTTTCTCACCTTTAGGTCTCATAGCCCTAACTTTAAAAATCTCACGTGTCCATCCTTGCTCAAATCCCTTCGCGAATTTATTTCCCAAACGCGACAGCCTTGCATAATCATTGATTTTGAAACGCGCAGAGTGTGGTAGTGTTCCATCTATTCTCACCTCTGGGCGCGTACCTCTTTCTAAAACCTCGTTAGGTGTTGTCCCAATCGTGCGATGGTGAGAGTGGTTGTAGGATGAGGCCAATGATTCCAGAATGTCTAGAAATCTGTATGTGTTTTTATGTGTAAAATAGCGGTGCATGCGTTCGTTTATGATACAGTGAACTCTTTCAGATAAAGAAGCCTTATGTATAGAATTGGTTGTGTAATAGCTGATATTAAACTCTGTCAACATGTTCTGAAAAGCACAGCCTATAAATACCTTCCCCATATCAGTACAAAAATAGCCAGGAACCTTGTTTTCTTTTAACATCAGTGTTTTGGTTGGCTTTAGCAACTGTTTCAGGTGATTTATTTTTCAGAGGAATTAGCCACAGATATCTAGAGAATACGTCTGTTATGAATAGAATGTAGCGGTAACCATCGTTATACACAGAATAACTTTGCATGTCTGTTAAATCTGATTGCCAAATAGAGTCAATCGAGGCAGCTGTTGTCTTGGCTCTTTTAAACCTTTTTCTCACAGGCTTATGAAGTGTATAAAATCTCTCAACATCTTTTTTCTACTCCGTAAACACTTCTGTACAGTCTATCTACGCCTCCGTAGGAGACTGGGTTAGAAATGTTATAATAACGTCTTCTTAATATGTTAGCCATTTGCGTATTTTAGAGGCACGTGGGTAGGGTTGACCGTTGTTTAACCTCTTCTTTCTCCTCTTCAAAGGTGTTACCGCCGGGGGTGATGGCTTCTTCAATTGTGTCATGTGCGTCGCATGTTCCAAGTCTTTTAACCTGTTCAGGTTTCCTATCATTGTTTTGGGGACATTTATTTGTTGTAGCCTTGCTTTAATATGCTTCCATCCTGATGGTGAGGGCCTAACCCACTTTCTCACCAGATCATCGACGATGTCTACGATATTCGATCCCTGTACTTTTACTCCTTCCACAATGATCTCGCCTGTATCGGTCCATTGTATGACGGGGTCCTCATTCAATAGATTATAAAGACTTAAACCTTTATTCCTCAATGTATGTGGGAGGGTGCTTTTTAATTCATGCTCGCTATGTTGTGTGGCCGACCCATTAATCTTTGGTTGGTCAGCTGTAACCACGGGAATCTCTGTCGGGTTCTTATAATTTTTGTACTCGTGAAGAAATTTCTGCAGAGCTTATTGGTATAAGATTCTTTTCTCATCAGGTGTTTTTTCACTGTTTAATAGGGCTAGCAATTCGCTTTCCATTCTTTTAAGCCTGCTTTTACGGTGATCTAGATCCGTGTCTGGATTCTTTGAACTTTGAGGTGAACCATACACCTGGTGTGGAATCACTATCACTTTCTTCATTATATTAATCTAGTCAGTAAAGGACCCAAAACTAAAAATAAGATGGGGAGCAATGAGCCTCCTCTTTGTACAATAATTCGTTTTTTCTTCCCTATAGTTTGACTTTTACGAGCGAGTGCACGTATTATGTTCTTGTAACGGCGTAGGCGAGCCTTCTGAGGTGGTTTCATTGATACATTGCAATTTATAACGTTAAGACAGATTTCACAGATACATTTTAAAAAGTCGGAGTCGATATTTTTAATAAACATCCGCTGCATTGCCCGGGGCAGTCGATGATAAAAATTTAGTGATTCATGGTATTTCTTTAGCCTCTTTGTCATTCTGGAATATACACCGTTTCAGGCTCATTTGGATATATATTCGTTCTTAGAAGTACCCTAAACGTGTTTCGCGGATGAAGGTCGCAGAGCAAATGTCCGTAACGCGTGCTTGTAGCTTTATAAACTTCCAAAAACTCCTTACGCTGATTTGGGAACATTTGATTGGCTAATATCCCAATTTGTGATACATCTCTACGTTGCGCAAATAAGACTAGATATTGTGTATTTAACGATACATCGTGTATGTACCTATTTTTGAAAAATAGATTCTGATTGATGAAGAACACGCTTATGTTAAGATGGTGGGAGAATACTGTAAATGTCTCGGCAAACGTTTTATCCATCTCCAGAGCTGGGCACCGCAAACTCAAAATCACTTCCGCAATCGCAAATCCGCAAACTCAAACCTTACCTTCCGCAACCGCAAATCCGCAAACTGTTTGCCATTTTTGGTGCCGCAAACGCAAATCCGCAAACGCAAACCATATTTCCAATTTTTACAGTGCTGGGCACTTCCGCAAACACTTCCGCAAACCGCAAATTCCGCAATCGCAATTTTAACTATAAAAAGTATCCAAAACATTAAAGAGGTATGAAAAGTTTTTATATCTTTTTAATGTTTAATGTTTTAGCCTTGTTTTTATTAAAAACAAGGCTAAATAATTTATTACAATAAATCACTATTGTAGAAGAAATAAAAATACTACATATATTGATATATTATATTGAACAAAAACACCTCCTGCAAGTAAATAGTAAATAAATTAAATAATAAATTTAATCATTTGAATTTTATAAATTTTGAGACTTAGACACGTTAGAGAAGACTGTACTGTAACTGTAGTAACTGTACACACATTACATTACACAAGTTAAATTAAGTTAACACTGTGACTGTACACAACTTGAACTCACTGTACAACTCAACCCTCTAGCCTCTACAAGTGTACGCCTCTGGCTTTGTCAACAAGTTCAGTCGTCCCCTCCAGTAACTGAGCCAAATCCAGTTTTAATAAGTCCATGTTCCCCTTCATGAACATGAGACGTTCGAAGTTGTCAGAGGTCAGGCTGGCCCTTTTGGGCTTCATTATATCTGACCCCTGGGAGAACAGTCTCTCCATGGCCGCAGAGCTGGGGATGGCCGTGTTATACTTGAGGAAAACATGAACCCAGGCGTTGCGGTGAAGTTTGGGGAAGATGCTCTGCTCCAACTCCAGCTCCAGCACTAGCGGGCTTGGCCAGTGGCCACGTGGGAAATTTGCGGAAAGATTTGCGTTTGCGGTCTTAGTTCCGCAACGCAAATTCACTAATTTGCGATGACTTTGCCGCAAACTCAAATCCGCAAACGAAAAACATACTTCCGCAATTGTGGAATTTGCGGTTTGCGGAAGTGTTTGCGGAAGTGCCCAGCTCTGTCCATTAACGAATTAACGTCATATACACCTTTGTGGAACAAAATATAATTTTGGTACTCGTTGAACACTTATTGATACGTCGAATAGCACCATATAACTTTATGCACAAATTTTGAGAACATCTCTCCCTTTTCTTTAATGATTTTAAGCATAAACACAGTTCTACCACATCCTGTAGGTCGAGATATAATAAAGGGTGATCCAGAGAAATGGGACCCAAAAGAAACCCCTGTAACTCTTAAAGTATAAGTCCTTTTATAAAATCATACGCATCATTCGAAAGAGGATAGTTACAAGTTTGTACAGGATTGTATAGGTTTTGACAATACAAGACAAGATAAGATACAAAACAAAATAAAAGTGTTAGTTAAAACTAACCCTTCAAGATGACTGCATGGACTGTGGAACAGCTGCGTTTCATAACTGAGCAATATTATGAGCATGGAAGAAGTGTAGTTTCAGCTCAAAGATCTTTCAAGACAAATTTTCAGATGTCAAAATCACCTTCTAAGAAAGTAATCCGTCGGTGTGTCAGAAATTTTTCCCTAACTGGCAGCATTGGAAAAAGAAAACCAACTGGAAGAGTGCACACAGCAAGGATAGACGAGATCATTAACAGAACTCATGAAATTGTACAGGATAATCCTAACATAAGCATCAGACGTGCTTCTCAGCTGTTAGGAGTTGGATATGGAACAACACACCGTATATTCAAGCAAAATTTAATGCTCTTTCCATATAAAATTCAAACAGTGCAACAACTAAACGATGGAGATTTCGCACGAAGACGACAATTCTGTCAATGGATCCAACAGAAGGTAAATGACACCACCAATTTTCTAGCAACTTTGATTATGTCAGACGAAGCCCATTTTCACTTGAATGGAACTGTAAACAAAAAATTGTCGTTTCTGGGCAACAGAAAATCCATTGAATATTACCGAAGTCCCGTTGCATAGTCAGCGTGTAACTGTTTGGTGTGGTCTTACTGCATCTCAGATCATAGGGCCGTACTTTTTCGAGGATTCCACCGGAAACACGGTCACTGTAAATGGTGATCGCTACGAAAAAATGTTGACCGATTTCCTTATTCCTAAATTAAGAGATCTTTGTCTAGAAAACCACTGGTTCCAACAAGACGGAGCTACCTGCCATACCACGAGGAACTGCATGGCAGTTTTGCGTCAAACGTTTCCAGGGGAGTTAATCTCAAGATTTGGAGACGTTGAATGGCCCGCAAGGTCTCCGGATTTTTCTCCCTTAGATTATTATCTCTGGGGATATTTAAAGAGTAGGGTCTACAGAAATAACCCAACGACCTTGCAAGAATTGAAGGCCGCCATCACAAATGAGATACAGGCCATACCACCGCACACTCTTGCAAAAGTGATGCAGAACTTACAAGCGAGAACACTGGAATGCTTGGCAACTAATGGAGCACATTTGAAAGGAGTCATTTTTAAAAAATAAATATTTCATAATAAACTTGTAACTCTACTCTTTCGAATGATATATAGTTTTTATGAAAGGAATTAAATATTAAGAATATTTGGCTTTTTTTTATGGGTCCCATTTATCTGGATCACCCAGTACATGTGGATGGGCTCGTGAACCTGAATTTTTCTACAGAATCCATTTCTAACACGTCACACTCCTAAGTGGGTCATTTACAAAAAATAGGGACCGCCTGTACTATTTTGATTCACTCGGGACTCAACCCTGGAGTGACCCTGTTATTGTAAAATTTCCAGGCCAGTTGCATATCCCCAAAGTTGTATGGAACCGATTCCGGTTACAAGGATATTTTAGTAATACGTGTGGAATGTACTGCCTTTCATTTCTCATGCATATGTCACGCGGTAAAGACTTTATAAATTTTTAAAAATTATTCGACCCGTGTCACACAACGAAACGTTGAAATGGTATGCAGGCAGATAAAAAGTCGCTTTCCAATTGTGCGTACTCGTTGTATAGTATGTCATGAAAATCACCCTGAAGGAAAATGTCTGGTGCGTATTCGGGGAGTGGGAGTGATAAAACATTAAAACCGATATTACTTCGTGTGTCGCAGATGAAAAATTTCTCAAAACACCTTCCCAATATAATGGGATACAACGATTCATGTTGGAACAGCGCCGTACACGTTTCATTAGCTTATGGTGTGACTCCTCCCGTCGAGCCGATGCGTTGCATGTGGCTCATAGTTATCTCAGAGCTTGAACCGAGTGGACGTGCGCTCCTCGAATACAATGGAACTTCCTTTGAGCAGCATTCTCAACGTCGTGTACGATGTGTCCGTGACGAAGTCGTTGCGCGTGTTCAGGCGTAAATCCGGTACCGTTAACTATGTACTGGAAACGGATTGTAGACAAACAAACAAACGGAATGTTTCGAATTCATTCAGAACGGATTTAGACAAGAAGGGCACAGTGCTAAACCTTTGGTAATTTTCCCTTATAAATTTGTATGCTCCTCTTACAATTTTTATTTTTCAATTTATTTCTATTTTTTATTTATTTATTTATTTTTGTGACCTATATATCATTCAGGCATTATCTATAAAATTGGTTGTAAACAATCCATTTGATCTTGTGTTGAATTCGGGCAAAGTGCTAAAACTGGTAGTTTTCCTTACAAATTTGTATGCTCCTCCCACAATTTTTATTTCTATATTTACTATATATATATATATTTTTTTTTTGTAACCTATATATAGTCTTGGACTCTTTATTTACTTCAGTGTTCCTGAGGATGTCATTAGACGGAAGCGCTTGCACACCACTCTGTTTCCTTTCCTTCGTGGTTTTATTCATCATAAATATTTTTCACGCGTTGCTTTCGTGAAATAATTTTCATATATATATATATATATATATATATATATATATATGTATATATATTATATATATAATATATATATATATTAGGGTGATGCAAAAGTGGGGGAGTAAAATTTTTTGTTTCAAATTTTTGAGATACCCTCTCATTTGGTTTGATTTGGTGGAAAAATGATCCTGGGGAAATTTCGGGTCAAAATTCGAATATCTGGAGGTCGCGCCCGCCATTTGAAAATTTGCTGATTTCCATGACACCCAGGAGGTACATACAGCAAGCGTCACTTTACTTTTTTTTTTAGTGGAAGTTCCCCAGGAGGCCTATCATACCACCTTCCTCTTTTCCATTTGTTCATAAAACAGATACAATACAATAGATATTTACAATAGATACATAGAATGGATATACTCGTAAAATTTACTGTTGCGTCAAAGATACGAGTTTTCTTAGTTTTGTCCGGAAGCTTCTTCCGATAATTTGATACAACTTGCAGTAGATATTGCTTCTGTTGTTCATCATTGGTAATTAATTTGTTGTAATCTTCAATCAATTTCACTCCTCTTTCAGCAATATCATTAACAACTTTCATGTGATTCACTACGTTCTTTGCAACCCAATAACTCTCATCGAGAAGCCAATCTTCTACTGGTTTGCTTAAGAACGTTGAAGACAATCCGAGTATACTGAAGGACTTTGTGTTAGCAGTTACAAAATCTTCAAGCTGCTTATTGTCAATAGTTTTGATGTCTATTTGTGTCTTCTTTGGAGGATCTGGCTCCGAAGATTTTGTAAGAGCCTCCTTCATTTTTCTTTTGGTGTCAAAGCTGATTTTATCATCAAAGAAAGCCAATGCGATCAACTCTTCTGAGAGATACCACAAATGATTCTTGAATTTTTCTAAAGCAGCATTTGCTAGTTGTTCATTTGTGCTTTTGTAGCTGTGAAGATTCTTGAGAAGACTCAGATCATTTCGTGGAGCACTTGCTGCGCAGGTGCTGAAAACCAATGCTTAATATAAATTGAAACAGAAAACCAACAAATTTCTTTTAGATTTCTTCTTTTATTGCTGTTATTTTGAACTGACTTTTGAACATAAAGATTTTCATCGAATAAATGACTTTCGCCATCCAACGGGCTCTATGATAAGCCCCAGGCTTCCTGAATTTTATTCCAGTCGTTGGAGTACCGCCAAGCAAGATGATTGTCAGTTCGTTCCAATAACTCTCTGTAATCGTCGCGAGGTTGATCTTCATTGCTTTTTCTTGCTGCAAAGTTGATGATTTCCTCTTTTTCCTTTTGTGGATAATTTTCTAATTTATCGTATGAAGTTAGATTAATCTTATTCCAGTTTGTTTTGAATCTTTTGAATAACTGAATGTCAGGGCCTGATGAAGCCTGTAATGCAGGGGATACCATTGCTTCCAACATGATTTCAAGGATATGGTGTCGACAAGGACACCACAACAAATCTCCATTTTCTGTTCAATTAGGACACAAGCTCCGTTTTTACGACCTGTGTTCGATGCAGTTGTATCGAAACACATGCCTTTTACCTTATCTATTAGATTCCAATCAATGATCGCCTGATGTACTGCATTTGCAGTATCCTTTATATGCCATGATCTATTTTTGGCACTCCAAGCAGTTGATCTTCTCCACCGCCAGAGATTAGGACTGGCAACCGATCAACAACCTCATTCCCAGTAATGTCTTCGAGGAGTTTGCCATCCCAATGAACAATCAAGGGTTTGTCAGCTTGAAATTCTTCTTTCAAGTTTTCACTGAACTTCTTTCTTGATTTCTGTCTTGCCCTGCGAATCGATGAGTAGCTAACATTGTAATTCTCTGGATCTTTTCCAACATTTGCGAGCGTTGGAATAATTATTAAAGAGGCTGATCGGTCGCTGATCTTAGCAACATCGAATGAGGAAAGCAGATTTTCATTCATAATCTTGAATTTTTTCTTGGAAGGCCTCTTTTGGATGTTGAGGGCTGTTCCAGATCTACTTCTTCTTCCGTAGATGCAGGTGAATCACTGCAGGAACTGCTGCTGCTTGCAAGAACAACTGTTTCATCAAATGCACTTGATTCACGTACCTTTTCTTATCCATTTTTTCATGTCTCTTCGCAGCTTCCTTTCGACGTTTTTCTTCATCCTTATCAACTGCCATCATTTTACCCTTTCGACCTTCCCTTTGTAGCCGTAGAAACTCTATCTTCTTCGATAGTTATTAACTCGTTAGCATTTGCATGCGCAATATCAAATACTCCATCCAATTTTTCTTTCCATGTATTCTCTTTCTCTATTGAAAACTTCGATTTTTTTCCTTTGCTCTTCTTCAGCCCTTGCCACTCATCATACAGTTTTTTAATTTCTTCACAACATTACATTTCTGGGTTGTTGGTATTCCTGCTCTCTGCCACACTTCCAATACATCATTAACGGTTGAAGTTAATGCTTCTCTGACGGTTTCATTCTTGACATGTTTATAATTCATGAATAAGGAAATTACTTCTTTCTTTGATGGAAGCTTACTTTGATTCAATTTATCTATTTGTTGACCGATCAGCCAGATATCTGTTGAGCTTCTTGATCTCATTTTCGTCACAATTAAGATACAGGAAATAGAAGAGAAATTGAGGCGGAGAGACTCACTGATATAGCACCTCTCCCGGACACTGCCACAAGCACACTGCGATACCGATTTCCTTGAACGCTGTTTGCTGTTTGCTCATATACGCATCACCTACCACTCTGCCTGCAGCAAACCTGCACAAAACCTGCAATCTGCAACAAACCTGCAACAAAAATAAGAACAAATTCAAAAAATTTGATTTTACTCTAATTTTTGTAATTTTCAAATTTTCAATTGGCGGGCGCGACCTCTGGATGTTATTTGTTTGACCTGGAATTTCTCACAGGGTGTTTTTGTGACAAATTGGAACAAATGAGGGGGTATCCCTAAAAATCCACGATGGTCATGATTTGTGCATCACCCTAATATATATATATATATATATATATATATATATATACATTACATATATTGGATGAATTTCACAATTAAACACATGAAATGAATGAATGATGGAAAACACAGGGAAAAAGAAAAATGGTTCCAAGGCCTTTCGTGTATTCATAAATACACCTCATCAGGGAATGAAGGGAGAAGGCGAGATGACGAAAATATATACGTATGTACAACGGGACAGAGAAATCAAAGGATTAGCATATGATTAAAAGGAACTGATTAAAGGCAAAAGGTATTTTAACAGGATATTGCCAATTTTATACATTCCCGCTCTGTTATTGAAATTATTTTTAAAGTGGATAAATGCACATTCTAGAATATTTTTTTCAATTATATCTGTGTTTTTAATGAGTGCTTTAGAACTAGCCCACTTGATACTATGACCACATCTTTGCAGATTGTTAAACAATGCATTAGAATTATTTGCTGTTCTACACGCCTATTTATGCTGTTTTACCATGATAGCTAACGTTTTTCCCATTTGACCTAAATATACTGAGTTACATTGCGTACATCCGATCGAATACACACAATCAACTGCATTATCCGGACTATTCTTGATTAGGAGTGATTTAGCAGTATTATTATACTTAAAGACTACGTTGATACCAATTGCTTTAAGTAAAATCAGAAGATATTGAAAATTAACATGATAAGGTAAGCTAAGGATATTTTTACGGTTAAATTCCTTTACAGTTACACTATTATAATACTTATTCTTAGCTTTCCTAAGGCAGTTATCTAGAAATGAAATAGGATAACATAATTTAGTACCAATATTCACGATATTGCATAACTCGAAATCTAAAAATTCAGGACTGACAACCCTCAATGCTCTAAGAAATATAGCAGAGAAAATAGATTTTATCGAGGGATGATGGTCAGAATAAAAATGCACATAAGAATTATTGTCAGTTGGCTTAAGAAAAACTTCAAATTTGAACAGATTCAAGCATCTCCGAATTTTAAGATCTAGAAAAGATAAGCATCCATTATTTTCTTTTTGAAAAGTGAATTTAATAGATGGGACTAAATTGTTGAGCCTACCAAGAAATAAGTCAAGATCTAAATTGTTAGGCCAGAGGCATAAAACATCATCTATATACCGGTACCAAACAAGGTTAAAATTAATATAGTAGGCAAAATTCTGCTTTCAAAAATTTCCATATATAGATTAGCTAATACAGGCGGGAGGGGATTTCCCATCGCTAATCCAAACAACATAGCATAAAACTTATTTTCAAACTGAAATTTACACTCTTTGATGCAAAGCTTAATTAACTCAATGAGAGTGTTGTGTTGAACAGGGAAAGCATATTCAGACCTTATCTTGGATCAATGAAAGAAAGCCACCCCCAGCCTTCTTTAGTTAGCTTTATAAGGCTAACTAACGAAAACATAACGACCTAAACTAACCAATCGTCAAGGGCGTACAGTTGACCTACCGATTGGTTAGGTTAGGTCATGATATTTTCGTTAGTTAGCCCTATAAAGCTAACTAAAGAAGGCTGGGGGTGGCTTTCTTTCATTGATCTCTTATCTTTTAAAAAATCAAGTAGGTCATCAATAGGGACTTTTGTGAATAACGAGCATACATTAAAACTTACCAGTTTGAAATTAGGGTCATTAGGAAACTTCAATTTGTCATTAAGATCCATGCTCTTTACAATATGTGATGTGGAAATAGAGCCTATTAAGGACGTTAATAAACTAACTAACCATTTAGATAGCTTATAGGTTATGGAGCCTACTGAGCTAACAATAGGCCTCATGGGATTGTTAACTTTGCGTGTTTTTACTAAACCGTACAGATATGGTAGTGACGGATTGATACCAAGAAACTGTTTAGAAAGCCCATTATAGTTATTTTTTAAAACTTCTCTTAATTTTCTGTTAAACATTCAGAGAGCCCGAAGTAAGAAAAGATATATTTTTTTCACCGTTCCTCTTGCTTGGAGAAGTACACTTTTGGACGATATTTACAACAACTTACGTAGAAGATGTAGAACTCAGAACAGAAAATTAAACAATAGACTGGAGAATTTAATTTGTTATAGTTACTAGACTAAGAAAAGTGATTTTAGTAATATTGTTAACTTGTCGTCCCATGAGCTAGACTTCAATACGAAATATGCGTTACGTTATGGCTTAGGATTCTCTGTCCCAAAAAAGGCCAGCAGCTTAGTGATTGCCAAATCTTTTATCAATTTTGAAAAACATAGTAATATATACGAAAGTGAGGTCACTTTAGCCAAAGGTTGCGTGTATAGTGCTTTTAATACTTAAATACTTAATAATTAATACTTAATAATTAATACTTAATACTTAAAAATAACGATTCATTATATTGACATTGGGATGTGAACAAACAATTAGTAAACAAGATAAGAAGCTATAATTAAAAAGGTAGACTGCCGAATCGTGGGTAGACAGCATACTATAGTAGCACCGTTAGTTTATTAACGCCATTAGTTGGCTCTATTTCCACATCACATATTGTAAATAGCATGGATTTTATTGACAAACTGAAGTTTCCTAATGACCCTAATTTCAAACTGATAAGTTTTGATGTTTTCTCGTTATTCACAAGTGTCCCTGTTGATGACCTACTAGATTTTTTAAAAGATAAGGTCTCTGAATATGCTTTCCCTGTTCAAAACAACACTCTCATTGAGTTAATTAAGCTTTGCATCAAAGATTGTAAATTTCAGTTTGAAAATAAGTTTTATGCTATGTCGTTTCGATTGGCGATGGAAATCCCCTCTCGCCTGTATTAGCTAATCTATATATGGAATTTTTGAAAGCAGAATTTTGCCTACTGTTGTTAATTTCAACCTTGTTTGGTACAGGTATACAGGGTGTACATAAAGTCAGGATCTATTTTTGTGAAGCACTTGGAAATTATATGGAATTCAATCATAAAATGATAAAGTGATAACATTTATTAAATAATTAAGAGTGGGATTCGACGTGACGCCCATCAGTATCCCTGCACAGTGCACAGCTCAAATCGTTCCGCAGCATTTCTAAACACATTCTGGAGCATTTGCGGGGTTATGTTATCTGCAGCAGTTCGTATACGTGTACGTAAGTTTTCAAGACTCGTAATCTTCGTCTGATAGACGTGCGATTTGATAAAGCCCCATGCAAAGAAATCTAAAGGGGTTAAATCTGGTGATCTCGCTGGCCAAGGTCTGTTGCTTCCGCGTCCGATCCAGCGATTTGGAAAACGTCCATTTAGATAATCCTGAACAATTTTGGCATAGTGACAAGGAACACCATCATGTTGATAGACGACGGTACTAATAATCCTATCCCCGTCGTCTATCAACATGATGGTGCTCCTTGTCACTATGCCAAAATTGTTCGGGATTATCTAAATGGACGTTTTCCAAATCGCTGGATCGGACGCGGAAGCAACAGACCTTGGCCAGCGAGATCACCAGATTTAACCCCTTTAGATTTCTTTGCATGGGGCTTTATCAAATCGCACGTCTATCAGACGAAGATTACGAGTCTTGAAAACTTACGTACACGTATACGAACTGCTGCAGATAACATAACCCCGCAAATGCTCCAGAATGTGTTTAGAAATGCTGCGGAACGATTTGAGCTGTGCAGGGATACTGATGGGCGTCACGTCGAATCCTACTCTTAATTATTTAATAAATGTTACCACTTTATCATTTTATGATTGAATTCCATATGATTTCCAAGTGCTTCACAAAAATAGATCCTGACTTTATGTACACCTGGTATATGATAGATGATATTTTATGCCTTTGGCCTAACAATTTGGATGTTGACTTATTTCTTGGTAGGCTCAACAATTTAGTCCTATTTATTAAGTTCACTGGTGAAAAAGAAAATGATGGAAGCTTATCTTTTCTGAATCTAAAAATTCGCAGATGCTTGACTCAATTCAAATTTGAAGTTTTTCGTAATCTTACTAACAATAATTCTTATGTGCATTTTTATTCTGACCATCATCCCTCGATAAAATCTTCTATTTTCTCTGCTATATTTCTTAGAGCATTGAGGGTTGTCAGTCATGAATTTTTAGATTTCGAGTTATGCAATATCATGAATATTGTTACTAAATTATGTTATCCTATTTCATTTCTAGATAACTGCCTTAGGAAAGCTAAGCTAAGAATAGGTATGATAATAGTGTAACTGTAAAAGAATTTGATCGTAAAAATATCCTTAGCCTACCTTACTATGTTAATTTTAAATATCTTCCGACTTTACTTAAAGCAATTGGTATCACTGTAGTCTTTAAGTATAATAATACTGTTAAATCACTCCTAATCAAGAATAGTTTGGATGGTGCTTACGTATTAACGGGGGGCCACCACATATTGATGATTGGTTAGGTTAAGTTCTAATATTTTCGTTAGTTGAAAATTTCTAATACATCATATTTTTTAAATAGCAATATTTTTTTAAATATTTACAATGATTTATATTTCAAATATTTACAATGATTAATACACGTTACACATTAGAAACAATATTTGTTTCTGGAGGCCAGAAATTTTTAATAGCATTAACAATGGAATTGAATGGATCGTGATCATGTACCAACTGTCGCCACATAAATTCAGCAAGATATGACTCTAGGTGATGGCGTGCAGTGCCTCGATGCTTTTTATTTCTCCACTTAGCTGATCCCCAGAGCCTTTCGATCTCTTGTGTGTGAGTACCAGTTTCCGGATTGACGAAATTGTACTTGTGGTTAACTTTAAAGTGTTGAAATCCTGACTCTGCTAGATGTTCCGATATGTATGACGGCCATGAGTCTGAGTAAATTATCGATCTCTGAGCGATATTGTTTTTTATAGCCTCCATTAGGGAGGAAGCAGTACGATCAGGAACTTGAAGTTGAAAGCATTCCTTAGTTTGACGACAAATGCCTCCAAATATCCATTGCTGTGGAAGTTGACGACCGGCATTGTTCTTTCGTTTACTAAAGAGGCTTTCGTCGATCTCTACAATTAAATTAAATTAAATTAATTTTTTTCAGAAACTTGTATAAAAAAATATTTTAAAAAATATTGCTATTTAAAAAATATGATGTATTAGAAATTTTCAACTAACGAAAATATTACAACTTAACCTAACCAATCATCAATATGTGGTGGCCCCCCCCCACGTTAATACATAAGTACCGTCTGGATAATGCAGTTGGATGTGTGTATTCGATCGGATGTACACAATGTAACTCAGTATATATAGGTCAAACGGGAAAAACGTTAGATATCAGGGTAAAACAGCATAAATAGGCGTGTAGAACGGCAAATAATTCTAATGCATTGTTTAACCATATGCACAGATGTAATCATAGTATCAAGTAGAATAGTTCTAAAGCATTCGTTAAAAACACAGATATAATTGAAAGGAATATTCTAGAATGTGCATTAGGGCGGAGTGAAAAACTCATTTTTCGAATTTTCAAATTGGCTAGTGTGGAAAATGTGTGGAGTAGTGAGGAAATAAGCTGGTATAAATTTAAAATCATAACATTAATATCTTCAGGTACCACAATGACCTTCAATATTGAAAAAAATTGAAAAAAGCAGATTTTAACCAATAATTACAGAAGAGTCCACGATGCACAATAGACAAGAATTTATTCACACTTGTATAAAATAGCTCAGTCAACCTTTAAAAAAAGTTTCTATTCTCTAAAAATAGTTTTCTATAGTCAGCTCACTCAGCTGTCACGTGAGTCCCTCGGTTCAGTGTAGCTGTCGCTCTCGTAGCAGGTGGGTGTTCTGTTGTTGGCGTTACTCAGATAGTCTAAACTATATTCTTATATATTTTGCATTTCTGTATTGTGTTGCCCTAAGTTTGCCATGTACTATTAACTGAAATTAACGTATAATTGATATTAGCTCTTTCTTTTTCAGATTTGTATACTTTCAAAATGTCTCGAGTTTGTGCAAAATCAACCAGGGCCTCAACTGAGTGCCCCATGTTTGGTATGGGGGAAGATTTGTGGCACAGGAATCTTCATACATACGAAGGAGTTTTTAAATATTACTTGTTTGTAAGAAACGATTTGAAACAGAATACTAATAAAGATCCTTCAATATCTCAAATATTAGAACAAGTTGTTGATAAATTGAAAACAATTTGGGAAAGTGCTTCCGTCCCAATTCTGTCAGACAGGCGAATTGAAACAATGTTCAGAAGCTACCACGAAAAGTATCGTGTCATTATGAAGCCATACCAAAGCAGAAAAAATTCTGAAGCTTACAAAGCAAAGATTGATATGTTCAAAAAGAAGCACACACGAAACTTTTTGACATTGCAGCGTGCAAGTGCAAAGTACTAACACAATGTTCTTGTCCCAAAGAAAAAACGGTTCCAAAGGAAGAAGTGACGTTCCTCTTAGATCAAAGGAGTGAAAGAAAACTGTTTATTGATAGAGTAGATATTACACTCTCAAAAAAAAAGCATCTACGTTGCTAAGAAGGCAAAAAGAAGCTGTGAGGCTCACCAAAGAATCTTCACAGGAGAAATTGCAGGATACAAATGTTGAATTATCATCATCGACATCAAATAGTGAAAGTGAATCTGGCGAAATATCAGACGATACATTTCCAGAGCCAGTTAGCTCGAAGAGAAAGCTCGAACAACCTGAAGAACAATTATTCAAGAAAAGGAAAACTACAAATCTACCTTCAGTGGCTACTGCTTGTGACAGGACTGCAGTTTCAGATCGAGCTGCAGCATTCATTGTTATTGCAGTATTGCAAGATATTGGAGAAGTTTCTATTGACAATACATCTGAAGTAGTGGATAGGAGTAAAATCAGAAGAGAAAGACAAAAGAAGAGATCAGAAATTATGAAAGATCAAAATCAGGTCCCAATCAGAGGAATCTATTTTGATAGTCGAAAAGATTCTACACTCTTCCAAGAAAAAAAAGAGTCCAAAGTATATCAGAAGAAGGTAACAGAAGAACATATCACTTTAGTGAGAGAACCTGGTTCAGATTATTTGGGCCATTATTCTGTGAATTCTGGATCAGCTGAAGAAATATGTAAAGGAATGTTTGAGTATATTGAAAATAATGACATGAACCTGGAAAACCTTGTTGCCATTGGATGCGATGGTGCAGCAGTCAACACTGGAGAAAAGGGAGGCGTTATAAGGCTTATAGAATTGAAGCTGAAGAAGCCAGTTCAACATTTAGTGTGCCAGCTCCATGCCAATGAATTGCCATTACGCCATTTAGTTGCAAAGCTGGATGGAAAAACATCTGGCCCCCGCGGATTCACCGGTCCTATTGGCATGGAATTAGAGAACTGTGAGAGTCTTCCTATTGTCGAGTTTGAAAGGATTGATGCTGAGGAACCAACTGTAGACTGTGAAGATCTTAGCACCGACCAAAAATATCTAATTGATATTCATCAGGCCATAACAAAGGGATATTGCTCTCCAGATCTTGATCATCGTAGTCCAGGCAAAATGGCACATTCACGATGGCTGACTACAGCAAATCGTTTGCTTCGTCTATACGTTTCAACTGTAAGTCCATCTGAGAACCTCATGAACATTGTCTTTTATAATGAAGGTCTACATCCCAATGTGGTTTTCTATTAAGCAAAGTACGTCTTTTGTCAATGGCTCAAAACATGTTTTCAAAACTATTGAACTAACAAGAACACTGAATGACGAAGTAAAGGATATTGTAAACCCTGTCATACAAAAAATGCATTTTTTGCAAATCCAGAAAATATTCTAGCATCAATGATTCATGATGACCGCAGCGCCATAAGAGAATTAGCGTGGAGGCGAATAAAGAAAGCAAGGCAAACAAACAGGAAAAAGTTGTGAGGCGTTTCACAGTACCTGTTATTCAATTTGAAGCTACTGATTATACTGATTTAATTAATTGGCAAAAATGCATTGTCACTGAACCACCTGTGACAAGACACCTGACAGAAAATGAGATTGAAGAATTCATAGAAAACAAGAGTACCCCTCCATTCGAGAAATTCCCTTGTCATACACAAGTTGTAGAAAGAATGGTAAAATTAGTGACTGAAGCATCATCAAAAGTATTTGGATTGAACCCGCGAGATGGCTTCATAAGATCAACACTTCAGTCACGTAAAAAAATGCCATCATTCGAAAGTAAAGCTGAATAAAGTTTAAATAAAACGTTAATAGAAAAAAACATGCGCAAGGATGGGTGGTTGGGAGGGCATGGGTGGAGCTCGACACGCAGCCACCTCCTCGTGGTGAGTTCTGGATTATTTAGATCATTAATCAAAAGAACATTGATCTAAATAAACTAAGAGCTGCGTAATTCAGTAACTATTTTGGTAATTGGAACACTTAATATATAATAATAACAAGTAAGTTTCAGTTATTGTACTAATGCAGAATATAAGAAAATCATTATATTTCACCTTTTTCGACGGCTTTGTGGCACCTGAAGATATAATTTCGCAGGATTAATATTTATGCACAGTCATTATCTATAGCACCCACCTATTTTCCGCACTAGCCATATTTGAATTTCGAAAAAACGTTTAAAAACCTAATTTTCGATCCGCCCTAATGTGCATTCACCCATTTTAAAAATAATTTCAATAACAGTGCGGAAATGTATGAGACTGACAATATCTTGTTAGAATACCTTTTGCCTTTAACAAGTCTTTTTAATCATGTGCTAATCTTTCTATTTCTCTGTCTCGTTGTACACATATATATATATTTTTTTTTTTTTCGTCATCTTGCCTTCTCCCTTCATTCCCTGACGAGGTGTACTTCTGAATACACGAAAGACCCTGGAATCGTTTTTCTTTTTTAGGGTGATTTGACCTTATTGGATGAAATTTTCAAAATTGTAATCTTTTAGTTCCGACCCTCTCAATTTATGCAGTTGACCGAGAAAGGGAATTTTTTTTTTTAAATCGATGAAAGTGTCGGGGTTGGGCAGAGCAAATGTTTATTTGTATAGCCTATACTATCTAAATAATGATTAGTATCCCTACTGTAGCCAATGATTGGTGTAAAGGCGCTGCTATCCAGGTCCCCCTCACCTGCTGTGTCAGTAGTGATAGAGATCTCATCTCATCCCTTGCAAACACTCATTGTCGCCTGGTTCGCGCCACCAGGTCCCTTTAAATGGTCTTGGGGAAAGCGTGACGATGATCTTCAACAACCTGCACGAGATGCTGTTTCTGCTCCTCATTCCTGGTGAGGAGGTAAATTCTTGGAGCACGCGAAAGAAAAATGAAACTGCTAAAGATTTTTTACATTTTATGAAACTACACAGTGTGATACAGTTGCTTCATTGAAGTAAATGTTCGAAATTCTTTCCTACTTCTTGAATGCATGTCTCAGCACGTCGCACCACTGATTGTGGCATGAAGTGTGGCAGAGAGTTCGAGAAACTTGCGAAACGATACTCCAGGAATTTTTGAGTGTGTAAGACAATCACTAGTGCAACGTGTTGAGGCATGCATTCAAGAAGTAGGACAGAATTTCGAACATTTATTTTAATGAAGCAAATGTATCACTCTCTATATGTGCATAAAATGTAAAAAAAAATTAGCAGTTTCATTTTTCTGTCACGTGCTATAGCTCGAAACCTACGGTTTTTTGATCTTTGTTTACGTTTTTTTTTCTGTGCTTTTGTCTGAAGAACACACCCTGCGATTTATGAAACACATTTAGGAGTCACCATATATATATATATATATATATATACTGTATATATATATATATATATATATATATATATATATATATATACACACAGGGTGTTTCAGGAGGAAAGGTCAATACTTCGGGAGGTGATAGTATCGGTCATTCTGAGAAAAAAGTTCATAAACATGTGTCTAATTCTGAATGATTACGGAGATAGAGCTGTTTGAATCTGATGCGCGCGCAGCTCTTCCTCCCCCTTCCCTCCCCTATAACCTTCAACCATGTAAGCTGTAATGTAAGCATGTAACATAAGCCAATCGACAGCTGACTGTTGTGAGTGACATTGTTTGGTGTTTGAAGCACTGAAGCAGTGTTAAGAATGCCACACACCTTCACACATGCCGAATATGCAGATATGGTGTATGTCTACGGTTTTCGCGATGGAAGTGCAACAGCTGCTGTTGCAGAATACCGTCGACGATTTCCGAACCGCAGAATTCCGGATCGAAGAGTGTTTACCAGGGTTTTCAACACATTGCGTGAGATTGGTACACTTCCCAGCGTTCATGTTTCATCTGAACGTGAAGGTCAACAAGATGTGGATGAAGTGGAAAAACATTCTTCAGTTGGTAGAGTGTAGTCCTACTACTAGCTCACGAAGAATTTCTACACGTCTCGGTGTACCACACACAAGAGTATGGCGAACATTACGTGAAGAAGGCTTGCATTCATATCATGTACAGCGTGTACAACACCTTCAACCAGGAGACGCTGCCATGCGACTGGAAATTTGTCATTGGGTAAATGCTAATCGCCGATTGCTTCGATTAATACTTTTCACCGATGAAGCTACTTTCACCCGTGACGGTATCAACAACACTCGTAACTCTCATCGGTGGTCAGACGAAAATCCAAATGCCACTGTGGAAACAAATTTTCAACATCGCTTCTCTGCCAATGTGTGGTGCGGTATCATCGATGATCAGCTGATTGGCCCTGTTACTTTAGAGAATCGTCTTACAGGACAAAGTTACCTAGAATTTCTGCAAAATGAATTGCCAGGACTATTGTAGGGCGTTCATTTGGCTACACACGCTGGTATGTACTTTCAGCATGACGGAGCTCCTCCACATTCTACCCGTCTGGTGATGCAATACCTAAATCAAACTTTCCCTGGTCGATGGATCGGCCGCGGTGGTCCCATTCAATGGCCACCAAGGTCTCCAGACCTCTCTCCGTTAGATTATTGTTTGTGAGGGTGGATGAAAAGTCAAGTTTACAAAAGAAAGGTGGATATACGAGACGAATTGCTCGCGCGCATTTTGGATGCTGCTGCCCGCATAAAGGAGCGTCAAGATCAACTCAGACGAACAACACGCGATCTTCGCACACGAGTTGCAAAGTGCATTGAGGTTGACGGTGGGTTTTTTTTAAAACGTATTGTAAACTGTAACAAATTTGTCATTTCTGTATCTGATACCATTCAAAATGCCAGTGTTTAAACATTAAATGTTAGAAACAGTAATTGATTTCTCTTTCTTGATTACCATTAACAATGCTTTTGTTTTTGGAGATTCAAACAGCTCTATCTCAGTAACCATTCAGAATTAGACACATGTTCATATGAACTTTTTTCTCACAATGACCGATACTATCACTTCCCGAAGTATTGACCTTTCCTCCTGAAACACCCTGTATATATATATATATATATATATATATATATATATATATATATATATATATATATATTAAATTTAACTGAAAAATATGGTAAACATCTTGAAAAATATATCATCAAAAATCTTAATGAAATAGGTTAAACTTTTCATATTTTTTATTTCCAAACTTTGCTCCTTTCATTTGATAAGTAAGTTTTGGTTAAAAAATTTGTTTCGCTGTTTTTACTGTTGTTTTATATTATGTTATCGCTTTATTAATATTTAATATAAAATCATAACATGCATAAACGAAAATAGTTCGCCGAAAAATCTCTATTCAATTTAACCTTTTCATTCACGGATATTTTTTCTTTAAACCATAAAGTACAAGATGTATTGTTGTTAAAAACCAGATATTTTAGTTACTATTCACATACGGTACATTACGAACATTTAGGCAGAGCTGGGCACTTGCGTTTTTTTTTGCGTTTTTTTGCGGTACTGCGGTACTGCGGTACTACTACCGCACTACCAAACCGGTACCGCATAACGCAGTACCGCAAAGGATCGCTGAAAGTACAGCAGTACCGCTACCGCATTCAAATTTCCCGCGGTACTTTCCGCGGTACCGACCAACACGGTAGTACCGCAGTACCGCAGTACCGCAAAAAAACCGCAAGTGCCCAGCTCTGCATGATTTAGGGTTCCTTTTCTGACAACCAAATTAAAACCTGTACTAAAATCTAAAAGCTTTTGAGGAAAGTTTGCAGGGGTAACTGGGCCCTACTAATTTTAAGATAAATTTCGTTATTATTTTTTCCATAAATTTTAAGTACCTTTGCGTAGGTAGGTACTTACAATTTAAGGAAATAATTCATACTTTTATATATATAACTTTTATTTATATAATGAAATTTAATTTAAACTTAGTAGAGCCCAGTTACCCTTGTAGGTGCCCAGTTACCCCATCTTACGGTATATATATATATATATATATATCGGGTCGGCAAAAAAAAAGGAGACCTTTAAAATCCTTCATATCTCGGCAAATACAGTATATAGTACTAGGTAATTTTATGGTTTGTGTGCCATCTTTTAGCATTTCAGCTGAGAAATTGGATTTATGACGAATATTCCAGAAAAATCTTGCTAATCATAGGTTCAAGTTGTTGTTGTTGTTTAGCCGATCAGCCCACCCTGATCGAGCAAGCCGGCGGCACGCAGGTAACCGATCGCCCTCTCCGGAGTGGATCAGAGGTTCAGCGCACTAGTGATGTTGTGTTGTGTTCGTTGTTGTGCTAGAGCGGTACAGTCTGTCATAATGTGTTCAATTGTTTGTGGTGTGTCCTGGCACAGGTGGCAGGTGTCATCTATGGAGTTGTCTAGTCTGTGTTTATATGTCCGTAAGTTGGGGTGATGTCCACATCGGAATCGTGCTAAGTTAACTCGATTCGATCTGCTCAGGCTGATTCTGACCTGTTAATGAGTGGCAGCTTCGCACCTAGGACTGCATTCGGACCGAGTCGTGTCAGTGCTTTGTGGGTTAGGTGTGTGTGTTGTTTTCTGTACTGTGTGATGTCTGTGGGACGTGGTATGGAATGGAGTATTTGGTTATAATGTCTCTCTGGTGTTACCTTAATGGTGCGAGGTGTCAGTGCATGATTGTACATGTAGTGGCAAGGGTGTTGTGGGTTAGTTGTCACTGCTGCCATGAATTGTGTTTCCCTCATGTCTAAATGTTCCCTAACTTTCAGTATTTTTGTTTCTGTGTGCAGGTGTTCTATTGGTGTTTGAGTGCATCCTGTAATGATACGAAGTGCGTCGTTTTGTATTGTCTGTAAGGTGTTTATGTGTGTGTTTGAGATAATGGGTGCCCACCATTGGCTACCATAGTCCATAACTGACGAATATATTGTTTGTATATGAGTGATGTTGTTTCCTGCTGGTGTCCAAAGTTCGTGCCTCTTAGTACCCTAAGCGTGTTAAGTCTTGACGTACATTTGTTTTTAATGTCCTGAATGTGGTTTGCAAAAGATAATGATGTGTTGTATGTGACCCCCAAGTATTTTGGTCATTTGAGTATGTGGAATGTTGGTGTTGTTCTTTTGTGTTGCTTGGAAGCAAGGTGATGGTTGATTTTGTGGGCGCTACTTTGAGTCTATTGTGTGTGAGCCAGTCTTGTATACTGTTTATGTATGTTTTTAGGTTATTTGTAGCAATGTCGATGTTGTTGTGGGTGGATGTTAGAGTGATATCATCTGCATATGATGATAAGGTAAGCTTGTTATCTATGGGTGTTGGAATGTCATGCATGTATTAGTTGAAGAGTGTTGGTGAGAGAACAGAGCCTTGAGGGACCCCGTTCGGAAAAAGCTTGTTTTTGGATGACTTGCCAGTAAATGTGACGTATTTTCCTGAAAGATAGTTGCTCAGCCACCTTTTGGTGTTATTGTGCATGTTTGTGGTGAGTATTTTGTTTATGAGAGGGAAGCGTGGGGTAGCATCAAATGCCTTACTAATGTCTATTGTTGCTAATAGTGTACGTTGAGCTGGTCGTCTGGAGTTGATGCCATCCATGATGTGCTGCGTGAGGTTAGTGAGTAATGTCGTGGTTGAGTGGTGAGGTTTGAATCCATGTTAAGTAGGCGATAGTGGTATGTGTGGGTTGGTGATTTGTAAAATGAATCTTTCTGTTACTTTGGAAGGTGTGCATAGTAAAGTAATGGGTCTATAGGAAGCTGGTTCTGTTGGATTTTTGTTTGGTTTGAGTAGTGTTATAATTTTACCTTGTTTCCATATGTCAGGAATAATACAGTGTTGGTATGAATATGTGCTGATATTTGTGAGAGCTAGTATTCCCTGTGGGCCCAAGTGTTTAAGGTGTATGTTTGATATGTTGTCTGGTCCAGTAGCCTTCGAATTCTTAATGTTTTTGATGATCTTGGTTGTCTGGTCTGTATTGAAGGGTGTAACGGTCGTGTCGAGTCTGTAGGTTTTCTTGTGTCTGGCTGTTTGTCTGTCTGCGTGTTTCTGGTTGTTTTCTTTGTTTAAGTGACTAATCTTTGCGTAGTGATTAACTAGAATGTTAGCTTGTTGTGTGTATGTTGGGATATTATTTTGGCTGCGACAGATAACCGCGTGTGAGGTGTGAATGCCGCTGTTAGAGTGGGTAATGCTGTTTATAGTCTTGTATAGCCTGGATGTATCTGTGGAATGGTTTAGTGTTGTTATGAATTCCCTAAATGTTTCTGTTTGTTTTTCTTTAAGTTTGTTGTTTATTTCTGTGTTGAGCTGTTGTATCTGCTGTTTTATGGCTTCTGTGTGTGGTGTTTGTGTGTTATGTTTGAGGTTGTTACGTTGCCTTATAAGATGGGCTATTTCTCTAGTGTAATTTGAGTTGTATTTCCTAATGTTGCCCTCGGGTATGTATTTGTTTGCATTACTGATGATCTGATTAAATGTCTTGAGTGTTGTATTGATGTTTATGATGGGTGTGCTGTTTAATGTGGTGAATTGTTGCTCAGTCTGTATTTTGAACTGTTCCCAATCAGCTTTCTTGTAATTTCTGTAAGTGTGCCTAAGGCTGTTGGGGCGGAGTGTAGAACGTATTGTAATGATGATGGGCAGGTGGCCTAATGGCAGTTGCTTTTCTGTTCTCCAGTGTGTATGTGTTGTTAGTGAGGGGGAACAGAACGTTGTCTGGGGAGGAGTTTCAGTATCCTGCTTGATGTGGTATGTGTGTATGTTCTTCTGTATTGTTAAGAATGAAGAGGCTGTTTAGTTGTGTGGCTATGTTGGCGCCTCTGGTGTTGTTTTGGTTGTGCAGGTACCAACTAGCGTCTTTGGCGTTGAAGTCTCCTCCTAAGATGAGATTAGTGAGAGAGGCAAGATTGTGTAACTGTGGATTGTAATTGGCTGGCACCTGAGGTGAACTATCTGGTGGGATGTAAATGTTGATTAGTGTGGTGTTGTGTTTTGCGCGTGTTTTAATGTTAACTGCCTGTATTTCTATCGTGTTATCTGCTTGGATTGTATTTGTAATGTTTTTACGTATGTAAGTGATGAGTCCACCCCCTTTACCCCCAGTACGATCTTGACGGATCGCCGTGAAGTCAGGGATGGTGGGTGTTTTGTGTGTGCGTTTTAGTTTTGTTTCTTGTATAAGTGCTATGTGAATGTTTTGTTTGTGTACGAATTCCCTAAGCTGCATGATTTTGTTTGTGAGGCCATCTACGTTGTACTGTAATATGTTAATATTATACTTCTGTATGTGTCTAATGGTGCTATTGTGTCTATGTCTTTGTGTATGGTGACATGTGTAAGTTGTAGTCGGGCCTGGATTAGTCTTAATGTCGCCGGAGAGTAAGAGTAGACCGGGGAGCACGCAATTGCTCCTCGTAAATTAAAAAAATAGCACGCTGAGAATAGGTCTGGCCCCGGGAGCCGATCGGCACTCTGACTTGATAATTAAAGCGATTTTAATTAACGTAAGCCAACTGCAGGAGGTTTGGAGAAGCTTCTCAAGACAATCGATAAAACAGGAGATATCAAAAGGGTACCAGGTAACAGTATTAAATTTGGCCACCAAACAGTCCTGATTTAAATCCTGTCGATTACGGTGTTTTTGAAAATTTGTCACAGAGAATTTATCGGGTCAAAGTGAGAAATGTCGCTCATTTACGACAGCTTCTTCTGGAAAAATGGGATGAGCTACCTCAAGAACAAATCAATAAAGCCATAGATGAGTTCCGTCCTAAACTGAAAAAGGTTGTAGAAGTTCTTGGTAAACATATCGAGCAATTTTTTTAACATCAAAGTAGCACCATATGTGAATACTTTGTAACTTCTTATCTGCACATACAATGCAGTAGTAGTGTAAATGGAGAATTTCCAGTGGCATAAAGAAATGTTCAGTAAATCCGTAATTTTCATTAGTTTTCTTTGAAATCAGCTCACGGTATAGAAACTTTACTTAGTTGTGGGGTGTAAAACAAATATTGAAATCTGACCATAACTTTGGATTTTACAGCCAAAGTTCGAGGTCTCCCTTTTTTTTGCCGACCTGATATATATATATACGTAGGGAATCCAAAAAGTTTCCGGAAAATTCAAAAAGCTTTAATACAAAAACCCTTTAATAAAAGTTCCAGAATGGTCAAATAACTTTAATAAAAGAAAACAAAAGAGGATATACGTTTAGGAATGCTCAACAACGTTCGACATAATTCCCACCTATCTCTATACACTTTTCTAAGCGATGTTTCCACCGTTCCAATCCATTTTTATAAAATTCAGAGTTTTTTGACTGAAACCATCTCAAAACTGCTGTTCTGGCATCTGCTATCGAGTCGAAACGCGTTCCTTTTATGTGATCCTTCAATTTTGGGAATAAAAAAAGTTGGAAGGGGCTAGATCCGGACTGTAGGGGGGTAAGGTATGATTTCCCATCGAAATTCCCGTAACACGGCTCTTGAGGCATTTGCAGTGTGAGCAGGTGCATTGTCGTGATGGAAAAGCACCCCGCGATGAAGTTTACCAGGTCTTTTTTCAACAAGCTTATCTTTCAGCTTCCTCAAAACATTTTCATAATATTGGGCGGTGACTGTTTTTTGTCCTTCAAGAAAGTCCACTAAAATTATTCCTTCACAATCCCAAAAAATTGTAGCCATTACCTTTTTAGCTGATCTTTCTGCTTTAAATTTGATTGGGCCATCTGATCCTCTTGGGAGCCATTGTTTTGACTGAACTTTGCTTTCCGGATCATACTGATAAATCCAGGTTTCATCCCCTGTTACAAGTCTATGCATAAAACAATCTTCATGAACTTCCATTCGATTCAAAAGATCAACAGAAAGACTAGCCCTTTGGTCAAACTGTTCTTGGCGCAACGCTTTAGGCACCCACCGAGCAGAAAGTTTGCTAAGTTCTAAGGTATCCACCAAAATGGAATGAGCAGAACCACGAGAGATACCCACCTCATTGGCTATTATTTCACAGGAAATTCGACGATCTTTTTCGACTAGTGACCGAACAGCAGCAACAGTTTCTTCATTAATTGATGTTGATGGCCTTCCACTCCTTTGGTTATAATTAAGAACCTCTTGACCCGTTTTGAATCTTTAGATCCAGTCATAAACGACTGATTTCTTAGGTGCTTCATCTCCATAAACTTCACGTAAGGCATCAAGTATTTGTGGTGGTTTCCATTTAAGTTTTGTTAGGAATTTAATGTTAGCTCTCCACTCGAATTTTGAGATTTCCGTTGCCATGAAAAATAGGGTTCTTTTTAACTCCGTCTTAAAGCACTGTCACCAAGGTTGTGTAAGTCTTAGCATGGCCTAATATGTATGAAGGTCCAAATTCATGTCAAAACAAGAATTCATTAAATTCTGATTTGAAATGATTGAATTATTAAACTTTTCCGGAAACTTTTTGGATTCCCCTCGTATATATATATATATATATATATATATATATATATATAATAACGCTTCGGTGGTGTAGTGGTTAGCGTCGCTGACTACATATCCATCGGCCCCGGGTTCGAAACCCGGTGACGGCAGGCGGCGCGCAGCAAACCCAGCTGTTCATCCTTCCACACAATAAAAATTGGTTTGTAGATAAATGGGTACCGTGGTTAGCCTAGTGGTTAAGACGGTGAGGTGCTGGTGGAACGTGGTTCGGATTCCACGTTAAACTGTAGGTCTAAGGTGGAGTGACAAGCTTGACCATCGGTAGAATGAACATTTCGGGCGAAAGCTAAACCAAGGTTAACCTTATTTGTCTTGGGATCTTGGAGTTCCACAGGGTGTTCGAAAACTCCCGTCACCACCTACAAAATGTACATATTGTAATACCAATTTTATTTTTGTGATTAATTGTTTTTATATGTGGTAGGTGTAATTTAAGAAACAAGTCACTAGCAACAATTACTTTAATTACAGTAAATACAGTTACTAATTACAGTTATTAAGCAAGAATATCTGTTTGTGCACCATCATTTTCGTAACAAAAGATTATGTGCCTCCATGTGCGGTGTGAGAATCGACGCAGCATTGCTGGAGTGATTGCACCAAATGCATCTCGAACAGCGTGCTTCAGTTCCTCTGTTGTGTGGTAACGTACCCAGGATACGTTCTGCTTGACGAAACCCCATAACGCATTGTCACATGAAGACAGATCTAGACTTCGGGGCGGTCTACTCAAGAGGGGCAGGTAAATGTTGCGAGCCACGACCGATCCATTTGTCTCTGAACACTTCATTGAGGAATTCCGTCACATTAATGGCAAAATGAGCCGGAGCCTCGTCTTGTTGAAACCACACCCGACCAAGCAGCCCTAAACGTTCGAGCTCAGGCAGAAACCAGTCCCGTAATATGTTGAGGTAGGCAGTTTGGTTGACAGGACCTTCAAAAAAAAGTTCCTGGCAGACACTCCAGCCCAAATCATTACGTGCGGTGGATGGTGTTCCAGTTCCTCAAAGAAGTGTGAATTTTCCTTGCTCCAGAAGTAAACATTTCTCATTTTGGCTCTATGGTAAACTGCACATTCGTCAGAAAAAAAATCACTGTTCCACGTGCAGGAATTGTTGAAAAAACGCTCAAAAACCGTTCACAAGCTTCATATCGTTTCTGCATGTCTGTATCGCTTAATTCATTAACAAATGACGGGCGGTATGGTTTCATGCCGAGATCTTTTGTCATGTGATCTCTCATTATGGACATGGGGACTGCAAGTTCTTGTGATCGTTTCCGAAGTGATTTTTTCGGTGAACGAGCCACCGATGCAATCACATCTTCACATTGTTCTGCTCTCGTTGTTGGTCTTCCCGACAGTGGTTTGTCCCTGCTGGAGCCAGTTTCCAACAGTTTTTTCTCCCAGCGTAATACCATCTTGTTTGGTGGTGCAGCCTTATTGAATCTTGTGTTGAAATGAGTAGGATGGGCGCAAAAGGGTAGAGTGCAATTTCAATGTTACAAATGTCGATCAATATCGCAAAGGGGGAGGGGGTTGTTGCAAGGGTGATATTGCAAAGGGGGATGTTGAAAGGGGGCAGGGGGTTAACAACAAGGGGGAGGGGTTGTCCCCCAAGTTGCAATGAAGGGGGGGAGCTATGGGGGAGAAGGGAGGATGACCTCTCCCTAAAGGGGTAACCTTAACCTAAGAGAGAGAAAGGACGAGGAGGAGGGTCTTTGGGGGAGAAGGTGGGATGTTCTCACCCCCCAAAGGGAAACCTTAACCTAAGCCTTAATCTAAGAAGGAGGAGAGAGAGTTCTTTATTCCACCGGAGTCCGTCGCATAATGAGCGTCCAGGGGTCCAGCATCTGTTATATAGAGGGTCTGGAGTTGCCAGATACCACGTTTTATTTATTTATATATTAAAGGCCGGGTTGCCAGAGAGCACTATTTATTTATTTATTTATATACAGGAGAGGTGCAAATAACACCATTTTATTTATTTTATATATATAGATGAGTTGCCATTCATTTTTTATTTTAATTATTTAGTTATGTATTGATGAGTTGCCAGAAGCCACCATATAATTTAATTATATGGAGGGGGTTACCACTTATTCATTTATTTATTTATTAAAGGCAACAGCGAGGGAGACGTTCTCCTTAATTTTCTCAGCAAAAGAACTAAGTCAATACATTTAAACGAAAACGAACACCAATATTAATAATAAAAGAAATACACAAGCCTCTTTATATTGTACATTATTTCAATAACATATTCTATAAGAATAATATTTAATTTACCCATAATTCGAAAGACCTGACTCGGTTTCATTTACTCTAAAGCTAAACCGAAAGTGTCTATTTACTTTTGTCAATCAATTTATTTATTAAAGGCAAGAGAGGGAGATGTTTTCCTTAATTTGCTCAGCAAAAGAATTAATTCAATACATCTAAACGCAAAACGATCCCCAATATTAACAATAAAAGAAATTCATTTGACTCTTTATATTATTTCATGGCTTAGCAAACGAAATAAATAAAACACCAATATTAATGATAAAAGAAATACACAGTCCTCTTTATATTGTACATTATTCCAATAACATAGTCTATAAGAACAATATTTAATTTACCTATAATTTGAAAGACCTGAATCGCTTTCTTTTACTCTAAAGCCAAACCGAAAGCGTCTATTTACTTTTGTCAATCATCTCTTATATAAGATGCGGTTCTCATTTTCGTACAATTTTTTTCATCCATCTTAATATTCATTCTTTTGATTTGAGAAATCTATATATACACATTTATATTAAATTTCCCATATGAAAACAGGTTTAATAATATGCAGTAGATATACTAAACCGTATATTAAATTTGGTAATAAACAATTATAATTATTCTCATAGAATAACATTCATTTTCACATTATGTTGAGACGAGAAGGATCGGAGGCAGGTACGCGTAAGGTTCACAGATGTTTATCCGCAGGTTACTATAACGGGTACATTGGAAACCGCTTGCCCTATATAGCAGTGGGGACCACCCACGATATCTCGCTCTGCTTCTCCTTACAGTCATTCTTCATTTGAGAATACTAAAAATCACAATAAACAATATAAATATTCTCATAGAATAACGTTCATTTTTTTTCCACCGTATTATCATCCTATAAACGTCTTCCTTCAAAATATTAAAAAAATAACATCTTAACAATTTACGTTTTCAATTTAAATAAACATCGATAAGCCACACACACACACACACACACACACACACACACACCACACACGCACACACACACAAACACACCGATTCATCCATCCGTGTAGTTCACAATGTTGTAAATCGGAACACACACACACACACACACACACACACACACACACACAGAAAGAAAGCCTTGGATATAATATTCATAGCTTCAATTTTTCATAATTATATTGGACCTCATTAACCGAGTTGGCTTATGATGGTCGTAGTCACAGCAAAATTTTTAAAAAATATAAAAAGGAACGAAAAGAAAAGCAAAAATATTTGTAATTTTATTAATATAAATATGAATGCGCCTCGGTGGTGTAGTGGTTAGCGTCGCTGACAACGAATCCATCGGCCCCGGGTTCGAAACTCGGCGACGGCAGCCGGCGCGCGGTAAACGATCATCCTTCCGCACAATTGGTTGGTAGATAAAGGGTACCCTGGGTAGCCTAGTGATTAAGACGCTGGGCTGCAGGTGTTTCGGATTCCACGTTAAACTGTAGGTCTAAGGTAGAGTGAAAAGCTTGACCTTCGTCAGAATGAATAATTCGGGCGAAAGCTACAATAGGTTAAACTCCTTTTGTATATGCAAAGGGGGGATGGGGATGTTGCAAGTGGTGGGTGCTGCAAAGGAGGAATGTTGCAAACGGGGGTGTTGCCAAGGGGGAGGGGATATTGCATGAAGGGGTGGGTTCCAAAATGGGAAAGCTGAGAATAGTATGGACGCAAATATTAATGCAAAATATTGTCGTGACAGAGCATGCAAGTGAGCTCATTCACCTTGAGATGTGAACATTGAAATTAAATCTGCGGAGAGAATGAACCGATAAAGATACCTTCATTATTCGGCCAATCAGGACATCCAAAGCGTGGGTCCGTTATATCAATGTTACGATTGGTACACAAATTTAACATAGCCCCGACCAGTTACATTGACAACCAATCAGCAAACTTACGAACCCCTATTAGTCTTTTCGGGTAGTGCTTGGTGATCATACATATAAAAGGAAATATTTTTCAGCTGGAACTCACAGCAGTTATTTTCACCAGTGAATAAACAAACACATTCCCTTCGTCATGAATCGACAACTTTACAGTTTACCGGCTTTATATGAAGATTCAGACACTGCCGCGGTGTCTACAATTAATGTGTTTAACGCAGCCGACCGGGACGGATTATTTCCAACGCAAACCGTTGAGGATATTTGCAATGATGCTCCTTACGATCCATCCGACGCAAGGGATTGCCGTAAAAATGTAAGTATTTATGTGCCTGTAATTTTATTTTTTGTAGCTATTTATTCGCGAACGTGTTATTTATTTTAGTGTGCTTGTCATTAGGAGGAAGAGCACCGTTTCGATTATTTCATCATATATATATATATATATATATATATATATATAGTATATATATATATGGAAGGTTGTAGTAATTTATTTCATCACATATAAAATGCTTCATTAAAATAATAGGTGTCCGTAATTATAGAATAGTTTGCAATTCATATTATGCTGAAGTCCTGTTTTGATTCGTTGATTTTTTTTATAACAGTCCTTTGCAAGTTTTAAATAAATTTATAAATTCCATAATAAATGAAATGTTATTCGGCATTTTCTCTTAAAGGAACTTCTCTGAGCGGTTCGAAGATATCTTCACATTGTAACTCTTTTCCTATATATGTACTCTGCATATGTTTTAAACAATTAGGTTTTTATTAGACTCAGAAAATGTATGATCTAATCAAATTAATTATTCTTTCTCCTTAGAGGTCCGATGAGGATTTGACTCGTGTTATACAGGCTTCGTTTTGAAGAAATGCATGTCGTGGACCTGAATACGGAAGTAGAAGTTTTACCGAGAAGTAAACCCAGCGATTGCCATATCATTAACGAAATAATGTAAATTTTCGTCTTTTCCTTGTTTCGAGCTTTTTTTCGGGTAAGAAGAAGACGCAATGTATTTTCATTAATTTATTAAATGAAAGAAATCATGTTTTTAGTAAAATAACCAATTAGTTTCCATTAAATAAGCTACAGAATGCACAAACTAATATTATTGGATGCAATTATTCATTTTATATATATATACACACACGAACAAAACATTATACTATGCAACGAGTGCGCACAATCGGAAAACGGCTTTTTATCTGTCTGCATACCATTTCGTCGTTTCGTTGAGTGTGACACGGGTCGAATAATTTAAAAAAAATTTGAATTCCTTACCACGTGACATGTGCATGGGAAATGAAAGGCTGTACATCCCGCAAGTATTACTAACATATCCTTGTAGCCGGAAGGGATTCCATACAACTTCGGGGATATGCAACTGCTCAAGAAATTTTACAATAACAGGGTCATCCAGTTCCACGCTCTAGATAATGTTCAACGATAGGACCTCGTGTATCCCAAAATAGTGTTAGCATAACTACCTGTTGACGGCTGCGATTTGAACTTCCTTGCAACGGGAGATGTTGGATGCTTCCATTGCATGCTCTGTCGTTTGCTTTCTGGTTCATAGTGATGGATCCAAGTTTCATCTCCATTGATAATGCGTTCCAAAAAGTTTTCACCTTCATTATGATACCGCGCTAAAAGACGAGAGCAGACGTCCATACCTGGATCCATCGAATCAGAAAGCAAACGACAGAGCATGCAATGGAAGCATCCAACATCTCCCGTTGCAAGGAAATTCAAAGCGCAGCCGTCAGCAGGTAAAGTTATGCTAACACTGTTTTGGGATACACGAGGCCCTATCCTTGAACATTATCTAGAGCAGCGTTTCTTAACCTTTTTCGACATCAGCACCCTCTGTAGTTAGGTTTAGGCAGTCCAGCACCCCCTTCACCTGGTTACAGAGACTAGTGTTGCTACACTACTACAGGGATAAAGTAAAGTAAGTAAAGTACTGCTTTATAATTTATTTTGTTCATTCCAGCACCCCATAAAATCGATTTCAGCACCCCAGGTTAAGAAACACTGATCTAGAGCGTGGAACTACAGTAATAAGTGCATCGTATTCCGACATGCTTCGGAATGAGTTAAAGCAAGCAATTCGCACAAAACGGAGAGGGAGAATGTCGGAAGGTGTTATTCTGTTATACGACACTGCGCGCACTCATACCGCTGCACAGACTAGAAAATGCCTTCAAAAACTTAAATTTGAAATTTTCGACCATCCAGCCTACAGTCCAGATGTTTGGACCACTAAGAGACGCTTTGAGAGGTCAGCGATTCCAAGGCGAAGATGACCTGAAGGAGGCGGTGCATGACTGGCTACGCACAGTCAAAAACATTATTTTGTGATGGCATGAGGAAGCTTGTAGATCGCTGGACTAAGTGTATTGAGAAACAGGGAGACTATGTTGAGAATGATGTGTTTATAATCTATCAGATGTGAAAATAAATTGTGAAAATAAAAAGTGTGGATACTTATTGAATTACCCTCGTATTAATCTAGTCAGTAAAGGACCCAAAACTTAAAATAAGCTGGGGAGGAATAACCCTCCTCTTTATATAATAATTCGCTTTTTCTTCCCCACAGTTTGACTTTTACGAGCGACTGTACATATTATGTTCTTGTAACGGCGTAGGCGAGCCTTCTGAGGGGGTTTCACAGATGCATTTTAAAAAGTCGGAGTCGATATTTTTAGCAAACATCTGTCGCATTGCCAGGGGCAGTCGATGATAGATTTTTATTAATTCATGGTATTTCTTTAGCCTCTGTCATTCCGGAATATACACCGTTTCAGGCTCGTTTGAAAGTATATTGGTTCTGAGAAGCACCCTAAACGTGTTTCGCGGATGAAGGTCACAAAGCAAATATCCGTAACGTTGACTTGTAGCTTCTTTCTAAACTTCCAAAAACTCCTTACGCTTATTCGGGAACATTTGATTGGCTAATACCCGAATTTGTGATACATCTCTACGTTGCGCGAATAAGACTAGATATTGTGTATTTAACAATACATCGCGCATATATCTATTTTTGAAAAACAGATTCTGATTGATGAAGAACACGCTTATGTTAAGATGGTGGGAGAACACTGTAAATGTTTCGGCAAACGTTTTATCCATCTCCAACATGAGATCGTCAATTACAATGACTGTATGCTCATTTCCCTTTAACGAATTAACATCATATATACCTTTGTGGAACAAAATTTCATCTTGGTACTCGTTGAACACTTATTGATACGTCAAATACACCATATAACTATGCATAAGTTTTGAGAACATCTCTCCCTTTTCTTTAATGATTTTAAGCATAAACACCGTTTTACCGCAAAAAACTCACTTTTTTCTACGTGAAGGTCAAAATATGATAATAAAAACCCACTCTAATAGACAGTTTATTTCCACAACAGTTTCGATGCCCACTGGCATCCTCTTCGGGTGGATACAGAAAAACGAATGAACCAAAAACAAGAGGGAAAACAGTCCAGGGACCATTAAGAAATTCGCACCTAGGTTAGATCCCGTTCTCCCGACACTGGAAGGGCATTTTTATTAAAGAGACCCGCTTATAAGTACATTCGCACAAATTTAAAACTATCTTCTTGTTCTATACGTAGAGATTCTATTATTTTTTTTACATAATTATTACATTTATTATTAAATTTATTACATTTAATATTGCATTATTATTTATTACAGAAATTATAAATTTATTATTACATTTATTATTACATTGTTGTTTATTATACAGAAATTATAAATCGAAAAACGAATGAAAAGGTGAGAAGGAAACAATCCAGAGACCATTAAGAAATTCGCACCTAGGCTAGATCCCGTTCCCCCGACCCCAGAAGGGCATTTTCATTAAAGGGTCCCGCTTATAAGTACATTCGCACAAATTAAAACTATCGTCTTGTTCTATACATACATATTCTATTATTTTGACATAATTACTGCATTTATTATTGCATTTACATTTTTTTAACATTTATTATTATTATTACCTTTACACTAATTATTACATTTATTTTATTACTTTTATTATTACATTTATTGCATTTATACTTATTTCCACATTTATTACTTCCATTATTACATTTACATTTACGTTTATTATTCCATTTACATTTTACCGAAAAAAACAAAAACGAATGAACCAAAAGCGAGTAAGGGAACAATCCAAAGACCTTTAAGAAATTCACACTTAGGTTAGAACCCGTTCACCCGACTCTGTAAGGGATTTTTTGACCAAGAATCTCATTAAAGGGTCCAACTTATAAGTATCTTCGCACAAATTAAAATTATCTCTTGTTCTATACATACAGATTCTATTATTTTTCTTTTGACATAATTATTACAGTTATAAAGTACCTTACTTGATTCCCAATCTATAGCATGATTACATTTCTGGCGTGATAAAAAATGGCATTATTAGTATTACAACTTCTGAAGGCATATTTGTGTTCTTTAATACGGGTGTCAATATTTCTTCAGTTTCTCCTACGTATACTAAATCACAACTTTTACAGGGAATGCTGTAGACACAGGCTTGTTCCTGTTTTGCAACGTTATTCCTAAGCAATTTACTTTTCACGGTAGACGAATATTTGAACGCCAAAGCAAACTTAAAATCTTTTGTCAACGGTTTTACTCTTTCTAAGCCTCTAAGCTTCTAAGCCTTTCTTTGTCTTACATTGCAATATTAAATGTAATAATTATGTAAAAAAAATAATAGAATCTGTATGTATAGAACAAGTAGATAGTTTTAAATTTGTGCGAATGTACTTGTAAGCGGGTCCCTTTAATAAAAATGCCTTTCCAGTGTCGGGAGAATGGGATCTAACCTAGGTGCGAATTTTTTAATGGTCCCTGGACTGTTTTCCCTCTTGTTTTTGGTTCATTCGTTTTTCTGTATCCACCCGAAGAGGATGCCAGTGGGCATCGAAACTGTTGTGGAAATAAACTGTCTATTAGAGTAGGTTTTTATTATCACCGTTTTACCGCATCCTGTAGGGACAGATATAATACATGTGGATGGACTCGTGAACCTGAATTTTTCTACAGAATCCATCTCTAACACGTCACACTCCTAAGTGGGTCATTTACAAAATATAATAAAAATTTAAGTGGTGTACCTTATATTCTACAGTCTTGTTTTTCCTCTTCTTCCACAGAACCGTGAATGACGAAGAGGTACAGCATCACGTCATCGATATTACAGACGACCCCGACGACAGTGTAGTTGTTGTTATCACAGACTCCATCCCCGCTAACGAACCCACACCAGCTATATCTGTAGCACGCGACAATTCAAAGCGGAGGCATGATGAAGAGCCCTCCACGTCAGGTATAAAGCGTGCCAGGATTGCGCCGGTTGTTAGACCCCCAGTAATAGAGCCCCAGCCTTCTACGTCCTACGACACAACCCCAACAATAGTACCTTCCTCAAATATACCCCTTACTCCTGTTCAATTCTGGGTGCATCCTACACAGCAGCAGCAGCTTCTCGTGCTGTAGAGGATGGTATAGCATTCGAATTGGTGCGCACCGCTACCCCCACCCCAGCCCTGACTAGAAATTGGTATTTTATCAAGGTTGATCCTAGATCCATATATAGCAATGGTGTTGAACTCGGACTACGGCGCGTTGTTGAACGTATTGTGGAGTTTGCCCTTCAGAACCGCGACGAACGTGAAGTCAGGACGAGGCTGTCCTTCGGGTTCGGGTCAGATGACGGGGATGTAGATGATTTTTGGATAGTAATATTATTCAGGCGCTTGGCAGTTGTAGATATAGAGTATATATTGGGCCGTATAATGCAGGCCTCTCAAAGTAATACAGCCTTCAGTATGGACAACTTCACGGTTGATATTGACCGTATATTCCGTGTTGCGGGTAATAGTGCCTCACCTTATACTCTTAACTTGAATTCTCCGGCTATTTACAGGCGGCATATAAACGCCGATCGTGGTTGCGGCTTTATAGCAGTAGTCTTAGCTCATATGTTCACTATGCTAAATTTATGGGCCAAAAAAGTTTGGTTGCCTACGGTGCCACCTCGACTTATGAGCGCAGGACAAATGAGCGCCGACAAATGAGCGCCGACAATTGAGCGCCAAGACAATTAAGCGCAAGACAAATGAGCGCAAGACATTAGAGCGCCAAACAATAACCTAACCTAACCTAACCTAACTATATTATTTTTAACATCCTCAATAAATATTGTTTTTTTAACATCCTTAATAAATATTTGTTCAAGCTTATTTTGTTTCTTTTATCTAGTTTTTATTTGCTTGCTCTCGCTCAATTGTCTTGCGCTCTTTTGTCTTGCGCTTAATTGTCTTGGCGCTCAATTGTCGGCGCTCATTTGTCCTGCGCCCAGTTGTCGTGTCACGGCCTACGGTAGTGGAGCGTGCCCGTAAACTAGCTGTAGTCTTTAAACTTGAGTTTGAGTGTAATATGGATCCTGAAGAGTTGAGAAGGGTAGAAAAGGAAATGAATGTTCGTATAGTTGTATTTGGAATGGATGATCGTCATAGGACTGTGTATGTTTTTAAACGCTGTGTGAAAGATCGTACAATACCCCTACTTATTTTAGGGCTGTCAGGGACAACGTATCTCCCCATCCGTAATATAAGGACTCTCTACGCGAGTTATGATAAAAGTCGAAAATATGGCCGGCATCATGATTTGTGTAAGGGATGTCTCGAGTTTGCTGAAGATATAGTGAAACATTATAAAGATTGCCACATGGTATGTGCGCAGTGTAAAAGTTCAAAATGTGAAAGCCGTGTGGTTGAAGCTGAGAAGAAGGACTGTGATGTATACAGACGCACATTTTTCAATAATAACTGTTTCGAGTTCCATAAGTTAATTGGTACGTGCAGGAAAATGAGAATCTGTGAATGTGATATATTTCACATGATGGATAATTGGGGGAGTTTCAAACATAAATGTGATGAAATTCACTGTTCTACATTCCATGAGAAATATAAGGCGGTTGGAGTAAAGCATGTATGTTATATGAAAGACGCTAAGCCTAAAAGTAGACCTTGTATAACTGTGTACTACGATATAGAAACATATACGAGTGCTGAAACCAAAGAGTTTATCCCACATCTACTTCTAAGCCAGACTATCTGATGAGTGCATGGAGGTCGAGTGTGATGAGTGTCACAAATGTGGTAAGCGGACAAACGTTTTTAAAACGATTGCACACGACAGTCCTGTGAAACTCTTTGTATCCTATATTGCCAAATTAACGGATAAGTTAAAAAAATGACTGTGTATATTCTTGCCCATAACGGTGCAAAATTTGACACACAATTCCTTTATAAGGAGCTGCTTGAGCACGAATCATCTGAGATATTTACAGGTGATCCCCTGAAAAGAGGCAACAAACTTATACAGATGCAAATAAGAGGTAATGTACAGTTTAAAAACACTTTATTATTCACACCTTGTAAATTAGCAAAGCTACCCAAGGTAATGGGTGTAGACATTAAAGTTTCAAAAGGATATTTCCCTTACACATTCCTCACTAGCGAAACTTTAAATTACGTAGGACTACCTCCACCCAAACATTACTTTAACTATGAATGTATGAGTACAGATGAACGTGAAGATTTTGACCACTACTACAACAGTTTTAATGAAGATAATCCTTACAATATAGCTGATGAATGTGAGCTTATTGCGCGAATGATGTGCGCGTGCTTAGAGTATGTTTCCAGGCCTTTAGAAGGATGTACATAGACCGTTTCAAATGCGATCCGTTGCAAGTCGCAACCACGATTGCCTCATTGTGCTTTACGGTGTTCAAGAACAATTTCATGCCTAAAGACACCTTAGTCGTCATTCACAGAAACAATCTCCGCAGTTATGGGATATTCACTGGATATTTACTGGCTCAAACACATACAGCAGGAGACAGGTGTGTACATAAGACATGACCGCAACACGGAGGAAGTACCCATTAAGGTTAATGGTCGTGTTTTTTGGGTTGATAGTCTAAGCGAAAACCGTGCCATTGGTGAGAAAACTGTGTACTCCTTTAACGGCTGCTGGTGGCACGGATGCCCCCGTCCTGAGTGTAGAATCGTAAGAGATATCCACGGTAGACCTCCTGCCGACAGTCTTGCATGGACCCGCACCTGCGATCAGCTTATAGGCTCCCAGTTCACTCACAAGGTCTTGTAGGAGCATGAGTATGGTGCACGGATGGAAACAGAGGGACAGTACCGTGAAGAAATAAACACATTCAAGCGTTCAATGGTGCTGGATCCTCTCAAATGCGGTGATAGCTTGTTCGGAGGACATACAAATCCCTTCAAGCTATACTTTCCACCTACGGAGGGCATGAAACTCCATTACTACGACTTCTTTTCTTTATACCCCTACGTGATGAAGAACAATCCGTATCCCGTAGGTGCACCTGAAAAACTGGTGGAACCTGACCTGCCACCCATCGAGGTGTTCTCAACAAATTTGAACTGGTACTCTTTCGGTCTTTCTTTCGTAGACGTGCTCCCCCTCGCGATTTATGGATGCCGATCTTGCCCGTCGTTATAGACCACAAGCTCATGTTTCCTCTGTGTGTGAAGTGCGCAGAGGAGAACAATGGGGATTGTAATCACACAACCAACCAGCGTAAGATCAGAGGTGTATATACAAGCCCTGAGCTGGACGTAGCCGTTCGCCATGGCTACAGAATATTGAAGATATATGAGGTGTGGAGGTTTCAGAAGCTACCCAACCTTTTCGCGCCATATATAAACGCTTTTTTGAAGGATAAGGTAGAGGCATCAGGGTATCCGCGAGGGGTTGATACCGAAGATGAAAAATCGACTTATATTCAACGTTACCGTGGCCGTGAAGGGATACAGCTTGACCGTTCCCAAATTGTAAAGAACCCAGGCAAGCGCTTCAGTGCAAAGTTGTGTCTAAACAGTCTTTGGGGAAAATTTACAAGGGGAACGTTCATTTGGCACAAAGTTATAATGAAGTCTGGGATTATGCCAACGCTCCCGATAAAGAGGTCGTGGAGATCGTGAATACGATGGAACTTTCTTTGAGAAGCATTCTCAATGCCGTGTACGATTTGTCCGTGACGAAGTCATTGCGCGTATTTAGGCGTGAAACCGGGGTCATTAGCTATGTACTGGAAACGAATTGTAGACAAAGAAACTCTGGTAAACGGAATGTTGTTTATTTAAGTGTTGAGGAGATGAATAGTCTTCATGATAGTTGAGGGGTGGAGTGAGGATCGTTATAAAATACTTGCAGGTGTAGGTACAAGAAGAGAGTAGATTAGTGATAGCCCCTCATACGCCATTGTTTGTACGTTGTCTATAAATAACGATCAGCCATGCATTGATATACGATTGATGTGGAAGAATGCTTCTGATAATAACGTTCTTGTCCCTACGCGAAACCTTTTCATCCTCGACAGAATGTTTGAAATCGTCAGTTTCCGCAAGCTGAAGCCTATATTAGACGCTCGTGTTACGGATATGCTTTATTTTGATATGATTCTTGAATACGTATACACCGCTCTGCTCGACGGGTTTACCGAGTGTAGGACTGAACAAGGCGAGAATGGTCCAGAGCTGGATGCTTATTTAAAATGTTTAGACTCTTTGAAATATCATGAACTTTGGTACAAAGCAGTTGAGCGGTACAGGGCTGAACTCGCCTACACCGTTCACCCTGAAGAGCTGTTTCTTTATATAATGAACAGCTGTCGTTACGACTTAGAAGATTATTTCAACTGCCGCTATGAATTGTGAAGAAGAGTTCACGATTGATTATATATATGTTCTTCGTTCGTGTTTCTTATACTATTATTATTTTTTATTGCATATATTCCTCGTTTTTATAGAATGAACGATTGTATATTTCATGATAATGATTCCAATAATTCGTCTCAATAAACAGAATGATGTAATGGTGTTTTATCTAATTCTTTTGGTAAGCCATGGATTAATTTAAAGAGTCAAGTGTATTTCTTTTATTGTTAATATTGGGGATCGTTTTGCGTTTAAATGTATTGAATTAGTTCTTTTGCTGAGCAAATTAAGGAGAACGTCTCCCTCGCTGGTGCCTTTAATAAATAAATAAATAAATAAAGTGGTAATCCCCTCCATATAATTAAATTATATAGTGGCCTCTGGCAACTCATCTACATATAAATAAATAAATAGAATAGCGGTATCTGGCAACTCTCCTTATATAAATAAATATAAACAATAAATGGCAACTCATCTATATATAAAAATAAATAAAATTGTGTTATTTGACACCTGTTCTATAAATAAATAAATAAATAGTGCTCTCTGGCAACCCGGCCTTTAATATATAAATAAATAAAAAGTGGTATCTGGCAATTCCAGACCCTCTATATAACAGATGCTGGGTCCCTGGACGCTCATTTTGCGACGAATTCCGCTGGAAAAAGAACGCTCTCTCTTCCTTAGATTAGGGTTTTTCTTTGCTGGGTGAGGACATCCCACCTTTTCCCCCAAAGACCCTCCTTCTCCTCCTTTTTCTCTCTTAGGTTAAGGTTACCCCTTTGGGAGGAGGTCATCCTCCCTTCTCCCCCCAAAACTTCCCCCCCTTCATTGCAACTTGGGGGATAACCCCTCCCCCTTTTCTACATCCCTCCCCTTTCAACAGCCCCTCCCCCTTTTGCAATATCTCCCTTGCAACATCCCTCCTTTACAATACTGGTCAGCATTTGCAACATTGTAATTGCACTCTACCCTTTTGCGCCCATACTACTGAAATCATTCTGGATATCATGCATCGTTTTGCCAGTATGTGACCTTTTATATGCCCATGTGCTCATCACTATCCTTTCCTCCAGAGTGTAAGTGGACTGGTCTGCCATTGTTCACCCAACTCTAATACCTGAAAAAAAAAAATGTCAATGAATCACATATAAATTTAATTAATCACAAAAATAAAATTGGTATTACAATATGTACATTTTGTAGGGGTTGACGGGACTTTTCGAACACCCTATACTGTGATTGAAAGGGTTGAATCAAATTTTGTTTGGATTTTAGACTAACAAAATACTCTGTTCAAATTTATGAGTCCCAATTTTACTAAACTAACTAAGTAAATGGTGTTACTTTAGAATAATAAATTTGGTTGAGATTAAACACGCAAAATTATATTTACTTGGAACTAGGCTCAACTTCGTGTGGGAAATTTGAAAATGATCAATTCGTAATAACTATACTTTTATAAGTGTTTCATATAAACCATATGTATTTAGAAGTTACATCATTTATTTAGTTCAATTTTAACAAAAAAAGACAAACAACTTGCTAATACAGAAGCCTTACTTGAATGTTCCTTTCCAAATAATTTTTTTTCCGTAATCAACTTCCTTTTAAAAAGGGGTGAAGGAAGGGAGTCTTAAGTGTAAAAATATCACCCTGTAGAAAATCGTTATTAGCTATAAACTGCCTTTCCTTACACAGAATTATCACACACAAAGAATATTTCGTGCAGTATTTCAGGATGTTAAATTGGCGTTTTCATATTAAAAAGAATCATTAAAAGAAAAAAAAGAAAACCGCAGCACGCAAATTGAAACTTATCCTTTTGTGTTATGAATTTTCATACTTTATGTATATGATATTAACATCATGAAACCACGATATACATTATATTTTATTAAAATGCAATTCATGTCGCTGTTAATAAGGTACTAGCATGCTAACATTTTCTGTTTTCAAGTTATATCCTAATATAATAATGTAAGCATTAATCTTAAAACAAACATTTTCCAAAACCTAAAATGATATTATAGCCAACCAGAATGTCTACATTAGAGAAATTGAAGCGATGTTTATTATTATATAGAAATGGAAGATTCGTGCAAGATTTAATCTTCTTATACAGTAAATTTAGTTAAGAGGCTTTCAATACATATCAGACAGTAAATGTTAAGTTTAGCTTTCATCATGCACGAAACGTGTATACTTTTTTCCGTTTAATTTACAAATTACACTGCAATCATGATGCCTTATATATACACACACACGAGGGGCGGTCAGAAAATAAGTTTACACGGCGTATAATTTCGTAACTAAAGACCTACATTGATTACACTGGTCAACACTCATTTTATTGCCAATCATATTAGAGTGATTTTAGGGTAACTTTGTGGTGCTGATTCTGAATATGACATCGGTTTTGCTAGATTGGCCCTAATTTATGAGATAATTGGTACTCCATTGAAACACGTAAAAATGCAAAAAATTTAATGTTCAGGCGGAGCCTACTTACAAATCGCATTGAAATTGTCTCAAATCATACAAAAGTAAACACATGAAATACATAATGGCATTTTATTCGGTCTCACCATCTAGAATGTTCTGGTAGTTTCCCATATGCACGCGTTATGGTTACGTTTCCTATTAATTGAGGGTATTCATTATCTTAAGAACTAGAGCCAAATCGGAAAAACTACTTTCATTTTGGAATTCAGCAACCCCAAAATACCCTAAATTCGTACGAATTTCCTTGGCAACGAAAAAAAAAAGTTTTTTTGTTGACCTGTGTTATGTTTGTATCAGGTGAATTCGTTAATCATTCTTGGCAATACTGCACGTCGATTCAGCTGCCATCTGCCGTACATTGGTTATATGAGTCAGTTGAACATGGCGGCTCGACTGGGACAGTGCAATTGTTCGAATAACAATTATTCGAAGTAAGAATTATTCGACATAACAAATGTTCGAAAGAAAAGTTGTCGGGGAAATAAAAAAGGAATGAGCTTCAAAATCTTCATTCAATAAAATATACAGATATGCGTTTATTGCGTTTTGAAACTAGATTATCAGTGACGTAATCCCTCATTAAGAGTAAACAACCGCTGACGCTATTATGTTCAGAATATGACGTCATTAATTAGGCGTCGGGCAATTATGGGTGATGTCAGACGGATTTGGGTGACGTTGGACAATAGGGGGTGACAAATCCCAAACCGGATGTCTATGTCGGTGCGTTTCGTTTCGCCCTGTAATACTATATGAGGGCGAAACGAACAGCACTGGTGGGGGATAAATAGTCGGGACGCAAAAAATAAAAATTTATAAAACTCTATACGAATCAGTATGTGGTAAGTGATCTTTACTGGGGCTCCGCCCCCGTACCCCCGAGACTTAAATTATACAGATGATAATTCTTTTTGGGAATAATTGTACCCACCATGCCTGGGCAGCCGGAACAGAATACTAATGTAAAGGTAGTATAAACTTATAAGCATTAATCATTTATTACATACCAATAAATTGGGTGCTCTTCCAATATGTGCTCTACCGCGAAACTGTGATCTACCATATTCCAACTAATATTCCATATTCCAGGCTAACTAACGAAAATATCACGACTTAACCTAACCAATCGTCAAGGGCGTATAGTTGACCTAACGATTGGTTAGGTTAAGTCATGATATTTTCGTTAGTTAGCCTTATAAGCAGAGCTGGGCATTTGCGGCATATTTTGCGGTACTGCGGTACTTGCGGTACCACCGCACTACCACCCCGGGCCCCCATAACGCAGTACCGCAAAGGATCGCTGAAAGTACCGCAGTACCGCTACCGCATTCAAATTTCCGCGTACCGGTTTGGTACCGGTTTGGTAGTGCAGCAGTACCGCAGTACCGCAATATGCCGCAAGTGCCCAGCTCTGCTTATAAGGCTAGTTTCACGGTAGAGCACGTATTGGAATATGGTAGATCACAGTTTCGCGGTAGAGCACATATTGGAAGAGCACCATAAATTGTTTTAAAGACACATAATACATAGTTTTAACATAATAAGAAGGAGCAGCATTATTCTTTATCTACACCCCCAGTATTACCTAATAAAACATACCATAAGTAACATTTATATCAGAAGTAGAAAACCAAGGCTGTCTGCCTGTTATGGCACGGCTTTTACAATACTTTGCAAAATGCTGGCATTTCCAGTAAACTTTTGTTGCCACTTGCTTGTCTTTTACGTATAAAAATCCATTTACCATAATTTACGTCTCATAAGACGTCTTGTGAGGCGTAAAATACGGTACTAAGAGCATTGGTTTGCCTTTCTCACTTGGCACAAATTCAGCCATTCTATGAAGGGTGCTTGACGTACTCTCACTTTAAAGATTGAAGTTAAACTGTATTATTCTTATTTTGGACATTAATACGAATTGGTAACCGCACCAATTTTGTGGTTGGTTGCCATTCGAACATTTGGTTGGTTGGTTGCCATTCGACAACTTTTCTTTCGAACATTTGTTATGTCAAATAATTGGTACTTCGAATAATTGTTATTCGAACAATTGCTATTCGAACAATTGTTTTCGAACATTTGTTTTCGAAAAATAGTCCGCAGACGATCGAAGAGACAATTGATTTTCAGAGAAGGATTAATTCCCACAAACGTGACTCGATATCGGGTAATACTTATAGTAGCTTGGTTCAGCACAAGGAACATCATAATCATATTTTTAACTTCCAGGATTCTAAACCTATCATGAAGGTCAGGGACCAGGAACAGAGACAAATATACGAGGCATTTTATATTTTAGTAGAAAACACCATTTCAAATATTAAGCTGTCCTACAGTATGGACAGCTTTATTTTTAACATTTTAAAATATTTTAGGGCAATTTCGGGTCGTGACCGGCTGCCAGATGTACAGGATTGATTTTTACTTAGATTTCTCATCCTGAATGTTTGAAATCTGGGCAATTTTTTGCCTTTGCCAACTGCCAGATATACGACAGTCACCATCTCTCTGTCCGTGATTATGCCTTTAATGCCTTAACACAGTCATTTTAACTTCAGCTCTTCCGCGGGACGGATGTTTTATAACTTTCTTAGACATTTTAACTAGTTTATGGCTTTGAAAAGGGCTTGGTTGTGACCGGCCGAAATTAATTAGCCTTTTTAAACACTGTTTTATCATTTTTCCCTTGCGGGTTTGAGTGATATATATATATATATATATATATTATATATATACACACACACACAGTATATATATATATATATACACGTAAAAAACCTGGACACTTTTGTTTTTCCTACAAATTTCAAACTAATTTAGCTAATACACCCAAATTAGTACATGATGTAGCTAATAGCATGATTATCATGTGCTGAAAACCTCAGTTAATTTTCTTTGGCCGTTTCTTAATTATAAAAAATGTAACTTGATGAAACAAACAGCGAGATTTTGTGAAGCTGACTACACCCTTGGATGTGTCAGATGTTCGCAACAAAACAAGCAGTTTGCGTATGCGCACCTAAGACAATGATAAGTGGCCACATGACGAACTGGTAGGCTAGCAGTGTCAGATTTCTTTAAGAAGTGTTGGCTGATGGAATGTTTTTTCTTATTTTTTTTCTTGTGGTGTCAATTAAAATTATATCGTAATGATTTTAAGTAAAGAAGACTGGCTGTTATGAAGGCGTGTTTTGCAGGGAAGGGATGGAGTGCTAGAAAAATAATTAGGGAATTTCTGGGAAAAAATGGGAAAAAAAGTACAGTACAATACGTAATAAATAAAATTAGACAATCAGGGTCAACTGACAGAAAACGTGGCAGCGGTCGTCCGTGGCAGCTGTCGTCCGCGTACTGCTCTCGGACTCGAGAAAACGAAATTTACGTTGAAGAGCATGCGTTGTCGCAGGAAAATAATCCCGGTACTCCTCTTTCGCAGAGAAAAATGGCGAATAATTTAAATATTTCGCGCAACAGTGTCGAAAACATAATGAAAAGTATAAAGGAATCAGATCTTTTAAAAGATTGAGTGACCCCAGAATAACAAAAGAAGCCATGGGAAAACGGTCAGAAAGGTGTAATTCTTTGTACACGAAATTTAATTTAGCAGACATTAAACGCATGTTTTTTCAAGATGAGTCCGACTTTACATTAACTGTACCAACAAATCGACAAAACAACCGAGTCAATGCATTAACTTCAAAATCGGAAATCCCGCCAGACCGTCTTTATCATCCAATTTCACGATTTTCCAAGAAATTAATGGTATCTTGTGGTGTTTCTTACAGTGGAAAAATCAAATCATTCTTTACTGATCCACAGAAAACAAAAATGAACTCGTAAAATTACAATGAACACTTCCGAGAACTTTTACCGAAATGCCAAGACTTGTACCCGAACGAAGATTTTATTTTTGTTCAAGACAATGCACCATCTCATTCAGCCAAGGCAACCCAAGAATTTTTGATGGCGAACATTCCTGAATTCATAGAAACTGAAGAATAGCCACCAAATTATCCTGACTTAAATCCTCTGGATTACTTCGTGTCGAATGAGCTGAAGTCATTGGTGTACCATCGTCGCAGGGAATCATTTTCAAACTTGGAAGCACTCAGACAAAGAATTGAGGTTTTTTGGCCTGTGGTGTCCCAAGACAAAATCAAATCATCCATAGATCAGTGGAAAAGCAGAGTACTGGCAGTAATTTAAGAAAATGGGGGACAATACAACAGCGATTTCAATAGGGTAAGTTTTATATGAGTTCCATTGAAATTTTTAGCACATGATAACTATACTATTGACTACATCTTGTACTAATTTGGGTGTATTAGCTTGACTAGTTTGAAATTTGTAAGGAAAAACAAAAGTATCCAGGTTTTTTCGTCCACCCGATATGTCAGTCCCGTAGCCAGGACTTCCCAAGGAGGGGGGGGGGCCGAAATTGTAGAAAGTCGGACCTTTTGGTGTAACGACCTAGTTACTGCGGAGGAGGTTTAGAGTAGTTTGTGAAGTTTTAAAAAAATGCAAAAAAAAATGAAGGTGTTTATTTACTAAATAAATGTTATATATTATAATATCACATCATAAATTATAACTATGGTTACAAAAGTGAACCTTTCCTGTCAAGGGTGGGGTGTTCGAACCCCCCCAGTCCCCCAACCCCCCTTGGCTACGGGCCTGTATATATATGACGCAAACTCAGAATGGTAGCTTGAGATAACTTTTATATAATACACAGACCTAATATGCATAGAACAAGGAACTCTTCTGGGATATTAAATCCATGGCAAATACTACAGTAAAGTTTTTCTTTTCCATGATGGAAGCCCAATGCGGGCAACGGGACACTAGCAAAGGGGCCCCTCAACAGCCATCAGCTTAGCAGATAGCTGGGGAGGGAAGCTATATTTCGGGACCTTTTTGCTAATGACTTGTTGCCCGCGTTGATCTTCCATCATGGAAAAAACACTTCAGTATTTGCCATTTACCATTACTTGCTCGGACTATAGTGGATTTAATATCCATAGGGGTTCCTTGTTCCATGCATATTAGGTCTGTGAAGGTCAAGGTGGTGCCCCCGCCTCTAGGTCTGGCTTGGTGGAGGAGCGAGTTGCTTTCTTGCGCTCTCCACCGCACATAGCCAGGTATACACCCGGCTCATCTGGTACCGTCCTGAGCCAGGCATCTAGTCTTCTCTCGAAGACTTCAACTTTGACCCTTGTAATGTTTCTGAGGTCCTTTGGAAGCTGGTTAAAAAGTCTTGGCCCACTGACATCCAAGCTATTTTCCTTCAGTGTTGAGGAGGTCCCTTGTCGGGGCTTTAATTTGGGAACACTACACATCCTGCCTTTCCTATTTTCCAGTGTTGTTTGAATGGTAATTGGGTTTAGTTTTAGGTTTGGTACCAGTTTTTGGATCATTTTCCATATGTAGATTATGGTGTACCTCTCTCTCCTTATGAAAATAAAACCCACTCTAATAGACAGAGTTTATTTCCACGACAGTTTCGACGCCCACTGGCATCCTCCTCGGGTGGATACAGAAACACGTGTTTCGTGTTTCTGTATCCACCCGAGGAGGATGCCAGTGGGCGTCGAAACTGTCGTGGAAATAAACCCTGTCTATTAGAGTGGGTTTTATTTTCATATTTTGACCTTCACGTAGAAAAAAGTGAAGGTTTTTGCATTTATTATGGAGCTCTCTCTTCTTCTTTCCAGGGAGTACAGATTTGGTTTATGTAGTCTTTACCAGAAGTTGAGCTCTTTGTAGCCATCAATCTTTGCTGTGAAATGTCTCCGAGTTTCTTCTAGTTTATTAGTTTCTTCCTTTTTATATGGGGACGTCAAAACTGAGCAGTATTCAAGTTTTGGTATAATTAGTGTTTTTAGCAGGGGGAATCATTACTGTCCTGTCCCTTCTTTTGAACGTTCTTAGTACCTGTCCCGCGACTCTTTTTGCTTTATTTATCGCTATCTGATTTTGTATTTCGAATTTCGCATCATCGGTCATTATTACCCCCAGATCGATCGCTTTCGTGCTTCTCCGAGTTTCCTGTCTATCTGGATCATAATATGCAGTCTGTTTAAGTTCCTCTTTTCTACCATATCTCAAGAGCTGAAATTTCTCGGTGTTAAATGTCATGTTATTGTCTTCTGACCATTTGTATATTTTGTTCGTCTCCCTCCGCAAGGACTCCACTTCATTTACATCGCTGATTTTTCTGCTGATCTTTGTATCGTCTGCAAAAGATGTTACTATACTGTTGTTTACTCCGCTGTCTATGTTTGTTTGCATGATAATGAACAGGAGTGGGTCCAGTACTGTCTCTTGTGGTACTGAGCTGCGTACTTCCGATTCTGATGATGATATACCTTGAATTTTGACGACCTGTAGACGTTCACTGAAGAAGTTGTAGTTCCATTTTTCCACTTTGCCTCTTATTCTCATGTATTTCATTTTATGTGCTATTATACTGTGATCACATTTGTCGAAAGCTTTAGCAAAATCTGTGTATATGACATCGTAGTTGTCATTGTCTTGCAGTCCATCTACGATATTGTTGTAGTATTCTATTAGTTGTGATGGGTATGATGTACCTGATCGGAATCCATGCTGATTTTCGTTGAATCTTTCCTGTCTCCAAGAAATCAAATTTTCTCTCTAACTATTCTTTCAAATACTTTGGTGAGGTGGGACGTCAATGGCACTGTTCTATAGTTCTTTGTTTGAGATTTATCCCCTCCTTTATATATAGGGACAATGTTTGCTCTTTTCAAGATGCTCGGTATTTCCCCAGTGTCTCAGGATCATCTCCATATCCAGTATAAAGGTGTAGCTATTTCATTTTTACAGTTTTTAATATGATGCGTTCCAATTGTCCGGACCTGCAGCTGAATGTGGTTTCATTTGTCCTATAGCTCTCGCTACATCTTCTGGGGTAAAATCAAAGTCTGTTATACACTCTCCTTCCAATTTCTCTTCAAAGAATGCATATATGTCAGGTATCGCTTTGTCACTTTTTGGGGTATTGAAAACTGATTCATACTGGGCTCTCAATGTTTCAGATATTTCTTTTGGATCGTCAGTTAGTTCATTATTTCTCTTCCTTAAGGGCCCAATAGCGGCGCGCGTTTTTGTTTTCTTTTTCGCATGCTGTAGAAGTATTTTGGATTTTCCTTTATTGCTTCTACCGCCTTTTCCTCTTCCTTCTCTGTATGGTCCTTAATCAGGGTTTGTATTTCCCTATCGATACCCTCCAGTTTTTCTTGTATTACTTTCCTGGCATTATCTCCGCAGTTGGCTAACTTCGCCTCCACTCTCTTTGTTTTGCGAAATATTCTTCTCTTTTGCCTCTCTAGCCAGCTCCTCTTTCCTTTTGGCTGTGATTTCAGAGCATATTTTTCTAAAATTCTCAGCGTTTTTTCTTCCAAGGTTGTTAGCATTTCTTCAGTTGTTTTATTCTCTAAAACTGTTCTCCACTGTATTTGGGCCAAGTACGATCTGATTGCTTCCCAATAGTTTAGGTTAAAGGCCCCAAATTTTCTTCTTTCCTTAATATGTGTATTGTCTTTTAATGTTGTCATATTTGTTGATATCTCGATTAAGTTGTGGTCTGAGATAATGGTTGGGGTTATTTTTATATCAGCAATCAAGTTCGTGTTATTCGTGAATACCAGATCTAGGCAGTTATTTTTTCTGATATTTTCTGTTATTTCCTGTCAGCATAAACTTATTTGTGAGAGCTATCAACATTTTTGCTTGTTCCTGGTCTTCTCTTGTGCTCCCCTTGTTCTGGTGTATATATATTCCTATCCACCTTTTTGTATTTTATAAATGGGAAGTTAAAGTTTCCGCAGATCATTATATTGGGGGATGGAGGGTTTATGGCCTTTATTAGCTTTCTGATATCATCATGGCCTCCGAGAATTTTTCGGTTGGGGTCTTTGGAGGTCTATAGATGACTATCAGTATCACGTTCATACATCACGTTTATATATCACGTTGATATATATATATATATATATATAATTATATATATATATATATAATATATAATATAAGCAAACAACCACAGGGAAAAGGAAACACAAAGTCCGAGCGCTTTCGTGATATATTCCTCCTGATAATGTGAATATATCACGAAAGCGCTCGGACTTTGTGTTTCCTTTTCCCTGTGGTTGTTTGCTTATTAATAAGATCACGTGTTATTTTGTGATTTTAGTGCATATACAGTGTGTCCGTAAAGTCATGTGGGATTTTAAATAGCTATATTATTGCAACGAAACATGATAATGAGATGAAAAAAAGGCAAATTGAAGAACAACTCTAAAAGAATAACTTTATTTAACGTAGTTCGATATGGGCTCCTCTGGTAGCCCTGCAGACATCTAGGCGGTGATTCAATTCCAGCCACACACGCCCAAGAACATCAGGAGTGACGGATGCGATAGCTTCCGTGATTCGCTCGTGCAAGTGATGAATATCCCTAATGGGTACACTGTACACGCTTGCTTGACGTAACCCCACAAATAAAAGTCCAAAGGTGTCAGGTCCGGAGAGCGTGGAGGCCATGGCTTCCATCCTCCTCCTCCTATCCATCTCTGTGGAAATTTTTCATTAAGGAATTTCGAACAACGTTGGCATAGTGCGGAGGAGCACCATCTTGCTGAAAGATGACATTATTGTCAATAAATTGGGGTACTGCAAAATGTTCCAACATAGCGAGGTAGTTGTGTGACGTCACAGTGGGTTCCGCGAAAAAAATGGGCCAATCACTCGATCTCGTGCTAGAGCACACCACACATTAACTTTCGGGCTATTACGCCTCATGTTCAACATAGGCATGTGGACAGCCTAGACTAACTACGAGATAAAGGTTAAGCTTAGCCTAGACTAACTACAAGATACAACTTTGAGAGTTGTTCTTAAATTTGGCATTGTTTCATCTCATTATCATGTTTCGTTGCAATAATATAGCTATTTAAAATCCCACCATGACTTTACGGACACACTGTGTGTATATATATATATATATATATATATATATATATATATATATATATATATTATATATATATATATATATATACAGTATATATATATATATATATATATATATATATATATATATATACAAAGTTATTGAATCAGTATATTTAGAATCATGTTGCTTTCCCCTTTGCATTATGTAAAACTGACACACGTTCCAGCATTCCATTGATGAGCTTTGGGGCCATTCAAAACCACGTGGTCCTTAAGGGGGGGAGGGGGTTCCTTATTTGACCACCAAGGGTCACATGGGGAGGGGGGGCTCTTGACGTTTAACCACGTGGCCAATATTAAGCATTAAAATATCCTGTTTATAATATTGTTTATCATATTATCATCATATATACAGTATATATATATATATAATTCGTAAACTCCAGAAAATTCCAGAAGACTCGAATCTTTATAAACACAAATTCGCTGGAGCTTTATTTCAGAAAATTCTAGAAGATTCGAATCTTTAACTTCATGAAACACAAATTCGCCATACTTTTAATTTGATTATTTTTAATTTGCTTTATTTTAATTTGCATTTTAATTTACATAAGATTAAGAAGGGGTGGGGTGACATCAGAAGACCACGTGGTTTTGGAGGAGGGTTTAAGTCATTGGCCACAAGTGACCACAAGGGGGGGGACGGGTTTGAAAACCACCCGAAAAAGGACCACGTGGTTTTTGAATGACCCCCTTTGCCATTTATTCTTGAGGACAATCATCATCCTGGTGTCTATTTACTTTTGTCAACCCGCTGTGTATAAGCGTCTTCTCCATGAACACTAATGAAAAAACAAATTAATGAGAAATTAAGCACTCGACGCAGAGGTATCCGAGTGCCACGGTGGCACAGTTATATCGTTTTTTTTCATTACGTGCATGAGAAACGCACGTTCATTGAGCTTAATTGCATTTTTTCGCAAATTAGATTCGGTGGAGTTTTTCGCTCCACGACTGGCCTTCACTCGGTTAAAATAAGATAATATCATAGTTACTTCTGTTCTGAATGAAAATTTTTGTCTTTGGAGAGCGATGAATGGGTGAAGCGTTGGTCTAGCATACCAGCCACGTCAAATGGATTGGAGACACTACTTCGTCAAATGTAAATTTTCATTGTTTATAAAGTTAGTTGTTACAATAATGGAAAAAACGTAATAAAAATATAACTGAAGCTTTTAGGTGTCTTCTTCAATTTTCTTTTCTAAATATTTGAGATAACTTTTATATAATACACAAATATAATATGCATAAAACAAGGACCCTTTCTGGGATATTAAATCCACTATAGGAATTAAAATCCAAAGGAATTTAATTTCATTTGTCTCCAATATAAAGCACAGGAATATTTTTGCTTATAATAATCTAACGTTTCGTCCGTTCAAATTACTGAAACATTAAAATCACAGTATGATTAACGCAAACGTGAATAGATTTATCTTAGCAAGAAATGTGACATTTAGTAAATGTCATAAACTTTTATAAAACGTCAATAAAACGTTTATGACGTTTAAAACGTCACATTCCTCGCTGAGATAGCAGTTGAAATTACAGTTCAAGTAAATTACTTTCCATTTGCCGCCATTCCCATTCACGATCCGAAAATGGGAATGCTCAAGGGGAGAATTCCAGATTTCAAAAAAAAAAAGGGTAAAAGGGGGGCTGTGATGCAGCTGCGTGTCCAAGGGGTATTTTCTATGGAAAACCTGACAAAGTAGGAAATCCTACAGTGAAAATGGGAATGAATTGGTTGGGAATTGCCTCCCTTCAGATTCCCACTTTCGGAAGCTTATGCAACTTTATAAGATAAAAAAATAACATTATAAAAATTCATAAAATGTTTGAACAGAATTTCAAATTAATTTTAACTTAGAATTTAGCAAAAAACAACTTTTAAAATACAAGATTATGTATAAAACTTTAAACTTTTATATACTTTTTTCATCAAATTAACTTTTCTTTAATTTTTTGTTAAACAGTTCATCATTTCAATGCTTTTAAGTGCAATAACCGCACTGTACAGGATGTTTATAAAGTCCCTATCTATTTCAGTGAAAACGTAGCAAAAAGGGTAAAATTCAATAACAATATAATAGAAGGCATACATTTAATGAATACTTAAGCATATGATTTTACATGAGCACCATCAGTATCTCTACAGAGTTCGAATCTGTCAGCAGCATTGCGGAACACATTTTAGAGCATGACAGGGGTTATTTTTGTAACTGCTGTTACGATACGAGCACGTAAATCTTGCAGATCTGTAACCCTCGTTTGATAGACGTTTGATTTGATAAAGTCCCATGCAAAGAAATCCAAGGGCGTTAGGTCAGGCGATCGAGCCGCCCAAGTCCTGTTGCCTCCACGTCCGATCCACCGATTTGGAAATCGTTCATTTAGGTACTCCCGAACAATGTTTGCGTAATGACAAGGTGCCCTATCTTGTTGAAAGACGACGGTAACAGCAGTTACAAAAATAACCCCTGTCATGCTCCAAAATGTGTCCCGCAATGCTGCTGACAGATTCGAACTCTGTAGAGATACTGATGGTGCTCATGTAGAATCATATGCTTAAGTATTCATTAAATGTATGCCTTCTATTACAGTGTTATTGAATTTTACCCATTTTGTTACGTTTTCACTAAAATAATAATTACTAATTATAATACTAGTATTACTAATATTACTTCTTACTAATTGTAATATTAGTATTAGTATTATTAGTATTGCTAGTAGCAGTATTAATATTCCTTCCTGGACTCCAAACAGGATCCATTCAGGCTGAATTGTTTGTCACCATAATCATTTTTGTTCAAAATTACTCTGCTACCAACTTTGTCGAGTCTTTGAATTACTGTCATTTTTTAAAACTTTTTTATGGCCTCTTTCTCTTCTTTGGTAGTCTTTTGTGGTACTTTCAGTTAGATAGCTTCCAAATTATTTCATTTTTCAACATTATTGATGACAAGAAAAATTTAAAAAATATTTGAAAAATCAAAAGGATTCTAAAATAACAAATTATTTAATAAAATAGAGCGAATACCTAAAAAAAACATTAAGTTTAAAGGATATCTTTTAGTAATAGATTGTGCAAGGACTACAAAAGGTTACTGAAAATAGAAAAAACAAAAAAAACGCCAGTCCCACTTGTACAGGGTGTCCACAATGTCTTATCACCCCAGTAAAATACTAACTGATTTTCGTTTTTCTTTCAGATCCATTTGAAACGTGTGACAGCAGCAATTATACGATTGAACAACGTATATTGGCTAGTACCTAAGTCCATGAGCGACAGCGTAATGGCAAAACCACTGAAAATATTCGTGCAGACTTCCAGGCCCGATTCAATTGTGCATTTCCTCCAAAAAAGAGCTGCACCATTGAATCGGTCCTGGAAATCTGCACGAATATTTTCAATGGTTTTGCCATTACGTGGTCCCTCATGGACCCACGTACTTGCCACTATACGTTGTTCAATCGTATAGTTGCTACTGTCACACATTTCAAATGGGTCTGAAAGAAAGACGAAAATCAGTTAGCATTTTACATTGTGGACACCCTGTACATCAGAGATAACATCATTTGGGAGTAAAAACATTTTTACTGGTTTAAACAAAACACGTATTGGAATAAAGAGAGATTTATTATGATCAAATAAGTTTTTTAATTTTTTGTTTTAAAAACATTGGTTGAATTTTTAGTTAAAAAAAAAATATATATAATTTTACATTAAGTACTTAAACGTTTAATACCAAAAAATTAGTTTGAAAAAATATTTGTTTAATTTAAACCAAATAAATAAATTAAGCATAGCTTATCCTTAAGTTGGAATTAGTCACGTTTAAACTTACTATACAGGACTATTCAAAATGATTCAGCTGATTTCAAATGAGAATATTTTTTAATGTTACAAATACAGAGTGATTTGTCCAAATTTTGTCTTTCACCTCATAAATGCTCTATGTGACTTCTCCTAGTTACACGAGCAACGTCGACACGATAGTCGAATTCCTCCCATACTCGCTCCAGCATGTCCGTTGTCACTGACTCTACGGCAGTAACAATGCGAGTTCGGAGCTCATCCAAAGATGTGGGCAACGGTGGCACGTACACAGTATCCTTAACGTACCCCCAAAGGAAGAAGTCGCACGGTGTAAGATCCGGTGACTGACTACCGATTTACAGCTCGAAAACTGCAACACACAAAACGCCTTCTGCTGTGCGGACGCCATTTTCACACTGACTGTTTGTTGCTAGGCTAGGCCACGGCGTGACTTTGGAGCCCTCTCGCGGTGATCTTGTAAAACTCAGAGATTTCCTCTTTCATGTGGTGTATGCTCAGTTGATGCACGGTTGATAGGTACGGAAGTATTCTCAGTTGAAATCGGATGAATTAATTTGAATAGCCCTATATAATGTCTAACCGAATTTCCTGGAATTTTCTTTTGATATTAGAATTTTTTGTTTAACTCTTTAACTTAACCCTTTAACGCCGACTGGGTCGAATACGTACCGTTTCAAATACACGCATTTAAACTTGACCCTACAAAAATGGATTCAAACCACTCTTCTTGAGATGGCTATCACGCAACGTACAGAGTATTCTTTTCGTTGTGCCATTTGGAATTATGGCTTTGTTTGATGAATTTGATATTTATAATTTTTCTCTATATTAGTTTTTTTTTTTTTTTAACTAAACAACTAATAAAATATTTTGAAAAAATATAATTTGTATGGAAACTACTGTATTAATTTAAATTTGGAAGGGAGTAAAATATATATTACTTAAATTTATTTGCTTAAAACCACAAAACATTTTAGTTTTAGGCAAAATGCAGTTTTGGAATAAAATAATTACTTGAAATTTTTTTTAATCCAAATATAAATTTCTTTATCCCAAAAAACGTTTCAAAAATTTTACAAATTACTTCAATGGGAGAAAATGTCTTAATTTTGTGTAATATTATACGACATAATCCAGTATCTTAGCAGTTTAATGAGACCATACTTAAATGAAAGATAGATATATTGTGAAATAGACAGGTGTATTAAGAACAAATGATTGAGAACGAGTGATTAAGGATTTTAAAAGATCTTAATATAGACAATCCAGAGTTCTTCCTGTCATTCGATGTTGGGAGCCTGTTTACAAACGTCCCAGTAGAAAGAACAGTCGATATTATATATAAAAAAAGCCACGGAAATTGAAAAAGCAATATTAAAAATTTGCTAACAATATGCACAACTCAGATTTAACGGAAAGCGGTGTCGCGACATGGGCGTTAGGGTGTATCATGCTCATTGAAGCGCGAATTTCAAGTGGCAGTATGTATTCCTATGTAAATTAAATTTTAGGAGTGGTTTGCTTTCTTGAACTTTTGCTAAAAATCACGTTTAAGTGTTCAAATTTCCACTTTTTCGTTTTCTGGTTATGTACAGAACAGCTGTGCAGGACATACACTGTAGTACAAATGTAAAAGACCGGTTTCTTACCAAACAAAACTATTGTAACAGCTGTTATAGACTACTAGAGTTTCACTGTGATAATTTTCTATGTTTCAGATACAAAGCTTGGTGAAGATTGTGTAGCCACCATGGCTAAGCAAGGACAAAAGACCAGAAAAAGTTCTGGTTCAAAGGTGAGTGATCTGGTGGGACCGAGCAAGCAGTTATTTCCCACAGAAGTTCCAGCCTGGAGAGCTGTGTTTCAGAGAGGAATCCTCCTCCAGGAAGAGAAGCTGCTTCTGGATGATATGAAGAGAGCTCAGTACCCTCTGCAAGATTTGGTTAAGGATTTGGCATCACTGGTACTGGCACAGTGGCGCAAAAGCAATGCCAAGTTCACTCCTCCTGTGATCATTCAAGAGAGATCCATTGCCAGGAATATTCTTGTCAGGTGGAATGAAATGATTGACCTAGTGAATGGTAGAGTGAAGGCTGCAAAGAGAGAGAAGAGAATATCTGAACTTGATACATTGTTTGACATAACAACCTGCAGACATGATATTACTCTCTGTGGAACTGAAGCATCTGGCTGCTCTGGCTGTGCTGCTAGAGTTCATGTCAACTGTGACTGTCCTCTGCCTCAGAAGATTCCAAAGCTAGAGCTAAAGTGGCTCTATTACCAGAGGATCAAAACCTCAGAAGTTTCTGGCTTCCGGATGGCATCTGTTGATGTGAAGGAAACAGTGAAGCAGGTGAAGGCTGCTAAGAGGAAGGAGGAAGAACAGAAGGCAGCTGAGAAGAGAAACAGAAAAGAGGAAGAAGAAAAGGAGCTACTGCTTAGAGCTGATGATGGTGATGATGATGAAGATGAGGTGACTTCCTTGCAAGAATCTCCAGGCAGAGCAGCTCCCACTGCTGACACAGATTTTCCCAGTACTGCACCAGGCACAAACTCTAGTGTCAACATTGGCAAAGTATCCACCTCTTCCAGAAGGAACTACATGGATATCTAAAAGAGTCTATAAATCCGTAATATTAAATAACTGATAATATATGTAGATATACTGTTTCGTTTTCTTCCGAAATTGTATAAACCAACTACGAAGCTTCTAGAAGCGGAAGTCGTATGTTAGGTTAGGTTAGTTTCTTAGGAGTCTATACTCAGCATTTGCTTTGTGAGGAAGTCTTCAGTTTTGCCCGGATTCAAAGTGTTCAGTTAGGAAATTTATTTGCTTTTAGCTTTGATTTAAAGCTTTAGCAGTTTAATTAAGTCTAAAATCTAAAACCTAGTGTCATTGTTTGTGTTTTATCTAAATTATTTTTCTCGTATCATAATTCAGTTTAGGAGTTACTGAATTGTTAGGTTAGGCTAGTTTCTTAGGATCAAATCATTGAGGACTGTAAGTAATCAATACTTTAATTATTTGTTGGCTTTGTGTCTAAGGTAAGCACATTCTGGTATTAATCTAATCTGGTCAATATATTTAATTTTGACTTATTTATTCAAGATTTATCTTGGAACAAAATCTATAAAAAAAATTGTATAAGTACCATCCAAGCTTAGTATCCAAAATTTTAAAACCTCTTAAGAAAGGTGGGTCCTTTCACTTTGCCTGACCTTGCCTGACCTATCATAGCAACAATCATTCCTTACTTATCGTTTTTCTTTGCGCTTTTTATATTTTAAAGTATTAAAGAAAACTAACTTATTAATTAATTCTAAATATAAATCTAACCAACTTCAATCTAAATTAAACAAATTTATTTCTAATTATTTACTTAGTTATTTAACGCGTGGCTTGTTTCTACTATATTTAACCAATTAATTTAAATCTATCGAATCAAGAGTTGCCTTATGAGTTATTTAATTGTAAGTAAATATAATTAAACATTTGATCCAGTGCATATTGTGCCAAATTTTACAGCGAATTATATCTTACCACATGGTAGATATAATAGGATTCTATGAAATATAGTTTAGTACATATGATACGATTTATGTACTCCCCTTTATTCTAATATTAAGTGTGGTTACGATTTAAAATCTAAGGATAAGATTAAGTTAGGGTTAAGGTTAGGATTAGCTGTGCATATCTTTTCTGTATATATTTAATCATTTAAGGTATAACTGTATCATTATACCAATTTAACTCCATAAAGGCGAGAAAGTCAAGAGTATTGGCTTAAAATTAAATCTATTTAACATATTTGCCATCATTATTTTATTAATAGCGTCCAAGTTGTGAGAACCCTAAGTTTAAGGTTTAATTTAAACAATACCTTCTCGAACCTGAGGTAAGGGTAGACGCGGGTAGCCGTAAATATACTTTTTAGGCTGCTGAATTTTCCAGATATGATGAGGAATGGAAGATGCAGATACAGACAAAACTGCCACTTTTTCCACCCTTCAATGTGCAAACAGTCACTGACAGAGAAAATGCCTAAATATGGAGTGCCCATATTTTCACATAAAGGGTACCCAAAGAGGAGAACGGGAAAGAACAGATGTTATTCGAATTAGGCGTAACAGGAGCAAGGAAACAAGTTTTTTAGAGGAAATGAGAAAGATAAAAGCACAGCTTGCTCTGCTAACAAGAAAGGACAGGACTCCGCAGATATATTCACCACACCATTACATACATCACCCCTCTATCCAACACCACCCACCGATAATACAAGAACCACAGTGGTATCAAGGGCCGCAGCCCCAATTCTCCCAAATGCAGCGGCACAACCAATAACACCAAACAGGAATCGACATCGACCTGGAAACGACCATTATATAGGAAAACCGAACACAGAAATTAGAAACCCGATAAATGTTGTATACACAAATATTCAAGGCCTCTATACGGACCAAGCAGGCTGCAAATTACAATACTTACAGAATTTAGCTACCGAAGCCAGCATAGATATATGCCTGACGGAAACACACTCGCACAAGTGCAAAAAAGGCTGTGAAAACTGCATCGAGGATACTGAAATAGCATATTGCTGGACTACAACATACACAGCAGATAGTGGCTAGACGAGGGAGAGGGTGTTGCATTTACGTGAAAAACACACACACATGTGAAGTGAAGGTAAACAAATCAAACAGCCAGTCAAAGTTATTATTTTAGCTAATCCCCCTTACCCAGGAAATCTGTGAAACCACAAGAAAAGAGCGTTTTCGATTTAATCTTGACAAATAACGAGATAATAGTAAATAAAAAGGTAACTTTCACAAAGTTCTCTGACCATAACTTCATCGATATACAATTGAAGTTAGCACCAAGAAGTCCGAAAACGCATCCTAGAGAGTCAGAAGGAATATTTGAAAGCTTAAACATAAATTCAAAGAAAGTAAATTGGGGAAACGTAAATAAAGATTTAAAGGAAGTAAATTGGGAATTGCTACTTCACGAGAAGACTCCACAAGAAATACTATGTATAATAGAGACTGGAACCAAACCTATAATACTGAAACATATTCCACAGAGACAGAAAAGAAAACGAAGCAAGCTCGAGAGAAAAATCAGGACACGATTCAGGCAACGAAGACAAGCCGTAAAACATTTTCATAGATAATACAAAGAGACTCAAACTAGAGAGGAAACTTGGCGAAATAGAAATGGACTTAAAGTAAACATTCATACATAAGAGAAACGAGGAGGAAAACAAGGTAGCAGAAAACATAAAAAATAACCCAAAATACTTCTACACGCTTGCGAAAAGGAAAATGCAGTGTAAGGAGAGTATTGGTCCGTTGATAGACGGGGAGGCCAAATACACAAAGGACCGAAAAAAATAAGCGAACTGCTTAGGGAACAATTTAACTTTGTGTTTAGCACCCCTAAGTCCGAGATGGAAGTAGAAAACGCAGACGAATTTTCAGACATAGATACAAATCAGCCAAGAACAAATTCCGCACAAACCTATTAAGGGACTTCGAGTTCACGGAAAATGTAATTAAGGCTTTATCACAGATGCGAGACAATTCAGCGCCAGAGCCAGACACATGGAGTGCCACGTTTCTGAAGAAATGTAGAGAGTATTGCCAAACCGCTATACTTGCTATGGAGGAAATCACTCGACACAGGACAAATTCCACTCACCTGAGAGAACGCGAACATTGCCCCCCTATTTAAAAGTGGTAACAGAGCAATGCTTTGAACGTATAATTAGAGGCAAAACTACCTACTACCTACAAGAAAAAGATTTATACAACCCAAATCAACATGGCTTCAGGGCTAAAAGATTAGGCCTCTCACAAGAGAAAATATTGGAAACATTGTTTCGAGGACAAAACATGGATGTAATATATACTGACTTTGCCAAAGCCTTCGATAAATGTGAGCATGGAATTATAGCACACAAACTTAAAAATAGAGGAATTACTGGAAAGTTAGGAAGATGGATATTTAATTTCTTGACGCAAAGAACACAAACAGTGGTGGTGAACGGAGTTAAATCGGAAGTCTCAGAAGTCGTGAGTTCTGTCCCAGAAGGGACAGTATTAGCTCCCTTGCTGTTCATAATAATGATTGCAGATATTGATGCAGATATTAAGGACAGTATTGTATCATGCTTCGCAGGTGACACAAAGATATGTAAGGAAATAGTGAACGAAGGTGACATAAGAAAATTACAAAACGACATTGAAACATTATTCTAGTGAGCAGAAGACAAGTTCAACGAAGAAAAATTCCAACTTCTAAGATATGGTAATAATAAGGAGCTGCAGAATAAAAGGTACAAAACTCTGCAAGACAAACAAATAACACTAAATCTACAAGTCAGGGATCTGGGAGTAATAACGTTGTCGGATACAGAATTCAGAGAGTACTACAATATTAAAATCAGAACGGCTAGAAAAATAATGGGAATCATCTGGAGGAGCTTCCCCAGCAGAAAAGCAAACATCATACTCAAATTATGGAAGAGTCTAGTCCTACCAATAATTGAGTATTGCTCAGTACTCACAAACCCATACAGAAAACGAGACATTGCGAACACGACTATAATCTCTGAAACTCTACTCTCTCGAAAGAAGACGAGAGTGGTACACAATAATATACTGTACATATGGAAAATACTTGAGGGCTTTGTCCCTAACCTTAGAAATGAAATAGAAACAAACTGGAATGAGAGAAGAGGCAAATTTTGTAGTCCCAGCTGATGTGGGACAGTGGGCCATGAAAACGAGGATGGAAAATACCCTCAGAATACGAGACCCAAAGCTTTTCAATGCCCTACCGAAAGAAGTAAGGAATCTCCAGCACACCGACTTGAATAACTTCAAGAACCAGCTGGACAGATTCCTGTGCAAAGTCCCTGACCAGCCATGCGTGGCTGGCTACGAGGGCAGGAGGAGATCAGACAGCAATTCCCTCCTTCACCAAATCCCGCAAATGAGGAGGGATGCTGCAGAGGGGTCGACTGCAGGTCGATCCTGAACCGTCGTTCGAACTCACGCAAAGTAACACACAAAGTGTATATTATATTATATATATATATATATATACACAGTATATATATATATATATATATATATATATATATATATATATAGTATATATATGTGTGTGTGTGTGTGTGTGTACAGTATGTATGTATGTATTACAACTTAGAATGGTTCCCCGAGAAACTTTTATGTTACACACAGACCGTGTGTGGAAGGAACTCTTTTGGGAAAATTATTATTACTTATTTGGACAACACACAGTATAATTAACGAAAAGAACGACGCTTGTATAGAAGAACATTCCGCGCAAGATGAGGAGGGAGAACGAACAAATGAAAAAATGAGGTAACCACCCGGGAATCGAACCCGGGATCTTCCGATTGCCGGTCAGATATGATAACCACTACACCATGGGCCTCACTCGATCAGAAGTCGTAATTCTCCTACATACGCGCAGAAACCAATGCCCCGAGGGGGCACCCCTCGCATGCCGTACATATATACATTTCAACTGCAAACAACACACAGTATAATTAACGTAATCGGAAGATCCCGGGTTCGATTCCCGGGTGGTTACCTCATTTTTTCATTTGTTCGTTCTCCCTCATCTTGCGCGGAATGTTCTTCTATACAAGCGTCGTTCTTTACGTTAATTATACTGTGTTTTGTTTGCAGTTGAAATGGGTGTGTATATATATATATATATATATATATATATATATATATATATATATATATACTGGGTGTCCCATTCGAAATGAAACAACTTTGAAACTCTGTAATTTTTAGAGTATTAATATGAGAATGTTGAAACTTTGCCAGTTACTACATCATATGCATAAGTTTTTGTCATAATGTTTTTTGTTTGTTTCAGATTGAATTATGTTTACCCCACATGAAAAAGCGAAATGTGTGTTATGGATGGCTGAGTTGAAGTCCCCTACTCTGGTGCGACGGCGATTCCGTACAACCTTTCACAAGGAACCACCCACCAGAAGAGACCTCTATGCATGGACCAAGAAATTTGAGGATACTGGCAGTGCTCTAAAGGAACACCCCTCTGGAGGGCGAACAAGATCGGAAGATGATGTTGAACGAATACGTGGTGCCTTTGGTAGTAGCCCGAGAAAGTCGATCCGTCGTGCCAGTGTCGAACTACAGATTCCTCGTTCAACTGTGCATAAAGTCGTGCGCAAGCGGCTGCAGCTCTATCCGTATAAGCTTCAAATTGTTCAGCATATAATATGTGCAGATCTTAACAAAAGGAAATATTATGCTATGCACAATGTATCTAATGTATCTAAATGTATCTAAATGTTATAGTTCACATATATCATATGAAACTTTATGACATTGAATATTTACGGTGTGAATATTACATTGTTTGCATTATTCAATAAAAAATTATAAGGTTTCAAAGTTGTATCATTTCGAATGGGACACCCAGTATATTTAAAGACAGAAAATAAAAATCAAGCACAGTTGAAAGCGAACTGGAGTGAGAACAAGAAGGGTATTTTGTCTAAATTAATAATAAAAAGAATAATAACTGTATTAATAATAGTAATGATAATGGTAGTAATGATAGTAAGGATAATAATAAAGTTTGACAGTAGCGGTAATAATGGGGAATGGTGGTGGAAAAACCTCAATGATACTCGCAGGAGTGAGGACGGAGGGACAAAACTAGATTATAGAGAGGCATGCTGAAGAAATATTAAAATTGTGACAGCAAAATAAGAAAAAGGTAACATTAAAAACTTTTCCGAATTTTATTCTGGGTTTGTTTTTTGTTTTTTTAAGGTTATTTTACCGTAAGACAGTCTTCTTGAACTTCTATTCAGTTTGAATTTACATATACAATTTTTTTTTGGTGTTAAGGCACCAGGACTGCTAATGACTGGGGGTATCTGCAATACAAACTAACGATTATTGCAGGGGTCGGCAACCTATGGCTCGCGAGCCAAATATGGTTTAGTAAGGTATCAAATATGGCTCTTTGGTCTTCTGCACTCTACCCTAAAAATAAACAACTTTTTTATTTGAAATATCTATTAAAAACTGAAATATGCATAATGGGTCACGCCAACTGATTAGTTTTTGCTACATAGCAACTTGATTACTAAATCGTTAAGCATCTCTCACCCAGGTGGGCGGGAACATTGTGACGTCAGATGAAATATTGCCCATATACTCTGTCAAAACAAAAGCCAATGCCTGCAGTAACAATAAGCATCTGATTGGTGGAGTGCGTGATTGTTACTTGTGAATATTAAGTGATAAATGGCGAAAAGAAAGAGAGACGATGACTACCGTAACTTTAAAAGGGAGTGGACAGATCTTTATGCGTTTGTGGAAAGGTCTGGATGTCCATATTGCCTCATTTGTAAGAAGAGACTATCATCGAACAAAAAATCAAACTCAGAGCGACATTTTACAACCAAACATGCAGCATTTGCCACAAAATATCCTGAAGGTGACACTCGAAAAAAGGCTTGCGAGGAGCTGTAGCGAAAAATGGGTAGTGAAATAAGTATCCTTCAGACGTGGTCAAAACTAGGTGGGAGCTTAAGCTCAGCAAGTTTTGCTGGCTCATTCAGCATTATTTGAGAATGGAAGCCATTCACTGACGGGGGCTATGTGAAAAACTGCATGCTACAAATTGGTGAAGAGCTGTTTGTCCAGTTTCCCAACAAGACCAAAATATTACAAAAAATAAAAGATCTGCCATTATCGGCAAAAACCGTTCATGACAGAGCATTGAAAATGGCTCATCATATCGAGAAGGAACAAATGCGACATTTGAGTACAGCTGCATATTTTTCGTTTGCCTTCGACGAGACAACCGACAAATGTGACGTTAATCAATTGTGCTTTATGGGACGATATATTTGTGGAAACTCGGTGCTCGAAGAAATGCTGGCGATATTACCAATGAAAAACCGAACAAGGGGAGAAGACATCCTTGAAACTGTGATGAATTTTGTGAATGAGAAGGAAATACGGATTGACAATCTTGTGTCGGTGTGTATAGACGGTGCACCTTCAATGGTCAGCAAATACAAGGGGGTTCCTTGCCCTTTTTGCAGAAAAGCTAAACCGCCCCCTTTTGACTTTCCATTGCATTGCACATCAGGAAGCACTTTGCGCAAAATCTTGTGGAACCGAACTAGGTGGTGTTATGGAACTGGTCCTTCGTATCGTGAATTTTATTCTTGCACGGGCCCTACATCACCGCCAGTTTAAGTCTTTGCTGGAAGAGGTAAATTCTGAGTACCCCGATCTAGTAATGCAAAGCAATGTTCGCTGGCTTTCTCGTGGCAAAGTCTTATCGCGTGTTGCCGCCTACATTAACGAGATTAAAGAATTTCTGAATTCAAGAGGAGTCAAACACCCTGAGCTCTGGGACTCTGATTGGTTACTTAAATTTTACTATCTCGTCGACATTACTGGTCATTTAAATGAGTTGAACATGAAGCTACAAGGGCAAGGAAATACGGTTCTAACTCTGCAGCAGGCAGTGTTTGCATTTGAAGCAAAATTAACCCTCTTCATCAAAGATATCGAGATGGGCAGATTGTTGCATTTTGAAAGATTAAGAATGTTTCGTGATTCGTGTCAACGAGAGAATCCGAATGATACCCTGGACTTGCCGCAATTTGCTGGCTTTGTATCAGAGCTACTGATGGCATTCAAGTCTCGTTTTGTCGACTTTCGCAAGCACAGTGCCATGTTTAAATTTATGATTCGGCCACTTCAAGTGCCAGCTGAAGAACTAAATTTGACAGTGATTCCCGGCATTTCAATCACCGATTTAGAAATGGAAATTATAGATTTTGAGGAATCAGATCTGTGGATTGAGAAATTCGTCAAAGTGGATTCTGAACTATCTTAGAAAGCCTTGCTCGACAGCGCGCAGAACTGGCAAAACAACGCAAGTGGGTTGACATGAAGAGACTAGAGCGCGAGGATAATCTCATTCTGCAAACTTGGAAGAAAATTCCTGCCACATATAAAACGATGGAAAACCTTAGTCTGGCTTTAATATCAGTGTTTGGATCAACCTATATGTGCGAACAGGCCTTCTCCCAATTAAGTCGCATTAAAAACAATTTGCGATCGAGATTAACAGAAGAGAGCCTGAATGCGTGTATGAAGGTGAATTTGACTAATTTCGACCTAAATTTCAAAGAAATGAGTGAAAAAATGCAACAGAAGTCCCATTAAAGAGAAAAGCATATGTAAGTACGAAAATTAATTTTGCATTACTGTATGTTGTGTATATAGTAGCCAAATTTCTTTTCGGGAGGGGCTAATATATATATATATAATACAACCCACAAGGAAAACGAAAAATGATTCCAAGGCTTTCGTGTATTCAGAAGTACACCTCGTCAGGGAATGTACTTCTGAATACACGAAAGGACCTGGAATCATTTTTCTTTTTCCTTGTGGGTTTGCATCATTTATTTATTTTAAGTGTTTAATTGTGAAATTCATCGCATTATGTATATGTAAAAATGAACCATGAATAATTCCTATATTCCTATACTATCTTATTTTTTCATGAAATTCTTATATTCCTTTATATAGTTCTTGTATCCATTTTTAAAATTCATGTGTTGGTTCATGTATTTATATAGTCCTATGTATTCGTATATATTTAACTTTATATAATACCTATATTCATAAATGTACGTGTATGTATTCATTTTTACATAAGGACGAAAATCGCCTAACGCGAGTTTAGATAAAATTTTTGATTTGCTTTCTACTTTGCCAAATAATTGGGGACTTGTTCTTTTTAAAATCTCTTAATCATTTTTTTAGATTTCGCTTAATAATGAATCATGCTTAAGCTTTGCAATGTTCATATTTTGTATACATTCTCTCTCCGTTATAAAAGATGAAGTCATGTCTTGCCTAAGCATTTAATTGTAAATCTTAAAACTTTAATTTTTACTCATATGCATATTTTAGTGTAAAGATGCATAGTTCAATTTCCACTTTTAGTTAACTTGGCAGATCATGACAGCATCAGATCAGAAAATACGCGGTTTAAGATAAAAATATGGCTTCATCTTCAAATATCTTGTTTATTCTTTCAAACATTACTACAGCTAAAAAATTTACTTTATTTCCAAATATTGTGCAAAAATAATGCAGCCTTTCAACATTTAATAATAATGATGTTAGCAGTTTTGGGGGTATATAATAAACCCACGAAAAATCTTCCATGTTCATTGAGAAATAGATTCAAAGGCTGAGCACTGCCTGTACATTTTAGCAGTAAAATACAGCAAGAAATAGTCTTTATCTTCTCCTTCGAGCCTTGCTCTCTTCAGAGAACCTAGTCATTAAAATTTACTGATACGTTATAAGAAGAATCTGGGAATCTTCAGAGAATTTAGTAAGCCTCCCAGAATCCTCCGAGCCACTATAGAAGAACTCGGAGAATAATATAGAAGAAACTACTGCAAGTAACACATCCGTTGCTGCCACCTAACTAGAACCCCCGTCGACTTCGAACCAACCCAGGCCATAGACGGAGGGGTTAATATATATACTCTATATATATATATATATATATATATATATATATATATACAGGGTGGGCGAAAGTAGCTCCCTATTTTGGATTGGTAAAAAAATACGTATATTATCCATTTATTTCAGAAGAAATAATATGAAAAGGTAGGCATACATGGTAGGTTTTCTCTAAAATTCAATGTGGGCTCCAACTCTTTCCACCAGCTTCTGGAGCCGCCCAGGAATGGCGTCCACTGACTTTAGCAGGAACTCCGGCGGGATGGAGGACATGACTTCCCGAATTCGGTCCTCCAGTTCTTCCAATGTCCTCGGTTTGGTGCGGTAGACTTCTTCCTTTACCCACCCCCAAAGAAAGAAGTCGCACGGTGTCAAGTCGGGGCTCCTGGCTGGCCATTGATGTGGACCACGACGACCCATCCAACGCCCAGGGAAGTGGGCATCCAGCCACTCACGGACAACAAGAGCGAAGTGCTGAGCGGTACCTTGCTATGTTGCGAAACGAGGTCTGGCCGGTTGTCAGCACATGGGAGAACATCGACGATCTGATATTTATGCAAGATGGCGCCCCTCCGCACTTCGCTCTTGTTGTCCGTGAGTGGCTGGATGCCCACTTCCCTGGGCGTTGGATGGGTCGTCGTGGTCCACATCAATGGCCAGCCAGGAGCCCCGACTTGACACCGTGCGACTTCTTTCTTTGGGGGTGGGTAAAGGAAGAAGTCTACCGCACCAAACCGAGGACATTGGAAGAACTGGAGGACCGAATTCGGGAAGTCATGTCCTCCATCCCGCCGGAGTTCCTGCTAAAGTCAGTGGACGCCATTCCTGGGCGGCTCCAGAAGCTGGTGGAAAGAGTTGGAGCCCACATTGAATTTTAGAGAAAACCTACCATGTATGCCTACCTTTTCATATTATTTCTTCTGAAATAAATGGATAATATACGCATTTTTTTACCAATCCAAAATAGGGAGCTACTTTCCGCCCACCCTGTATATATATATATATATATATATATATTATATATATATTAGGGTGGAGCGAAAAATACATTTTTTCTAATATGAAGTTCTAATAGTGATTAAAAGTTGCATTTAGTGGACGAAATATGCCTGCCAAAATATGAGTTAATTTGTTTAAAACTTTCAGCTGCCACCAGGGGGCTAAACAGTGGCGGCTCGTGACTAAAAATTCTAGGGGTGCTGTCTCTAAGAATGGGTTGAAATAATTACTGAAATAAAAGGATGAGCATTGAGCAATGAATAAAAGTTTCAAAAGTTATTGAAAAAGTTATTCAGTGAGCTCATCTTATATTGTTCTTGATTATTTCAATTGTAAATAAAAAATTTAGGGGTGCTGCAGTTCCGCAGTGCCTACCGATGAGCCGCCACTGGGGCTAAAGTTAACACAATTTTGTGTAAAAAGGAAAAAATGCTTCTATTTTAGGTTTGTCAAACTATTATAAGATTTTATCTTAGAATTATCTAATAGTTTGATTAAGATTCTTAAGTGATAGGAATTCGTTTTGTAAAAATGCCTTTTCATATGCTTAATATCTTCAGCTGCCACAAGAGAGCTGAAGTTAACACAATTTAGAGTAACTGAGTCATGTTGAGACTACACTGAATGTTGTGGGGAGGGTTTGTGGGGAGGGTTTTGGTGTGAAGGAATTTCTTTCTGTGAGTCATTAGAACAGTGTGTTAACACTTGTCTTCTTAGGTAGTAGGCCTAGTCGCTCAGTTGATCGGAGAGTTTTTTAATATGATCGGAATATTATAAAACTTTATTTTAAAGTGATTTATATAGATAATATTGATTTTATTATAAAATGCCTGTTATAATGTATTATATAATTTTAGTTTATTTATACAGGGTGTCCCAGAATTAACTATCTATTTCAATGAAATCGGACAAATTTTTTAAAAACACACTTTTATTTATGTTTATCATGTTTAATATGTGTTAAAAATGTATAAATTTCTAAATTTTTTTCATAATTTTATTTTCATAATTTTTTCATTATCTGGTCCAATGAAAGACCGTCTGAAGTCATAGAATGGCAGAGAGATTCTCCAAAAGTTAACGTGTGGCTTGGAATGACCAAATCCAAAATTTATGGCCCATTCTTCTTTGCGGAAGCAACTGTAACAGGTACCGTCTACCTTGATATGCTTCAGCAGTTTCTCGAACCACAGCTTCTTGATGATGGCATTCTTGATAATGTTGTGTTTCAACAAGATGGAGCACCATAAATTTTGGATTTGGTCATTCCAAGCCACACACGTTAACGTTTGGAGAGTCTCTTTGCCATTCTATGACTTCAGACTGTCTTTCATTGGACCAGATAATGAAAAAATTATGAAAATAAAATTATGAAAAAAATTTAAAAATTTATACATTTTTAACACATATTAAACATGATAAACATAAATAAAAGTGTGTTTTTAAAAAATTTGTCCGATTTCATTGAAATAGATAGTTAATTCTGGGACACCCTGTATAATATATTATATATTTATATAATATATTATATATACTTATAAAATATATTATATATATTAATTATATAATGTTTTGATGTTACAGGATATTTTGTGATTGTGAATTTTTCTTAAAAATATTATGGCATCAAATACTAAATATAAACATTTCACTAGAGAACATATGAAGTGTGCCATATTTGAAGTACCTTGTGAGATGAGTGATATGCAACTACCAACTTATAACTGCATTATGAAAGATTACCTGTTCACAAAACATTTAGTGAAGGAGCAGATGAATAACAAGGAGCATTCATTTTCTGAAATAGCAGAGGCAGTTTCCAAAAAGGTAGAAAATATTTGGAAGAAGGCCTCTTTGCCAATAGTTTCACATACACGCGTTTTACAGATGATGCGAGTGTACCATGATAAATACAGGTCCTTATTAAAGCCATACAAGTCACGCAAGGATCAGCTTAAGTACAAAAATCAGCTTGAAGAATTTGAAAACACTTCAAAATGCACTTTGTTTGACATCTGCACCTGCAAATGTAAGGAGTTTAGGAGATGCTCATGTGAAAAGAGTAAGAAAGTCCCTCCAAAAGAGCAGGATTTTTTAAATGACCAACGAACACGCAGAATAATGGTGATAGGAAGCATTGACATAGCACACACAAGACGATTACGAGCAAGAGAACATCGACAGGAAATGGAAAAAGCACGTCTGGAATCCTCACAAACAACTAGTGCTGCTATAACCAATACGTCCAACTTACAAATCGAAACAGAGACAAGTGAACTTCAACAACTAGAAGAGATATCTGAAGATAATGAGGAAGATACAACCTCGACTCAATATGTAATATCAGAACAACAGATGCGTGAGCCACTGCCTTCATTAGCAATTACTTGTGATAGATTTAAAATGTCGGACAGAGCTGGGGCTGCTATTGCTTCTGCAGTATTGCCAGATCTTAAAATTGTTACTCCCGAAGACAAAGGGAATATTATAGACAGAAGTAAGCTAAGACGTGAAAGACAAAAACAGAGAAAGGAACTACAACAGATAGGAGAGCCAAAAACCATGCGGGGATTATACTTTGATGGCAGAAAGGATAAAACAATGATTCAAGTCCAGGAGAGTGATGGCTCTAACCACCAAAGAACCAAACGCGAAGAGCATATCAGCATATTATCTGAACCACACTCTCTGTACTTTGCACATGTGACACCTTCCAGTGGCAAAGCTAAATACATTTGCACAGCGCTAGTGAATTGCTTGAAAGAAAGGAATGTTGATATAGGGAACATCGTTGCAGTTGGCTGTGATTCGACAGTGGTTAACACTGGTAGTATTGGAGGCACAATAAGATTACTGGAAGAAGCCCTTAATAAGCCATTGCAGTGGCTGATATGCCTTTTACACCTTAATGAACTTCCATTGCTCCATCTGTTTCATCACTTGGATGGTACCACTACTGGACCAAGAGCATTTTCAGGAGAAATTGGCCGAGCACTTTCAGACTGTGAAAAGCTTCCCATAGTTAACTTCAAACCCATTGAAATTCAAAGGACATGTGTGAAGTTGATGTAGATGACATAAGTACTGACCAGAAATACCTTCTTGAAATTCACAAGGCTATATCAAGTGGAACATTCTCAAAGAGTCTAGTCATAAGAGTCCAGGCAATATATCACATTCAAGGTGGCTCACCACAGCAAACAGGACTCTGCGGTTATATGCAAGCACAGAGAATCCTTCAGGCAATTTACAAGAATTAGCTACTTTCATTGTTAGGGTATACGCACCAATGTGGTTTCAGATAAAGCGTAAACCATTATGCCAATATGGTGCTAAACATATGTGGCATATGATTGCAAGAAGCCGGTATCTCCGTGAAGAGCTTAGGAGAGTACATGACTCAGTCATTCAGCGAAATGCATATTACGCAAATCAAGAAAACATTCTCATTGCAATGATAGCTGATGAAAGGGAGCATGTGCGTCAGTTGGGATTTAGGCTTATCATAAAAGCAAGGGCATGCATTCAAGAAACAGATGTTATCAGGTATTTTAAGGTGCCAGAAATAAATTTTTATGCCAAAGACTATACAGATCTCATTATGTGGCAAGATTTTCAGATAGCAGAACCACCGATAACCAAAGGAGTTTCTCTTGATGATATTGAATCATGCATCAAACATGGTACTACTCTTCATTCAGAATTATTTCAGTTTCCATGTCATACACAAGCCGTAGAGAGATGCGTCAAGCTCGTTACAGACGCTGCTGGATCAGTCTGCGGACCTACAAACAGAGACGGTTGGATTCGTGCTACATTAGAATCAAGAAAAAACAGCCAAAATTTGACACAAAAGCAAATTACTAAATAGTCTTCAGCAAGAACCCTTTCTAGAGGGAGGTTGGTTGGGGAAAGGGTGGTAACTCCGCTAAGGCACGAAATAACGTTTCTTAACTGTCTCAAGCCAGTATAAAGGAGGAGAGACATCCTAATTTATTACTGTTCCCTTTTTCAAGTAAATACAGAATCATACTTAATTGTCATTTTTAAGTTAATTCAGCCCTCTTGTGGCAGCTGAAGATATTAAGCATATGAAAACGCATTTTTACAAAACGAATTCTTATCATTGAAGAATCTTAATCAAACTATTAGATAATTCTAAGATAAACGTTTATAATAGTTTGATAAACCTAAAATAGAAGCATTTTTTTTCCTTTTTACCCAAAATTGTGTGTTAACTTTAGCCCCCTGGTGGCAGCTGAAACTATTAAACAAATGAACTCATATTTTGGCAGGTATATATCGTCCACTAAATGCAACTTATAATCACTATTAGAACTTCATACTAGAAAAAACGTATTTTTCGCTCCACCCTAATATATATATATATATATATTTATATATATATTACGTACATCACATTTCTATTCTACACCACCCACCAATAATATAACAACCACAGTGGCATCACGGGCCGCAACCCCAATACTCCCAAATGCAGCAGTAGTATGGGTGAAAAATGGACTAGTGCAATGCAATGCAAATGTTGCATAAGTTATGCAACAAGGGGATGATGTTGCAAGTTGTGTAACAAGGTTGCAAGCTGTTATGCAACAAGGGGAGGGGGAATGTTGCAAGTTGTTATGCAACATAGGGGGAATGTTGCAAGAAAACAAAGGGTTATGCAACTTGGAGGCGGAGTTATCCTCAAGAGAAAGAGAGAGAAGGATAGAAAGGAAGAGATGTTCGCCTGGCAGGAGCCAAGCGCATATTAAGACTTCAGCCGAGCGGCCGTTGTCTTAATACGTTCCTAATCAGCCAGCTGGCTTAATCAGCCAGTTGGCTTATGTGGCTGAGTTGCCAGATTGCGCTATTTATTTAATTAAAGCATATATTCTGGCTTAATCCGCCAGTTGGCGTATCTGGCTGAGTTACCAGTTTCCGATATTTATTTAATTACAGCATGTAATCTGACTTAACCCGCCAGTTAGCGTATCTGGCTGAGTTGCCAATTTGAGCTATTTATTTAATTAAAGCATATATTCTGACTTAACCTGCCAGTTGGCTTAGAAGGTCTAACCAGCCATTTGGTATAATTAAATAATAATAATAACGTTTATACATACAACCAAAAGAATTAAATAAAACAACACACATCACTGTTTATTTAAACGAATTATTGGATTGGCATAATTTGTCAGCTGGCTTAACCCGCCAGCTGACTTAGAAGGCCTAACCAAGCATTTGGGATAATTAAGTAATAATAATAATAACGTTTATATATACACTACATCCAAAAGAATTAAATGAAACACCATCACATCACTGTTTATTTAGACAAATTATTGGATCCAATTTCACGAAATATATTGAAAATAAATATACATTCCTATACAAGCGAAGGAATATATGCAATCAAAAATAATAATAGCATAAGAACTACGAACGAGGAGTATATATATATGTAGAAATAATAATATACAAACCCGGACCTATCCAAATTGTTCACTCTAACGAAGGTCAAGCGTGTCACTCCACCTTAGACCTACAGTTTAACGTTGAATCCGAACCACGCCTAAAATAAAATGTTAAAACACTCAACACAATAACTAATTTCAGAATACAAAATTTTAAACAGCATAACCACACAAAATATCACTCGGGAGCGGAATAAAACAGTTTACCGAGAAAAACAGAATCACCTTGTGAAAATAATATTTATCATTTACTAAAGAAATACTCATTCCGTCGAAGGTCAAGCTTTTCACCCCGTCCTAGACCTACAGTTTAACGGGGAATACTACTACAATAGATCTAGTTGGCCTGGTGAAGTAGTGAGTTGACTTCTTTTACTCTCCATCTCTCAGGTACACCCGGATCATCGGGGATCTTTTTTTCTATTCCATAGAATTTTAGATCCTCCCCTTTTCCGTACCGTAACAGTTGAATTTTATCAGTGTTAAACTTCATATAAAAACTATGCAACATCTCCTAAAACTTACTACATCATTACCCTAGCCCGTCCTTCATGCATTAAAAAAGTTATACTTTATCGACAATCTTTGTTTAGCATCCCCCCTGAGTGTTCATCCAGGCGCAGGTCAAGCGTGTCACTCCACCTTAGACCTACAGTTTAACGTTGAATCCGAACCACGTCTAAAATAAAATGTTAAAACACTCCTTAACACAATAAAATCTAATTTTAGAATTTAAAAAAATTTAAACAGCACAACCATACAAAACATCACTCGGAATTGTCCTGAAAATGAAAGAAAGAAAAAAAATAACAACAATCAGTTCACCTATAAAAATTTATTTATATATATATATAATATATATATATATATATATATAATAAGTAAAAAACAAATTAATTTATCAAAAGAATTAACGAAAACAATTTCTCTACTTCAATTAAACAAATTTTGCTTATTTTGAAGTCTCACAATTTATATACGGCAAGCATAATAAACTTAAGCAGTCCGAATTTGACCCAGTATAAATTAGTGTCTTTAACGATTATTTTTCGACTATAAAACTTTAAATTAACTTAAAATTATAAAGCGAACTAAAACTACAAAGCAATGACTGTAAATCCATTATTTACATTTAGTCAAAAAAATAATCTTAAAACTCGAATAGATTCTGAAAAATTTGGCTACTTCTTTATTGAATCTCTTAGAATGCTCTAATAAATAAATATATATATATATATATATATATATATTTTTTTTTTTTTTCTACCTAAAAATGCGTCACCATACACGCAAACATTTTAAACCTTGGCGTATAAAAATCAACGCGAAAAGGAAACAAAAAAACTCTCGAATTCCGACTCTAATTTTAACTCCACATTATTATGGTTTCGAAAAGACGACTCAGATAATTTTTGAGTCAAAGCGGTTTGGAAATCTAGACTCGAACGAGAAGAGAAAAAAAATTTTTACAGCGAAAATTACAAAAATGCTCGCTATGATAAGAAATTTTGAAAATGATGGGCGCCATCTTGAAAAACAGTTAAAATGATTATTAAGGAATTAGAATCGAAATTTGCTTGCAAATGGGATAACAATGCATCTTGCTATTTAAATAATCGAACCAGAATAATTATTAATGCTATAATACGGGTAGCAAAAATTTTGCACGAAATATAAGGCGACATGGAAAGCCCTTATATTTATATAAAGGAACACCGCGTACCCACCAAAATGTTGTGTTTAATTTCTTTAAGAGCCTATTCCTTCATTATTATATTTCATTATTTACTCTACTTTATATTCATTTTCTCTCTATCTTTCATTTATCGTTCTCTTTACTCTCGTTTCACTGTGCTTTATAAATACGGGTAGCACGTGGCCGAGTTTGAGACGCCATTATGATTCGAACAATGCAAAGGAGACCGGGGGATTGATTATACACTAATTACACTTTAATAACTTTTATTTATGCCAATACACTTTTAGATAAGCGGGTAATGCGAGGGGGTGGGGGAGTAACGTTAGCATTTTAAATCGAAGAAAGAAGTAATACTATTCTAAATTTACAACTACATCGTAACACACAAAAACACCTTCTTAACCCCAAGGCCGACCGATGACTGAAGGGCATTTCTGCCAGACAGACGTTTTCACGAGCTAAACATTTTTGTTCAGACTCTGTCTAATTCTGCGTATTGTTAAAAACATTTAAAAATGTAGGAGATTGGGCTCTATCCAATAATAAAGAATTATGAAATGCTTCGATATATATATATATATATATATATATAAGATCTAATAAGTCCTTTTCAATCCGGTAGTTACAAGAATACATTCATTTTCACCTGTTCAGTCTCATTTGTTTAAGGTTCAAAATTGAGTGTCAAACGCGTTGCAAGAGTGCATTTCCCTCCTCCACCAGGCGGTCATGTATGTCGGAGAGCGCAAAAGAGCAACTCGTTCCTCCACCAAGACATGTCTAGAGGCGGGACCACCTGCTTGAACCCAGTGTGAAGAGAGGAGAGCAGAGGGAGACACTAACAAAGGGTCAGAAGACAGCAATAGGGTATTTAACACCGAGAAATTTCAACTCTTGAGATATGGTAGAAATGAAGAAATTAGACTGCATATTAGGCCAGATGAGCCGGGTGTACATGACTATGTGCGGTGGAGAGTGCGAGAGAGGAACTCGCTCCTCCACCAAGCGGTCATGTGTGGCGGAGAGCGCAAGAGAACGGGTCACTCCTTCACCATGCCAATCCTAGAGGCAGGGACCACCAGCTTTGACATTCATGTGAAGAGAGCGACACGCGGAAACGCATCGTGGCGCACACACACATTTTATTAATGCAGTTAACCATGATTCACTATCGTCAATTGAGTTAACATGACCTACTAATTGTTACCATCATGCATTTATCCGTGATCGTGGCATGGAGCTAACCGCAACTTTGAGATGTTTACATTCGCGGGTCCCCCCGCCATACCGCCACAATGCGACTCAGTCAGTGTCTCTCAGCGCGACCAAAGGCAGTATTACGAACGAAATTATCAAAGACGCAATGCCAAAAATCGGCGAGTGGTACCAAACCTCAAACTAAACCCAATAACCATACACACTGAAATCACCTAGTGACGCGTTCACTAGTTGCCGAACTATTTACCAAACATTTTGATCCCACTTCATATATGTAAGATCTACTAAGTCCTTTTTCAACCGGTAGTTAAAAGAACACATTCATTTTCACCTGTTCAGTCTCAAAATGTGTGGCGCAGAGTGACTGTTAATTTTTATAGAAAACAGAGTAAATACATTTTTACATTAAATTGTCTTCGCATCCACGTTATTTTACGTGAGACGAGAATGAAAGGGCGCAGGTATATGAAAGGGTACCATCGGAATGTTTGACCTATATAGCAGCGAGGGAATACCCATGATGTCTCACTCTGCTTCTCGTTGCATTCGTTCTTTGATTTAAAATCACAATAAACAATATAAATGTTCTATGAAATTAATATTTTATTTTTCACCCTATAAACATCATTATAAACGGTAGACACGATCTACATTAAAGCTAAAACATAACTTCTTATCAATTCATGTTTTCAGCTTCATTAAATATCGATAACCCCCCATCCCCACCCCACCCATCCCACACAAATTGGGAGTACTCAACAATTGGAGTTGAATGAAATATATACATACATATATATATATATATATACACATACAGACAGTTAAAAACTGAAGACGACACACACACACACACACACACACACACACACACACACACACACACACACATTAGTGATTTGAATTCGCTGTTAAAAATAATAATTATAAGAAAACTCGCAAGAGCAACTCGCTCTTCCACCAAGCCAGGAAGACCTCAACTTTGACTCTAGTGAATGTCCTGAGATACGTTCATTTAAGTCTCTAACAATATCCCAGGATGTATCATAACACCCGGTTAGTGTTACTATTTTGCAGCAGCATTACAGCCTTCCTCTCAACCCGAGCGCATAGTGCCGAACTGAGTTACCATGCCTTTCACACCCCTCACAGTTTCTAAGAATCACAAAAGGGACCTTTATTAGCGATACTTTAAAATTTGGTGCAGCAAGTTTTAAAGTATTGACAAGAAAGATCCTCGATTTTATGATTCTTAGAAACTGTGAGGGGTGTGAAAAGCATGGTAACTCAGGTCGGCACTATGCGCTCGGGTTGGGCGGAAAGCTGTAATACTACAGCAAATAGTACCACTAGCCGGGGCGTTATGATACATCCTGGGATATTGGCAGAGACTTAAATGAACGTATCTCAGGACCGTCACAACAGTCAAAGTTGAGGTCTTCCTGGCTTGGTGGAAGAGCGAGTTGCTCTTGCGAATTTTCTGATAATTATCATTTTCAACAACTATTTCAAATCACTAATGTGTGTGTATGTATGTGTGTGTGTGTGTGTCTGTGTGCCGTCTTCAGTTTTTGACTGTGTGTGTGTGTGTATATATATTTATATTTATTTCATTCAACTCCAATTGTTGAGTACTCCCAATGTGTGTGGGATGGGTGGGGTGGGGGTGGGGTTTATCGATGTTTAATGAAGCTGAAAACATGAATTGATAAGAAGTTATGTTTTAGCTTTAATGTAGATCATGTCTACCGTTTATGATGATGTTTAAAGGGTGAAAAATAAAATATTAATCTCATAGAACATTTATATTGTTTAGTGTGGTTTTAAATCAAAGAACGAATGTAAGGAGAAGCAGAGTGAGACATCATGGGTATTCCCTCGCTGCTATATAGGTCAAACATTCCGATGGTACCCTTTCATATACTTGCGCCCTTTCATTCTCGTCTCACGTAAAATAACGTGGATGCGAAGACAATTTAATGTAAAAATGTATTTACTCTGTTTTCTATAAAAATTAACGGTCGCTCTCTGCCACACATGACCGCTTGGTGTAGGAGGGAATTGCTCTCTTGCACCAAGTTTGACACTCAATTTTGAGCCTTAAACAATTGAGACTGAACAGGTGAAAATGAATGTGTTCTATTAACTACCGTTTGAAAAAGGACTTAGTAGATCTTATATATACGAGGTGTGATCAAAAGGTTCGGTAAATAGTCCCGCAACTAGTGAACGCGTGTCACTAGATGATGTCAGTGTGATTGGTTATTGGGTTTAGTTTGAGGTTTGGTACCACGGCGATTTTTTTTTTTTGCGTCTTTGATAATTTCGTTCGTAAAATTGCCTTTGGTCGCGCTGAGAGACACTGACTGAGTCGCATTGTGGCGGTATGGCGGGGGGACCCGCGAATGTAAACACCTCGAAGTCGCGGTTAGCTTCATGGCACGATCACGGATAAGTGCATGATGGTAACAATTAGTAGGTCATGTTAACCCAATTGACGATAGTGAATCACAGTTAACTGCATGAATAAAATGTGTGTGAGTGTGTGTGTGTGTGTGTATACCACGATGCGTTTCCGCGTGTCGTTCTCTCTTCACACGAATGTCGAAGCTGGTGGTCCCTGCCTCTATGATTGGCATGGTGAAGGAGTGACCCGTTCTCTTGCGCTCTCCGCCACACATGACCGCTTGGTGGAGGAGCGAGTTCCTCTCTCGCACTCTCCACCGCACATAGTCATGTACACCCGGCTCATCTGGCCTAATATGCAGTCTAATTTCTTCATTTCTACCATATCTCAAGAGTTGAAATTTCTCGGTGTTAAATACCCTATTGCTGTCTTCTGACCCTTTGTTAGTGTCTCCCTCTGCTCTCCTCTCTTCACACTGGGTTCAAGCAGGTGGTCCCGCCTTTAGACATGTCTTGGTGGAGGACGAGTTGCTCTTTTGCGCTCTCCGACATACATGACCGCTGGTGGAGGAGGGAAATGCACTCTTGCAACACGTTTGACACTCAATTTTGAACCTTAAACAAATGAGACTGAACAGGTGAAAATGAATGTATTCTTGTAACTACCGGATTGAAAAGGACTTATTAGATCTTATATATATATATATATATATATATATATATATATATATCGAAGCATTTCATAATTCTTTATTATTGGATAGAGCCCAATCTCCTACATTTTTAAATGTTTTTAACAATACGCAGAATTAGACGGAGTCTGAACAAAAATGTTTAGCTCGTGAAAACGTTTGTCTGGCAGAAATGCCCTTCAGTCATCGGTCGGCCTTGGGGTTAAGAAGGTGTTTTTGTGTGTTACGATGCAGTTGTAAATTTAGAATAGTATTACTTCTTTCTTCGATTTAAAATGTTAACGTTACTCCCCCCCACCCCCTCGCATTACCCCGCTTATCTAAAAGTGTATCGGCATAAATAAAAGTATTAAAGTGTAATTAGTGTATAATCAATCCCCCGGTCTCCTTTGCATTGTTCGAATCATAATGGCGTCTCAAACTCGGCTACGTGCTACCCGTATTTATAAAGCACAGCGAAACGAGAGTAAACAGAACGATAAATGAAAGATAGAGAAAAAATGAATAGAAAGTAGAGTAAATAATGAAATATAATAATGAAGGCGCGGTGTTCCTTTATATAAATATAAGGGCTTTCCCATGTCGCCTTATATTTCGGTCAAAATTGTTGCTACCCGTATTATAGCATTAATAAATATTCTGGTTCGATTATTTAAATAGCAAGATGCATTGTGTTATCCCATTTTCAAGCAAATTTCGATTCTCATTCCTTAACAATCATTGTAACTGTTTTTCAAGATGGCGCCCATCATTTTCAAAATTTCTTCTCATAGCGAGCATTTTTGTAATTTTCGCGGTCAAAAAAAATTTTTTTTTCTCTTCTCGTTGGAGTCTAGATTTCCAAACCGCTTTGATTCTAAATTTATCTGGGTCGTCTTGTCGAAGCCGTAATAATGTGGAGTCAAAATTAGAGTCGAAATTCGAAAGTTGTTTGTTTCCTTTTCGCGTTGATTTTTATACGGTAAGGTTTAAAATGTTTGTGTATGGTGACGCATATTTAGGTAATAATATATATATATATATATATATATATAGTAGAGCATTCTAAGAGATTCAATAAAGTAGCAAAATTTTCCAGAATCTATTCGCGTTTTTAAAATTATTTTTTGACTGGACGTAAATAATGGATGGTAACTGTTTAGAATAGGGGCGCAACCTCAATTGTTGTTTTTTCCACCAAAACATGCTAAAACCATTGGTTTCCTGTTGTTTAGGATGAATGTGACCATCGCTATTACAGTAAATTATTGCTTGAAGTGATTTCAACCCCCAAACCTCTACTAAAATCTTGGGGTCCCACCGTGGGAAGCGGGGGTTTTGGGTGGGGGAACACAGCACAAGCAATAATTTACTGTAATAGCGATGGTCAGATTTATCCTAAACAACAGGAAACCAATGGTTTTAGCATGTTTTGGAGGAAAAAACACGTGTCATGAAACATCAAAAACCATGAGAAAAACCTAGGTTTCATGGAAAATCTAACCTAATAAACCTAAAAAATATAAAACCCTATACCGATCAATTTGTGATATGTGATCTTTACGGGGGCTCCGCCCCCGTACCCCCGAGACCTAAATTATACAAATTGGACACACTACATTTAAAGGGAGAACACCATGCGAACTCTACTAGCGTCACCGCACATCCGTCACTGACCGAAGCCATTTTCAAACTGAAGTGAATGAACGACACGATAGTAGGGTTGCCAACTCAAAATTTCCTAGATTCATACCTAAAAATGTTTTTCGTAATTTTCTAACTTCGTTTTTTTGACTATGCGACACATGCAATCAACGTATTTTAATGAGAGAAACAACTTTGTCTCTATGGTATTTTTCGAAATCTTGCTTAATTAAGTATTCTGAACCATTACCTAATGGATTTACAGGCATTGCTTTGTAGTTTTAGTTCGTTTTATAGTTTTAAGTTAATTTAAAGTTTTGAAGCCGAAAAATAATCGTTAAAGACACTAATTTATACTGGGTCAAATTCGGACTGCTTAAGTTTATTATGGTTGCTGTATATAATTTGTGAGACTTCAAAATAAGCAAAATTTGTTTAATTGAAATAGAGAAATTGTCTTCGTAAATTTTTTTGATAAATTAATGTTTTTACTTTATATATATATATATATATATATATATATAAATATATATATATATATATATATATATATATTATATATATATTCATCAATTTTTATAGGTGAACTGATTGTTGTTCTTTATTTTTTTCTTTCTTTTATTTTCAGGACAATTCCGAATGATGTTTTGTATGGTAATGCTGTTTAAATTTTTTTTTTATTCTGAAATTAGATTTTATTGTGTTAAGGAGTGTTTTAACATTTTATTTTAGACGTGGTTCGGATTCACCGTTAAACTGTAGGTCTAAGGTGGAGTGACACGCTTGACCTGCGCCTGGATGAACAATCAAAGGGATGCTAAACAAAGATTGCCGATAAAGTATAACTTTTTTAATGCATGAAGGACGGGCTAGGGTAATGATGTAGTAAGTTTTAGGAGATGTTGCATAGTTTTTATATGAAGTTTAACACTGATAAAATTCAACTGTTACGGTACGGAAAAGGGGAGGATCTAAAATTCTATGGAATAGAAAAAAAGATCCCCGATGATCCGGGTGTACCTGAGAGATGGAGAGTAAAAGAAGTCAACTCACTACTTCACCAGGCCAACTAGATCTATTGTAGTAGTATTCCCCGTTAAACTGTAGGTCTAGGACGGGGTGAAAAGCTTGACCTTCGACGGAATGAGCATTTCTGTAGTAAATGATAAATATTTTTTTCACAAGGTGATTCTGTTTTTCTCGGTAAACCGTCTTATTCCGCTCCCGAGTGATATTTTGTGTGCTTAGGCTGTTTAAATTTTTTTTATTCTGAAATTAGAGTTAGTGTTTTAACATTTTATTTTAGGCGTGGTTCGGATTTAACGTTAAACTGTAGGTCTAAGGTGGAGTGACACGCTTGACCTTCGTTAGAGTGAACAATTTGGATAGGTCCGGGTTTGTATATTATTATTATATATATATATATATATATATATATATATATATATATACACTCCTCGTTCGTAGTTCTTATGCTATTATTATTTTTTATTGCATATATTCCCTCGCTTGTATAGGAATGTATATTTATTTTCAATATATTTCGTGAAATTGGATCCAATAATTTGTCTAAATAAACAGTGATGTGATGGTGTTTTATTTAATTCTTTTGGATGTAGTGTATATATAAACGTTATTATTATTATTATTATTTAATTGTACCAAATGGCTGGTTAGGCCTTCTAAGTCAACTGACGGGTTATGCCAACTGGCGGTTTAAGCCAGCTGACGGGGACAAACGCGCACAAATGCACGTACACCTCCGACTAGGATTATGCCAGTCCAATAATTCGTCTAAATAAACTGAGTGATGTGGTGGTATTTTATTTAATTCTTTGGTTGTATATATAAACATTATTATTATTTAATTATACCAAATGGCTGGTTAAGCCTTCTAAGTCAGCTGGCGGGTTAAGCCAGCTGACGGATTATGTCAATCCAATAATTCGTCTAAATAAACACAGTGACGTGGTGGTGTTCTATTTAATTATTTTGGTTGTGTATATATAAACGTTATTATTATTATTTAATTATACCAAATTGCTGGTTAGACTTTCTAAGCCAACTGGCGGGTTAAGTCAGATTATATGCTTTAATTAAATAAATAGCGCAAACTGGTAACTCAGCCAGATACGCCAACTGGCGGATTAAGCCAGAATATATGCTTTAATTAAATAAATAGTGCAATCTGGTAACTCAGCCAGATACGCCACCTGGCGGATTAAGCCAGAATATATGCTTTAATTAAATAAATAGCGCAATCTGGCAACTCAGCCACATAAGCCAACTGGCTGATTAAGCCAGCTGGCTGATTAGGAACGTCTTAAGACAGCGGCCGCTCGGCTGAATTCTTAATATGCGCTTGGCTCCTGCCAGGCGAACACTTCTCTTCCTTTCTCTCCTTCTCCTCTCTCTTCCTCTTGGGGGATAACTCCGCCTCCAAGTTGCATAACCTCTTGTTGCTCTTGCAACATTCCCCCTCCCCTTGTTGCTTAACAAATTGCAACATTCCCCTTCCCCTTGTTGCATAACAGCTTGCAACATCTCCCTTGTTGCATAACTTATGCAACATTGATCAACATTTGTAATTGCAGTGCACTCGTCCATTTCGCGCCCATACTACTGCAGCGCCCCAGCCAATAACACGAAACAGGAATCGACATCGTCCACGAAACGACCATCATTTTGGAAAATCGAACACGAATATTAGAAACCCGGTAAATGTATTATACATAAATATACAAGACCTCTATACGGACCATACAGACTGCAAATTACAATACTTGCAAAATTTAGCTACGAAAACCAGCATAGGTATAATATGCTTAACGGAAAGACACGTAAGTGCGAAAAAGGCTGTGAAAACTGCATCGAGAATATTGAAATAGCATTGCTGGACTACAACATATACAGAGCAGATAGAGTGGCTAGACGAGGGGGAGGGTTTCATGGCAACATTACAAAAGATGATAGAACCCAAGCAATAATGGTATTAGATATGATGGAACATTACGCCCTTACTCAGGAAATCTGTAAGGCCACTAGGATTTAATTTTGACAAATAACAATGAGATAATAATAAATGAAAAGGTAACGCATAAAAATTTCTCCGACCATAACCTAATCGATATACAGTTGAAGTTAGCACCCAGAGGTCGAAAACGCATCCCAAAGAGGCAGAAGGAATATTTAAAGCTTAAACATAAATTCAAAGAAAGATTGGGAAAGTGTAAATAAAGATTTAAAGGAAGTAAATTGGGAATTACTACTTCACAAGAAGACTCCAGAACAAACACTAGGTATAATGGAGTCTGAAACCAAACCTATATTACTGAAGCATGTTCCACAGAGAAAAAAGAGAAAACGTAGCAAGCTCGAGAGAAAAATCAGGACACTATTTAGACAACGGAAGCAAACCTTAAAACATCTCCACAGATGCAAAACTGATGCAAGGAGACTCAAACTAGAGAGGAAACTAGGCGAAATAGAAGTGGACCTAAAGCAAACATTCATACATAAGACAAACGAGGAGGAAAACAAGGTAACAGAAAATATAAATACCTCTACACTTTTGCGAAAAGGAAAATGCAGTGCAAAGAGAGTATTGGTCCGTTGATAGACGGGGAGGCGAAGCACACAAATGACCCCCAAAAAATGAGCGAACTGCTTAAGGAACAATTTAACTCTGTGTTTAGCATCCCTAAGTCCGAGATGAAAGTAGAAAACGCAGACGAATTTTTCGACATTCATACAAATCAGCCAAGGACAAATTCTGGCACAAACCTATTAATGGACTTAGAGTTCTTAGGAGATGTAATTAAGGCTCTATCACAGATGCGAGACAATTTGGCACCAGGGCCAAACACATGGAGTGCCACATTTCTGAAGAAATGTAAAGAGAGTATTGCAACCGCTATACTTACTTTGGAGGAAATCACTCGACACAGGACAAATTCCACTGCCATTAAAGAACGCGAATATTGCCCCTTTATTCAAAGGTGGTAACAGAGCAATGCCCAAAAATTATCGGCCGGGAGCTCTCACTTCATACCTTATAAAGTGCTTTGAACGTATAATTAGAAACGAAACTACCTACTACCTACAAGAAAAGAACTTATACAACCCAAAGCAACATGGTTTCAGGGCTGGAAGATCATGCCTATCACAGCTATTAGACCACCAGGACAAAATATTGGAAACACTGTGTCGAGGACAAAACATAGATGTAATCCATACTGACTTTGCTAAAGCCTTCGATAAATGTAACCATGGAATTATAGCACATAAACTTAAGAATACAGGTATTACTGGAAAGCTGGGAAGATAAGATGGATATTTAATTTCTTGACGCAAAGAACACAAAGAGTGGTGGTAAATGGAGTCAAATCGGAAGTCTCGGAAGTAGAGAGCTCTGTCCCACAAGGAACAGTACTAGCTCCCTCGCTGTTCATAATAATGATTGCAGATATCAATGTATATATGTAAGATATGTAAGGAAATATTGAACGAAGGTGACATAGAAAGATTACAAAAAACGACAGTGAAACATTATTCAAGTGGACAGAAGACAACAATATGAAGTTCAACAAAGAAAAATTCCAACTTCTAAGATATGCTAATAACAAGGAGCTACAGAAAAAAGGGTACAAAACCCTGCAAGCCAAACAGATAACACCAAATCTACAAGTCAGGGATCATGGAGTAATAATGGCGTCGGATGCAGAATTCAGAGAGCAATATAACATCAAAATTACAATGGCTAGAAAAATAATGAGAATCATCTGGAGGAGTTTCCGCAGCAGAAAAACAAACATCATGCTCAAATTATGGAAAAGTCTAGTCCTACCAATAATTGAGTATTGCTCAGTACTCACAAGCCCATACAAAAAACGAGACATTGCGAACATTGAAGCCATACAAAGGATTTTTATGTCTAAGATAAAGGAAACGGAAGGTGAAGACTACTGGTCTCGACTACAATCACTGGAATTCTACTCTCTCGAAAGAAGGCGCGAGCGGTACACAATAATATACATATGGAAAATACTTGAGGGCTTTGTCCCTAACCTTAGAAATTAAATAAACAAACTGGAATGAGAGAAGAGGCAGATTTTGTACGGTCCCAGCTGCGGTGGGACAAGGGTCCATGAAAACGAGGATGGAAAATACCCTCAGAATACGAGGCCCAAAGCTTTTCAATGTCCTACCAAAAGAAGTGAGGAATCTCCAGCACACCGACTTGAATAACTTCAAGAACCAGCTGGACAGATTCCTGTGCAAAGTCCCTGACCAGCCATGCGTGGCTGGTACGAGGGCAGGAGGAGATCAGACAGCAATTCCGTCCTTCACCAAATCCCGCAAATGAGGAGAGATGCTGCAGAGGGGTCGACCGTTGGTCGATCCTGAACCGTTGTTTGAATTCACATATTTGATTTATCATCGAAGTAAAGCCGCCCTGATGACAATTATTTTTATGTAATTTCATTCATTTAATAATTCCCAAGCTAGTGTATGACTCATTTCCTTCCGAACTAAATTCACACGCCAGTGACGTAGACGGTTTCTTTGATTTCACTTGGGAAACACAATGGATTGTGAGACGCTCGGTTCTCCAACGTTCTCAGGTGGCGTCAACCACTTGCGTGGTGGTGTTGCCAGGTTCCGTTCCTTTGACTATATAAGAAGGGGATCAGCGCCCTTAAGGTATATTCGGAGGAAACCAGTCTCCGGGGTGGAGAGGTGCATTCCAACTCGTTCGGGAATTGCTTTTGGAATTGGAAGATTAGTGGGTTTTCAGTTGGAGTCTGACTGTAGGGAAAAAGGCAGTAGCTTAGCAATTGACTCGTACAAGCTTGGAGACTCAGAACGGACAAGGGTGGTTTAGAGGGGTCTCTGGCTTGTTTAATATCTTACAATGAAGAAGTAACTAATATTATATTTATGAAACTTATTATTATTATTATTATTATTAACTCTGTTCTGTGTAAAAGAAACGTTTGATTCACTATAACTGATTAAACTTTATCTCGCCTAAATTCAAATTAAAAATCGTATAAGCCGTTGTGTTTATTTTCTACTCTTTGGACTTTGATAACTGGGAAAAAGAAAATCACGAGCCCACACAGTATTCCGCGATTGTGGGAATACGAAAATTGAACTATTTTTGCATCCAGGAGTGCTTAAATAATATCCTCTCTCGAGTAACATCCTGACTTTGCCCGAACTCGGGGAGAGGCGTATTATATACATATATATATATATATATATATATACAGGGTGGGCGGAAAGTAGCTCCCTATTTTGGATTGGTAAAAAAATACGTATATTATCCATTTATTTCAGAAGAAATAATATGAAAAGGTAGGCATACATGGTAGGTTTTCTCTAAAATTCAATGTGGGCTCCAACTCTTTCCACCAGCTTCTGGAGCCGCCCAGGAATGGCGTCCACTGACTTTAGCAGGAACTCCGGCGGGATGGAGGACATGACTTCCCGAATTCGGTCCTCCAGTTCTTCCAATGTCTTCGGTTTGGTGCGGTAGACATCTTCCTTTACCCACCCCCAAAGAAAGAAGTCGCACGGTGTCAAGTCGGGGCTCCTGGCTGGCCATTGATGTGGACCACGACGACCCATCCAACGCCCAGGGAAGTGGGCATCCAGCCACTCACGGACAACAAGAGCGAAGTGCGGAGGGGCGCCATCTTGCATAAATATCAGATCGTCGATGTTCTCCCATGTGCTGACAACCGGCCAGACCTCGTTTCGCAACATAGCAAGGTACCGCTCAGCATTCATGGTGTTGCGCAGAAGGAACGGGCCCACAACCTGATCTGAGGTCATACCACACCACACCGTTACACTGAACCGATTCTGCCGTTTTTCAGCGGTAACCGTGCGACTTCTTTCTTTAGGGGTGGGTAAAGGAAGAAGTCTACCGCACCAAACCGAGGACATTGGAAGAACTGGAGGACCGAATTCGGGCGGGAAGTCATGTCCTCCATCCCGCCGGAGTTCCTGCTAAAGTCAGTGGACGCCATTCCTGGGCGGCTCCAGAAGCTGGTGGAAAGAGTTGGAGCCCACATTGAATTTTAGAGAAAACCTACCATGTATGCCTACCTTTTCATATTATTTCTTCTGAAATAAATGGATAATATACGTATTTTTTTACCAATCCAAAATAGGGAGCTACTTTCCGCCCACCCTGTATATATATATATATATATATATATATATATATACAGGGTGGGCCGAAAGTCTGGATCCATAGGAAAATTTAATTTAATACATAAATTACAACAAATGGTAAATACTTAAAATGAATATCAACTTTAACTCGTAAATGCGTATCCGTGATACTGTACAGTGGTTCGTACTCCAGTATAAACAACAAATTATAACAAATGCTCAAATTGGCGGCCTCTGACATCGAGACACTTAGGGATGGAATTTGATTTTTAATAATTCTTCGAATTGACGTTCTCGAGATGCGTGTTTCATTTGATAATCTTCTTGTTGACTTTACTGGACTATTCGTTAAAGTTTCACATACCATTGCAGAGGTATTTTCATCAGTTGCAGTTTTTGGACGACCAGAACGCCGTCGATCATGTACACTTCCTGTTTCTTTGAAACGTTTAAACAACTTGCCAACAGTCGCATGTGTTACTGGATGCTTATCAGGATGATTTCTATTGAATTCGGTAGCAACTTCTCTGTGTGTAGCGCCCTGTCTTGCGTACATGAGCACAAGTTCTACGCGGTCTTCTGTTGTTAGATTCGAAGCCATTTCTGGGCTGAAATAAAAAAGTATTTGAGTATTTATACTGGAGTACGAACTACTGTACAGTATCACGGATACGCATTTACGAGTTAAAGTTGATATTCATTTTAAGTATTTACCATTTGTTGTAATTTATGTATTAAAATAAATATTTTCCTATGGATCCAGACTTTCGGCCCACCCTGTATATATATAATATATATAAAATAATGTGTGTAAATAAGTAAAAACACATTCCTAAATGTATTACAATAATTAAACATGTGCTGAAGGTACATGGCATGGCGTACTTACTCATAAGTAATGCATAGAAATATCAAACCTATGATTCTATTTCGGGGCGACTGAAGCTCCCGTAGCCCCCCTATCTACGTCCCTGTGTATATGTATATATATATATATATATATATACACACACACACTCTGTGTGTGTATATATATATATATATATTATGCGCCTCGGTGGTGTAGTGGTTAGCGTCGCTGACTACGAATCCATCGGCACCGGATTCGAGACCCGATGACGGCAGCCGGCGCGCAGCAAAACGCAGCTGTTCATCCTTCCACACAATAAAGAAAGTAGTTGGTAGATAAATGGGTACCATGGGTGGCCTAGTGGTTAAAACGCTGTGCTGCTGGTGGGGCGTGGTTCGGGTTCCACGTTAAACTGTAGGTCTAAGGTGGAGTGAAAAGTTTGACCTTCGTCAAATTGAACAATTCTGGCGGAAGCTAACCAAAGGTAACCAAAGGTATTATGGTTCTTTGCTGATTTCTTGCTCTAAATTTTACATAGTATGGCTTTCATTTCTAAAGGTTGCCGACCCCTGGATTGTTGCAATCAATTGAATACGATACGGATGTTTTCGTTTGGACTAGACTAACACAGAGCATTGTCGCTTTCAGTGGTGATGAACCACATACGAAAGCCTCTTCAGTACGTTGACTCCCTAACTTGGCAATGATGCTGCGAGCTGCCCGTACCCCGAAATGGGGGTATGGGCAGAATGGTGCTCTGTGTAGAAAGATGTTTAATTCTTCATACTTCCACTTAAACACTTAAACTATGAATGTATCGACGATTAAAGATTAATTTTATATATATATATATATATATATACACCTCGGTAGTATAAATGCGCCTCGATGGCGTGGTGGTTAGCATCGCTGACTACCAAGTACCGGACCCGAGTTCGATTCCCGGTGACGGCATGTGGCGCATAGTTCACCTAGCTGTTCATCTTTCCATACAATAAAAATGGCTGATAGATAAAAGGGCACCCTGGGGTATAATAGTGGTTAAAACATATATGTTAACCCCCTCCATCTATGGCCTTGGTTGGTTCGAAGTTGACGGAGGTTCTGGCTAGGTGTGGCAGCAACGGATTTGTCGCTCTGGAGTAGCTGGTACCGTATAGGGAATCGCAGTAGTTTCTTCTATACTACTCTCCGATTTCTTCTTGCAGTGGATCGCAGGATTCTGTGAAGCTAACTAAATTCTCTGAAGGTTCCCCGATTCTTCTTATAACGTATCGGGAAATTATTTTTTTCTATTTAAGACTAAGTTCTCTGAAGAGAGCAAGGAGAAGACAAAGATATTTCTTCCTATATTTTACTGCTAAAATGTTACAGGTAATGCTCAGCCTCAAAGTCAGATCAGTAAAAATCAGAATGAACATTGGAGAAATTTTATGGGCTTTTATACTGAATTTTTTACTGACATTATTATTATTTAATGCTGATCTTTTTTTTGTTTTTTATTCTCAATAGGCTGATTTGCATTGCAAAACATTTAAAGACAAAACAAATATTTTTGCTGTAGCAATGTCTACACTGCTATTTTAGCTGTAGCAAGGTCTAGACTGCTAAGCAAGAGGAAGCCATATTTTTATTTTAAACCGCATATTGACAGATCTGATGTTATCAAGATCTGCCGAGTTAACTAAAAATGGAAATTGAAATATGCCTTCCCATCACGAATTACAAACATGCACATGAGAAAAAATGAAATGCTTAAGATTCAAAATTAAATGTTAAACAGAACATGACTTCATCTTTTACAACGAAGAGAGAATGTATACAGGGAATGAATAAGATTACATTATTAAGCTAAATCTAACAAAAATGATTAAGTAGTTAAAAAGAAATAATTTACCAGTTATAAAATAGAAAGGAAATAAAAAATCTACCCGAACTCGTGTCAGCGTTACGCGATTTTGGTCTTTATGTAAAAATGAATATATCAATATAAATGTATACAAATATAAGTATTATCGAATATAATGAACAAAAGGATTATATAAATATAAGGATTTATATAAATATACGAATTATATAAGAATTATACGAATAAATATAAGAATATAGGAATTATTCATTGTTCATTTTTTCAGGGCTCTACCCTCTAGAATGATATTAATACAATAATATAACATCTTAACTAATTCTAACTAGATGATAACTAATGGTTTTTATAACAGATTTATATACACAACATAAGTCGGGGTGGTTAATTTTTTTTTTTTTGCCATTGCGAGAATAGTCTTTTCACTACAAATATACCGAGCCGAGGATAATAGCACACACAGTAATAATACTGACGGCAAATGTTGGTAAATAATTGTTACTGGTTACAGTATTTGTAAAAGGTTATTCTGGTTATCATCTGAAAATTTTTAAAAACAACTCAATTGATCATTCCACTTCGGGCATGAAGTCCGGGTAGGATGGCCACCGTTTCATGACGGAATTCAAGATTTTTATAGTAGGTTTGAATTTAGTTTCAGACAGAAAGGGGTACGAGTTGTTAATTGTAATCTCAGTATTATAAGGGGAACAATTTTATTCATATCTACGTCTTAAATTATACGGAGCTGTTGGTGGTCGTGTAGATGTTTGTGTGGGGAGTGGTCGGCCTCGCTTAGGTGGTGGTGGGGGTCGAACATTAAGCTCGATTCTGAGTGTGTTCGTTTTTTTCGTGAAGGTTCTAATTCACGTGGTTGATGCATTTGCGGCCGGTATGTAGGGTCCATGCGTCGATCATCAATCGGTGAGGGTGATGTTGGAGGAGATGGTGGAGTTCCACTGAGTGATCCTCTAGAAGGGATTTCTCCAGGGTCTGGTTCCGATGGGACTCTCGGTTCTGGGACCTCTTCTTGTTCAGAGATTGGCTCGAGTACTGGTGGTATTACGAGGTATCAATCTTCGTCACGGGTAGTGGTTTCCGCGGTGACTATTCGGTTTTGTGGTCCCTGCTGGATTTGTTAATACCTAGATCTTTCTAAGGATAGGCGGCTCGAACGCCTGGCAGATGTTTTTTGGGAAGGTGTTGTTCGGCAGCTATCTTTAAATTATCAGCGTGAATGATCTTTAGTTTGGAATGGTCTCGGAGGTCGAGGATTTTGTAACGGTTCTTTCCGAGGTTTTTCATAATCCTATATGGGCCATCCCATTTTGGGTATAATTTGCGATGAGCACTTGGCGGTTTCACGCTTTTCAACGTCGCATACCGACGATTATAGTCCGTTGACGGGGATGACGCCTATGTTGCTCTTGCTCCATCTGTTTTTTCGTTGGTCGAGGCATATCGGATTATGTCAAAAATTTTGAAAGATCGTTCAACTAGTTGCTGATTTGCTTCTGCCATCTCGGAAGGTGTTAGAACTGCCGGGTCGATTTGGTCAGGCAAATCAAAAGGTAGCCGTTTGTCGTAGTGATATAGGACGAAATGAGGGTGTCCCCGATGGACACGTTATAGCCGTTGTTGATGGCTGTTTGCACCATGGGGAGGGAATCATCCCATGTACGGGAGGATGCATCGACAACGTGGCGAAGGGCTTCTAAGATCTTCCGATTGTGCCTTTCCACTAAGCCGTTTGCCTGCGGATGGTATGCCACAATGTGTGTTTTTAATTTTACACATGTTACAGAGTGACTCGAACAGTTTGGAAGTGAAACTAAGGGCGTTATCCGAAATTAGGATGGAAGGAGTAGTATGGTTTTGGATGACGCGTTCCACTAGGGCTCTTGCCACAGTTTCCGAGGTCTGGTTTGGAATGGCAACTACTTCGCTGTAACGCGAGAAGTGGTCCGTAAACACAATGATGTACTGGTTTCCCTTTGATGTTTTGGGGAATGGTCCCAGTATGTCCATTCCAGTTCTTTGCCAGGGCCGTTGGCATACTGGATATTTATGCATGGGAGCTGTGGACGGTACGTTGCCTTTATGTTTTAAACAAGAAGGGCATTCAGCGATGTATTCATGTACCTTTTTGTTCATTTTCGGAAAATGGTATCGCTCCAAATGACTCTTGATGGTGCGATCCGGCCCCATGTGGCCATACAAAGGTGAGTCGTGACAAAGTCTGATTGTTATATCCACGAGATCCTTTGGTATTTCCACGAGGTCGTTTCCATCTTCGTTCCTAAAATGTACGAGCCCATCTTTTAGGTTGTACTGTTATTTTACCTTCGATGGTTCTGGGTGTGTTGGTCCTGTTGTTGGGAGTATTGCAGACATTCGTAGTCGAACACAGGAAGAGTTTCTATCTTATTCACTTGGGTGTCGGGCTTGAGTTTCGACAATCCGTCTGGAATAACTTGAAGTTTTCCTGGTTTGTATACGATTTTTGCCGCAAAGTCATGAATCAACAGAGCCCATCTACTCAACCGTCCTTCAAGTAGCTTGTCCTTGAAGAGATACGTGAGTGGCTTATGGTTAGTTTTGATGGTTATATCGTAGCCATAGACGATATTTCCTTTCAAAGCCCAATATATCGCTATGGCCTCTGGGTCCGTAGTGGAATAATTCCTTTGAGGTGCAGAGAGAAGCTGACTGGCATAAGCAATGGGTAATTCCACACCATCTACGTCCTGTAATAGGACGGCTCCTAGTCCATAGGACGAATCATCTGTGGCTATGACAAAGGGTTTGGTGTAATCAGGATATTGGATTATGGGATGACAGGTTAGTTTACCGGTTAAAGTTTCAAAGGCATGTTAGTGATCAGATCCCCAGTTAAATTTAGCATTTTTTTGGAACAAATTGGTAATGGGTTTAGCAATGTTTGAAAATTAGGAGATAAAATTTCGATAGAGTTCAACAAATCCAATAAATACACGAGTGTCGTCGATGGTTTTAGGTAGAGGGTACCTTTCCAGTGCTTCAAATTTGGTTGGATCAGGTTTAATTCCAGCGGATGATAGTAGAATTCCTAAGTATACCAGGGATTCCTGTAAGAAGTTGCACGTTGCAAGTTTCACTTTAAGGTGTGCTTTTCTCAAACGTGATAGCACATTCTGAAGATGTTGAAAGTGTGTTTTTATATCCGAACTATAAACGATAATATCGTCAAGATAGACGAGAGCTTCGACTCCTAATAGGTCGGAAAGGACTGTATTCATCAACCTAGAGAAATTAGCAGGCCCATTTCGGACTCCGAAAGGTAAAACCTGGAATTCGTAATGTCCTCGGTTAGTGGAGAAAGCAGTCAATGCCCGAGATTCGGGACTGACCTTCATTTGCCAATAACCAGATGCTAAATCGAGGGATGAAAAGAAGTTAGCTCTCCCTACGTTCAGAATTGTTTCCTGCATATTTGGAATAGGGAAACGGTCTAAAATCTATACAAGGGCAAGATGTTCCGTCCTTTTTGGAAACAAGAATTATAGGAGCGGACCAGGGACTGGCTGAAGGCTGAATGACATCCTGCTCCAACATGTCCTTGATGTGTTCCTCAATAATTACTAATTGGGAATGTGGAATCCTATAGGGAGAAATGAAGATGGGTTTGGGATTGGGTTCCAGCTTGATTTCGAAAGGGACCAAATTAGTTCGGCCCAGCATATCTTCTTTTAAGACAATTACATTTCTATTTCTTATCAGGAAATCGAGAAGTGATTCCACTAGTTTGGGATCCTGTAACGCTGGTGACTCCTGAAGAGATTGCTCCAGACATTTCTTATATTCTTCTCTTAATGCCAAAGGGTTTAGCTCTAAGAAACTGGAAACACGATTTATAGTACTGGTCGGGAAATCTGAATTTATTTCTACTGTGAAAACAGTTCCTATCCTCTGATTTGAAGTTAATTCAATAGGGCTTTTTCCTTTGTTTAAACAAACAACAGGGATAACTGAATTCTGGCTATGACTAAGAACTTGGCCAATAAGAACATCTCTCTTGAAATTACTTTTCTCTGTAGTAAGAGTACGATCTGACTCTAATAGTTTTCCTTGACCGTTTACTACTCTTGCTAGGAAACAAATCTTTTCATAAGGTGCTGCTGTTATATGCTCTGTAGGGCATATGAAAAATTGTGAATCTGACTTTGGTTCGGCGACTAAAATTTGCCTTATTGGCTGAAAAATCGTTTCAGTTGGATTTCGAATCTCAACTGCTGAGTTAACTGAAACTGGCTGACTGACTGAAACTGACTGACTGACTGACTGGAAACTGACTGACTGACTGACTGGAAACTGACTGACTGGAACTGATTACTCTGGGTGCTGATTTATGGGGCGGTTGTCCCTCTGGATGCAACCGACTGACTGGAAACTGACTGTATTGATTCTAATGGATTCAACAACAACTGGAACTGATTACTCTGGGTGCTGATTTATGGGGCGGTTGTCCCTCTGGATGCAACCGACTGACTGAAACTGACTGTATTGATTCTAATGGATTCAACAACAACAACTGGAACTGATTACTCTGGGGGCAGGTTTCTGGGGCGGTTGTCGCTCTGGATGCAACTGACTGACTTGATCTGCTATAAACTGGAGTGGGTTTCATATTTCTTTCGGAAATCCGAACTAAACTGATTCTGTTAACCGTAAGCCGTCTATTATTCTTATGCAGAGGGTGTGTCCTGTTTCTACACTTAACTAATTTTCCGGCTGGGTAAATTTCTCATTGATTCTGGTTGAAGAAATCCATACCTAGTAAAATATCTCTCTAAAAGGTGGCGACTGCGTTCACAATACAACATTTTGCGGGATGTACCGCGTTACCAACTTCTAAATATAATTCAATTTCTCCATATGTAGGTATGGGTGTGCCTGTAACTCCTCTGAGTTGGCAGGAAGATGCCTTAATTTTATATTTATAATCTATACTCTCTAGTAACTCATCCGCACATTGTTTTTTAATCAATGTCGCATGTGCGCAGAGATGGGCACAAAATACTTTAAATGTAATTAAATACTGAATACGTTACGTCCTTAAAGTTTTTAAATACCAAATATTACATATTTTCAAAATGTATTTAAATACTAAATACATTACATCGAAAATGTATTTAAATATATTTCAAATGCATTTTTAAATACTTATCCAACTATATCATGCCAGAATGCAAAAAATGCGTGCAAATTATCGTTAAGATTGTAGCATGTTATGGTGACACCAAGAGCAGGCCCTAAATTTACTTTATTGATAAAAACTTGCCCTGCTCATAAGTCCTAAATTAAAGTAAATAAAACCATGAAGTAGCTATCGTCCGATACAGTTTATTAAAAAACAAATATAGTGTATTGTTACAAAAATCAAAACGTATTACAAAAATCATCAAAAATTAAAACTTATATTAACAAAAATCAAAACATTCTTGAAAACTCCAAAATAACAAGCTAAATCAAAACTATACTATAAACTCAAATGAATGATGCATTTTGAAATGATCAATCGGGTGTTTCACTCGTACAGAGGAAAATATCAAAGGTCAATATTTTTCTCCACTTTGCTTGTGCTTTTATTCCTTTTCATGTAGGAAAGATGTGCACCAATTTTGAAAACGATTAAGTGATATTTTGGGGTTGCACACATTTGAACCTTTTATAATAAACAATTTTCTTCAGTGTTACGAAAAAATTCTCACTTGGAACCACGGAAAATTAAAAACTCTAATAATAAAATTGGAAAATTCAAATCGATGCACATTACACAATACAATACAATTTAATAATACAAAATTTTCTTCAGTGTTACAAAAGAACTTTCCCTTGGAAGCCCAGAAAATAAAAAACTAGTGTTAAAATCAGAAAATCCGAATCAATTTTTGAATTGGTACAAGGACGTTCCCGCCTTGGTTCTTTTCGGCACCTCCTTTCGATGATGTTCAACAAGAATTGTTTTTGCTTCTCGTCCTTGACTGATTCATTGAATTGCTTGATTAATGCAATTCCTCTCTCCGCTGTGTCGTTTTTGACTTTCAGCGCGTTGACTGACTCTCTCAAGCCGTCATTTTTGGTGTCGACATCCCCGACGCCGAAGTTGTCGAAGAATGTCTTCGTCCTTTGAGTGACGAAGTTGCTCAGATCCTTGCCTTCAAAAGTCAGGTTTTTCCACTCGAATCGTTTGAGTTCCTTCCTCGACGCGGGTTTGTTCAAGGCCTGGAACATCTTTTCTTTCTCATTTGGCGATATCCGTCCATCAAGGAAAGCCAAGCCGACTAGAGTCTCCGAGAGATACCATAGATGCCTTTTGGCAACTCTCAAGGCAGCCTGGCCCAGGTCCTTGTTCGGATATGAAATCAACAGTTGAATCATGTCAAGGTCATTTTTCGGGGCCCACCTACTGACCACTGCCTCGTGCCAGAACCGGACATAAATGAAACACGTAAAAAAGGCCACGTCTGCAATCCCCTCACCTCTCGGTCGGTGAGTTCCAGTTGCTCCTGGAACAAAACCATTTTCAGCACATAGATAGCTTTCGCCATCCACCTGGCTTGATGATGGGCTCCTGGAGTCCTGAAGGAGAACTCAGCTCCACCCCAGCCTCCAAGGAAAAGGAGCGACAGCTTGAGGAGTTCCTCATAATCTTCTCTCGGGTGACATGAACTTTCAATGACTCCACGAAGATAACTCACCATCCTGATTCGTTCATCTTTTAAGTATCTAGTGGCTGGCTCTTCTTCATCGATCATGGTTTTGGAACAATTTTTGTTAATAAAGTTCCAACGCTGCTGAAATCGTCGAAACAACAGGATTTCAGGACCACTTGTTGGCCCAAGGGACTTATGAAAGACCCCCTTCAAAATGAGCTCATAAATGTAGTGACGGCAAGGCAACCACAAGAGCGACCGTCCAAGAAATTGTTCAATCCTCATACATGCCCCTTGCAGAAGTCCGGTAATGGACGCCGTAGTGTCAAACGAGAGGCCAATGATGCGGTCCTGAATTCCAAATCGTTGCAGCTCCTGGATGACGGCTCGAGTCATTTGTTCACCAGTACCATCCTGGGCAACAGGCACTCCAAGAAGATGCTCGAACTCCTTCCCTGTTACCACAACAGCTACTCTGTCTTCCAAGCTTCTAGAGCTTCCGCCAGCAGCTTGGGGTAGTAGCTTGCTGTCCCAGTGCAGAACTAAGAGCGGTGGATCTTTGAAGATCGACTCCTCAAGTTGTTTGGCCATTTTCTCTCGATACTTGGCACGTGCTCGATGAACAGTTGATGGCGAAATAATAATCTGCGATGCATTTTGTCCGAGACTTTTAGCAGTTGCAATGAAGGAAGTGCTTGCTTGTCGAATAGAGAGTTGTTCTCTATCCCAAGTAGCCACGAGTGTTGGATCAAGTGTGTTCTTGGAACGACGAGGTGACTTAGAGGCCAATGGAGCAGCAAAATTAAAAATCATCATCATCATCATCTGTTGTCGCTGTTGAGCTAGAGGATGTGCTATCCAGCTTCATTTTCTCGGAGATCTTTTCAGCTTCTTCAGCATGCTTTCGTTTTCGAAGTTCAAGTTTCTTAGCTGCTTCTTCTTTCAGTTTGACAGCCATGGTGTGTTTCCTATCCACCCCAGCCATTGAAGAACTCATTCTGTCCTCCCTCTGGGAGGACAAGAAAACCTTGTCCTCCTCCGGAACTGAACTCATGCTCATCACACCTTGACAAGCGATGTCGAAAAGGTCAGCAAGGTCTCCCTTCCACACCTGTCGCTTCATAATGGCTTTGTCCGTCTCTCTCGACTTCTCCTCCTTCAAGTTTTGGTACTCTTTGTACAGCTTTAGTATAGCAGCTGTAATGTTCTCCTCTTTCTTCACGGGGATATTCACCTTCTTCCAAACTTCTTGAAGCTTGATGCTCGTAGACTTGATGGCAAGGGGGATTGTTTCCTTCAGCTGGTACATAAAACAGAGGAGGACTAGCTCCCGTGATGGCAATCTTGCTCCTAAGAGCTCTTCGACTGGAGTCTTTTCAATCAGCCAAATCTTCTTTCTTTCCATTTTCAACACTTTTTGCACCTGTGAAAGAAAAGAAAACATTACAATATGTTGGAAGTTGGGACGTTCTCGAGATTTGGTTACAAAGGGCTAAGGTATCAGAGGTGACATAAGTGTGCAACCTCTAAATGGTGTTCAATTTGCTTCAAATTTGATACATATGCTTTACAGATCATAAGGTGTACGGGGAAGAGCAAAGTGTAGTGAAATTCACAACTTGATAAAAGTGGAACACCCTAATGATCAACTTAAATTTTCTGTTTATTTGCTCTCAGTAACATTATTTTTTCGAAAGCAGTGTCTGATAATTTACTTCTGTGAGGGGAAAGGGTGATGCCTGCAAATGAAAAAAGCCTTTCTACAGGAGCTGAAGAAGGGAGTGGGGTGTTGTATTTTAAAAACACGCTTTTTATACTAGGATGTACAGTATTTAGGCTATTGATATCGTTGTCAGTGTCTTTCAAATAAGAAAGCACCTCCATCTCTACTGTTTCAACTCCTGATGAAACTAGAGATTTTTTTTCAAAACCAAAATATTCATCTTGATCAGAAGCACCTGTCGAGGAGTCCTCTCCCTCAGTCGACAGTTCTAGAGCTGCCGCCATCAGAGCATTTCTCACAGATGAACACTTCGCTTCAGTATTCCATGATTTGCTTAGTCCTATCCACCCACCTTAGTTTAAAGTACGGATGGGATGCAGAAGCTAGAATAGCGTCGTGAACATCAGAGTCTAAGCTCAAGTGTTTATTATATCTTTTTTGAAAGCCCTGTGCAATTGCCAAGAGTAGGGGATTGCAATGTTGCAAGTTTCTTGCCTTCATTTGTAAGAGTTTGTTATCAACTGTAAGAAGCGTTGGGAACAATTCCCCATAATAGATTGATTGCTCACACTGAAGGCGATCAATGGCAGTTGCGACAGGTGCCAGAGTTGCGATATATTCCTCCAAGAAATCAAGTTCATGTATCTTGAATGTTGGCAGTTGAAGGGCAGTCATGATGTCGTTTAGTTTACCTTTGTTCTTCAATAAGAGTTGGAGGCAATCATACAGCGAGTTCCAGCGTGTCACACAGGGCACATACAAATTAGAGCCTATTACATCATGAATTTTTGGCCATCTTGAGATAGGATTCGGAAATATTTTCCATCAAATAAGGGGTGCAACTGTGAATCTTTATGCTTCTCATCACTTTCAGCACTAGTAGCCTTATCACCTAGGTCTTTACCACTAATACCTGGTTCTTCAGCATGCTATCTTCCTTATGGAACAATGAGCGCTGCGAACACAACATGCACACACAACCACTCGTAACGGTATCTCGTGCACTACTGCTGTATCTGAGGATAAGGCTATAAGCCTAAGGAATAGAGTTGCCAGATGATTAGAAAGATTTTGTATTTTGTTTCAGGGCGCAAATTGTTATCTGATAGTTGAAGCTAAGAAATGTATTTGCGAAATGTATTTAAAAATATGTATTTTCAAATAACAAATACTCTTTCAAAGTATTTAAATATGTATTTAAATACACACCGAAAAAAGTATTTATAAATACAAGTATTACAATACAAACGTATTTAAGTACATATGTATTTAATTAAATACTGCCCATCTCTGCATGTGCTCCTGTATCTAGAAGAGCGGTTAAATCTCGGTTATCTGTGCTGCAATTTATTAAATCTAGTAGGTTCGCACTTATTATTCTGATGGGTAGTTCATGTGTGTATTTGGGTTTATTACTGCTATTCTCGAAGTGGGATCTAAAAAAGAACTTGAATTGACTTCTATGGGAGGACCTGAGTCATATGCTACGGGATCACCATACACTGGAGGGTCTTCTTGAAAAGCGTACTCTGGGGAAACTGATTCTTCAACGGGTACTTCTACCTACCGAACCATCCGACCTTGCTGATTATATTGGGGTCTGGACATTGGGTAATAGTTTGGCTGACCTTGTGGCCGTGATCTGTTTGGTGGGTGGTTCTGTTGAGGCTGGGTACTAACTGGTTTCTGCGAATTGGAGGGCTCTTGGGAACGTTGGTGATTTGATCTCTGGAAGTGGAGCCTGTACCCTACAGGGGCTTTGTCAGCACATTTTTGTCGGTCGCCACGGCGATGACCATGTTCATGACAGTGGGAGCAATAAGGGGGATAATTGCACTGACTCATCATGTGCCCAAAACTATCGTAATTAAAACACTGAGGAGGAAGGGGTGCTTTCTGGGTTTGTGGGGCTTGTTTCTGAGGTGGTGTTCCCTGCATCGGCATCGATTTATAGGGTTGTTGTTGTTGTTGCTGCTGCTGAATGTAGTGTATCGGGGGTCTTTCTACCTTTCTGGTAGTTCTGGCTCGCTAAGTCTGGGTAATGTTCCCTTGTTTTATTTATGGCTACACTTACTGGTTTGTTAATATTTAGACACTCTTGAAATTTCTTTTTAGGTGCTACGGGTAGGTTTTGGTAAATGGATGCTGCTGCTATTAGGTTTCTTTACTTTGAAGTGAATGTAATGTCACATACATTTTCCGCGGCTCGGAGGGCTTCTCCTACGAGTTTGTGTTCGTGTAATAAAATTATTTAAATCTTCATGTTCTTCTTTCTTCCATTTAGCTTGGAAGACAGCTTCTAACGTGGCTAAGGGTTGTGCAAGTGTTATTTCTTTAAAAAATTCTCATAAGTTTTGTTTAAAATTGTCCCACGTTGTAGCTTCGCTAATGGATGGGACGTAGGTAACTGTATCATGGACATTCCCCTCTTTATGGTCGATAAACCTTTTAGCTTCCCTAATCTTTATATCATCATCGGTGATGTTTTCGCGTAAGAAATGTTGTTCTAGAGACTGAATCCAAGGTCTTACGCGTGGTTCAACAAAGTTATTATCTTTGGTTCCCTTAAAAATTAGGACAGTGTGGGGAAGGTTTACAAGTCTACCTAAGTTAATGTAGCGGTTTGAGACATGTTGGCTTGTGCTTGATCTGAAGTTTGCGTGTTTGGAAATATGTTTGAAGGGCGCGGGGTAGGTGAAAAATGGGTGTAGGGGAATTTTCAATGTCAGAAAGTGCACCGTCTGAATCGCTCATGCGTGAAGATACTGTTAATGTATTCTAACTTGGTCTGCTTGACCGTTCTTAATCTATGGAATGATCGCTTGAGTGGCTTTCCTAACTACTCTCTCTAAGAAATACACAAATAATGCACAACAATTTGTCTAACTAGGGAAAAATTTGAAAAAATTGTAACCAAAATAATAAAAAGAAAATGTAAACAAAATTTCACTCGAATGTACGTGAAGGTACGGTAATGTTATGATTGGCACATTAAATAAAATTATTCTATGCTAATTTTAATAGTGGAAATAACTCGGTTTCAATAAAAAGAAATGTATCACTGGTGTATGGAATGTTCACTGTATTTTTTATTAATTCTGACTTCATACTAATTATTAACTGTTAATTATACTGACTTCTCAAATGTTTAGTAATTAACTTGAAAAGAGCATCTGTACTTAACAAGATTCCTACTATCTTGCTGGCCACTTGTTCCTGGACGAAGAATGAGCGTGAAGAACTTGGAGTCGTGACACACCGGTCGAATGATGGGTGTGAAGAACTGGAAGTCGTGACACGCCGGTCAACTGAATGTTGGTTCTAGTTCCAGGGTCTGGAAGACTGGAAGAATCATGGTTGCAGAGGTTGGCAGTTGTTAACCCCTCCGTCTATGGCCTTGGTTGGTTCGAAGTTGACGGAGGTTCTGGTTAGGTGGCAGCAACGGATTTGTCACTCTGGAGTAGCTGGTACCGTATAGGGAATCGCAGTAATTTCTTCTATACTACTCTCCGATTTCATCTTGCAGTGGATCGCAGGATTCTGTGAAGCTGACTAAATTCTCTGAAGGTTCCCCGATTCTTCTTATAACGTATCGGGAAATTATTTTCTTTTCTATTTAAGACTAAGTTCTCTGAAGAGAGCAAGGCTCGAAGGAGAAGACAAAGATATTTCTTACTATATTTTACTGCTAAAACTCAGCCTCCAAGTCAGATCAGTAAAAATCAGAATGAACATTGGAGAAATTTTATGGGCTTTTATACTGAATTTTTTACTGACATCATTATTATTTAATGCTGATCTATTTTTGTTTTTTATTCTTGATAGGCTGATTTACTTTGCAAAACATTTAAAGACAAAACAAATATTTTTGCTGTAGCAATGTCTACACTGCTATGCTGTAGCAAGGTCTACACTGCTAAACAAGAGGAAGCCATATTTTTATTTTAAATCGCATATTGACAGATCTGATGTTATCATGATCTGCTGAGTTAACTAAAAATGGAAATTGAAATATGCCTTCCCATCACGAATTACAAACAAACATGAACATGAGCAAAAATTAAATGTTTAAGATTCAAAATTAAACGTTAAAAAGAACATGACTTCATCTTTTACAAAGAAGAGAGAATGTATACAGGGAATGAAGATTACATTATCAAGCTAAATCTAAAAAAAATTATTAAGTAGTTTAAAAAGAAATAATTCACCAATTATAAAATAGAAAGCAAATCAAATATTTATTCAAACTCGTGTCAGTGTTACGCGATTTTGGTCTTTATGTAAAAATGAATATATGAATATAAATATATACAAATATAAGTATTATATGAATATAATAAACATAAGGATTATATAAATATAAGGATTTATATAAATATAAGGATTTATATAAATATACGAATTATATAAGAATTATACGAATGAATATAGGAATATAGGAATGATTCATTGTTAATTTTTACACACACACACACACACACACACTGTATATATATAGTGTATATATATATATATATATATATATATATATATATATATATATGGTAGTGAACTCAGAATGGTTCCCTGAGGTTTTTTATGATACACACAGACCGTGCATGGAACAAGGAACTCTTCTGGGAAAATTAAATCCACTATAGTCCGAATAAATGACGGTAAATGACAAACACTATAGTTTTTTCTTTTTCATGGTGTTAGCCCGACGTGGGCAACGGGTCACTCGCAAAGAGGTCCCAAAAATATAGATTCCCTCACCAGCTCTCTGCAAAGCAGATAGGATACAGCTTTGGGACAGGATCTAGGGTTTAAAGCAGCCTAGCCCCGCTACACTTAGAACCTCAATATAAGCAAAGGACTCGTTGCATTCATGTCAGATTGAATACATCAAAGAAAAAGGGGTAACTATTATATTTTTAGCTAAAAACCAAAACATAAACCTCAACTGGCAAAGTTGAGCGTCTACTTTTCAAGGCACATAACATGTCCGTTTCATGATGGTAGTGAACTCAGAATGGTTCCCTCAGGTTTTTATGATATACACAGACCGTGCATGGAACAAGGAACTCTTATGGGAAAATTAAATCCACTATAGTCCGAATAAGTAATGGAAAATGACAAACACTATTTTTTTTTTTTCATGATGTTATCCCGACGTGGGCAACTATAGCTTACCTCACCAGCTATCTGCAAAGCAGATAGGATTCAGCTTTTGAACAAGTTCTAGGGTTTAAAGCAGCCTAATCCTACTATATTTAGAACCTCAATACAAGCAAAAGACTCGTTACATTTACGTCGGATTGATATAAAATTCTCTCTCTCTATATATATATATATATATATATATATATATAATATATGTATATATGTATATATATATATATATAATATATATATATATATATATATACACACACACACACACCACAAACACACACGAGTATATACCCGGTGTTTCATATGTCTAGAGACATTGAAAATATGTAGAAAGAGTAATACAACTTTATGACACTGTTTTATTTTCTGAATACTCTATTACAAAAGGTGTTCAAGTTGTTCAACCTGAACTTCAAGCCACTTCATTACTCGTGTGGAAAAGTGTTTCCACAAGAAAATAAATTTATGTTAAAATTTAAAGATATCATTCTGTTTGTATAAATTAAAATATTAATCCTTTAAAAGATATTCTGTTCATATAAATTAAAATATGGTTCCGTTAAATTTTTAATATTGTATAAAGTGTCTCAATGCCCGGGGAAAGCTTGGCGTCCTTTTTCTTAACCTAACGAAAACAGTGTTGTCACGTCTATAATCTTAAACAGAGATTCCTAAATTCTAAATGTTCTTTTCGGCTAAACTAAATCACATAAAGAAGTTAAGTGTAAAACTACGTTTATATATTCTCTTGCTAATATCGAATTATATAAATTCTTTTGCTAATATCATTGTTAGACAACCTTTGCAACCTTAAGAATCTTTTGTAAACGTGGCACCATGGGAGTTTCTCCGGGGCAGAGTGCAACCACTTTGAGAGGGAGTCTCGCCTCGGCCTTCAGGGAGAGTGAGTGTTTTGCCTTTAGGCCGGCCGGATCGGCTGGGCCTCTTAGCTTTTTGATGTAAGCATTTGTTCGTTAATAACTCTCTAAACAAGTGTAGTGAAAAGGATTTGATTCTCTAATTACTCTGTAGTGTAAAAGAAATCTAGTATTTTTAAAAGTGTTTCCAAACCTTGGAAATAAAGGCTACAAAAGGAAAACTCGTCATTTTATATCCTTCAACGAGAGAAGTATTCCACTCCCTCAACGGACTGAGGGAGGGTACGCCATTGAGCGAAGGTATAAATTGTTTTATCGTAAATTGCAGTCAGATTAAGTAAGTACGAAAGAAGAACCGTGGACGTCAGTCAGATTAATTAAACGGTATAAACTTCCTTGTTGGTGCGAGGAAGCGACATACTGAGAATACCTTAAAGGATATCGTCATATCCTACACTCGCAACTGGCAAGCTCTTTGAACACTTCTGATTGTTTCAGCAGAAATTCGCTGCATTCCAGTCTTATTTTAGCTTTCATATCCTCAATTTCTCTTAGTCTGTCTACGTGGACAACATATTTCAAATGTTTCCGCAGGATAAAGTCAAGGGGTGTAAGGTTCGAAGATCATACTCTCAATCATACTCAACCATACTCAACCATACCATACCATGCCATACTCTCAACCAGAAACAAAAAAAACCCGTAAAAGCTGTCTCCAGATATATATACATATACATATATATATATATATATATATATATATATATATATATATATATATATATTATAATATTTACAATCATTATTGTTATTAATTGAACGATACAGTAACTGCGCTAACCATGCCAATTTTTCTGGTAGCAATTTTAAATGGTTGAATTTACCATTAAATTGGTTGAGAGACAATTTAGTTGCTTGCACCAAGTATTTTTTGGGGATGAAAGAAAGAAATGATACAAACCTGAATTCCATGCAAGCGTCCAATGTGGAACGTTATCTGTATGCATCTCAAAGAAGAAATAAAGGAAAGAAATACGAGGATTTCTTCAAGCAAAATAAGAAACTGTTTGTGTCTGACCTCTTGAGGTGAGAGAGGCAGACACACAGACAGAGACAAACAAGTGAGTGGAATGAAGTATGGTCCAAAAGACACGATTGGATTCTGTGTGTGTGTGTGTGTGTGTGTGTGTGTGTGTGTGTGTGTGTGTGTCTTTTGAGGGGTTGGGTTGTTTAACCTCCTTCGTAATGTCATAGGTCATGATGGAGGGGACCTACAGCTTTACGTGGGATCCGAACCACAGATTGCTACAGCATCTGGACGGGGAGGACGGTCCCCAATCCAACTACTACCCAGACCTACTGTCGCTTAGCTTCGCTAACCTACGGGGAGCGGCGTTGCGGCAACTGACACGACGTAGCCCGGATAAGATTTGTTTTAATCTATCGTGTAACGTAGCAAACTTAATGAGTTTCACCTGTCAACTCACATAACGGAATCCATACAGAAACTGTTGATATTTTAAGACTGCATTTCTTAAAACTCCTATTGTAAGTATAAGAAAGAAATAAGTATATTTTACCCGATCGTGACTTTCCGACCACCCTGCATAAAATATCTTCATATAAAATTCAATTTAAAAATATCGAAATATTCTTTCGATGTCATATAATATCTTATTAAAGGCAGCCTCCTTGACACCAGTTTTCTGAAAATATTTCACCTTGCTAATAATTAAATAAGTAACATATTTCTCTTGACACAGAATGGGAAAACTGACAATTTCGGATTTTTTTTTTTTTGCTCTGGTTTCAATGAAATGAAAATTCATAATTAATTTGAATCTGTTCAGATGTTAAGAAAGGTTTCGCACATAATTTTCGGCGTGTAAATGAATCGGATAATATGTGCGTATGAACGCGGTGTACCCTTGTTCATATACTTTTGTTCGAGCGTGTACTTCCGTTCACACAAAATGAAAATTTTAAATAACCAATCGCTTTCATGTTCGTTTTCCACAAAACTGCTTCATTATTATAAAATCTCATTTTTTTGTAGTTATTTACGCTTAGATGAAAATTTCTTACCCAAACAATCAAGACAGTATGTGGGTCCATATTATTTATAAAACATTTACGACTTTAAAAAATGCTGCGGTTGTTTATCTTTTTTTTCCGGAATAAAAAATAAAAAATGACAAATGCAGAAAGTTTACATATTCTTAAAGAAATCCTGAGAGTAGGGTTCCTGTGGTTGGTGCCTCAGTGACGAAAATCGTAGATTGCCCAACTTTCACAAGGATGAAAAATAAATTTGCGTCAAATAAGCACAATAATGGGCAAAAAGAAAGACACACACACACACACACACACACACTGTCTCTCTCTGTCTCTCTTCAACCTTTTAAATGTTCCGTGCGATGATTCCTCATTTCACGAAGGTCAAGCTTGTCGCCCCTCCTCTCGAGTTGACCTGGTGAAGTAGAGAGTTGGTTTCTTGTACTCTCCATCTCATATAGCCAGGTACGCCCGGCTCATCTGGGATTGTTCTGAGCCAGGCGTCTAAGCTTCTTTTGACGATGTCCACCGCAACACCACTCGTGTTCCTTAGTTCCTTGGGCAGCTGGTTAAACAGTCTTGGTCCTCTCACAACAAAACTAGTTTCCTTCAGGGTTGAGGATGTTCCCTGTCTAGCCTTTAATTTGGGAACACGACACAGTCTTCCTTTTCTACTTTCCACTGTTGTTTGGGCGGTTATAGGGTTCAGAGTAAGATTAGGGACTAGTTTCTCCATTATTTTCCAAGTGTAAATAATGGTGTAATCTCTCTCTTCTCCTTTCCAGTGAATATAAGTTTAATTCACGTAACCTTTCCCAGTAATTTAGTTCTTTGTACCCATTGATCTTGGCTGTGAAGCTTCTCTGAATCCCTTCAAGCTGACTAATGTCTTCTTTTTTATATGGGGATGCTAGGACCGAGCAGTATTCCAACTTGGGTATGATCAGTGTTTTCAATAGAGGAATCATTATAGTCCTATCCCTTCGTTTAAAGGTTCTTAGTATCTGCCCAGTTAGTCTCTTTGCTCTGTTTATTGGTATCCTATTTTGTGTTTCAAATTTCGCATCATCAGTCATTACAACTCCTAAATCTTTTGCTTTAGAATTTCTCTGAATTTCCTCTCCATTTCGGGTATAGTATTCCATGGATTTTAGGTCCTCCCTTTTCCCTTTTACTGTACCGTACCGTACCTTGTTAAATTTCATATTGTTGTCTTCCAACTACTTGTAGATTCTGTTCATGTCTGTTTGTAGAGATCCTATATCCTCTGGGTTTCTTATTTTTCTACTAATCTTTGTTTCATCGGCAAAGGATGTTACTGTGCTGTCTCTGGTAACGTCCTCATATATGTCAGTGAGCATGATTATGAAGAGTAATGGAGGTAATACTGTTCCTTGTGGTGCTGAGCTGAGGGCCTCTGATTCTGATTATATATCCATTCCCCTACTTTTCCTTTTATTCCCATATATTTCAGTTTATGTATTATGATTCCATGGTCATACTTGTCGAACGCTTTGGCAAAGTCTGTGTATATTGTTATTTAATGGGTATGCAGAGAGTTGGTCGAAATACGATTGGCCGACAGACAACTGGCCGACAGATAACTGGTCGACAGGTCAACTGGTCGACAGGACAACTGGCCGACAGACAATTGGTCGACAATATAAATATAATATATAATATATATATATTATATATTATATATTATAAAATATAATTATAAAATAAGTATAGAATAATTATAGAATTATATAAAGATCATTTTTGAATTTCCTCTTTTCCCGATTAGTCTAAGTTTTCAATATGTTCGAAAAATTTCCTCTTCGAGAAATTTCCTTTTTCCAGAATAGTCTGAATCACGGAGTAGTTTAAATCACGAGTTTGATTTCCCAAACCCATACCAGTATTATGGAATTCGTTAAAACAGAGAGAGGTGCTAGAAAACTTCTGTATGAAGAATTCGCATACTTAGTTGATAGAATAAGAGAAAATAAAATTTATTGGAGATGTGAAAAGCGCAAAGGGTGCAGTGGTAGAGTGAAAATAATTATTCTATACCAGTTGCTTAAAATTAATCGAAATCTACGGGAAAATTATTGAATGACCGGTTAGGGCAACTGTCCGCCCTTGACGATCGGTTAGGTTAAGTCGTGATATTTTCGTTGGTTAACAGAAAGAGAGCCGATATTGCAAAAGATGATATACAGTACTAGAAACTTTCTATTTTTCATGTTTGATCCTTTGCCTTTCCAGTTGTCCCGCCGACCAGTTGTCCCGTCGACCAGTTGTCCCGTCGACCAGTTGTCCCGTCGACCAGTTGTCCCGTCGACCAGTTGTCCTGTCGGCCAATCGTATTTCGACCAACGGTCCGGCTACCGTTATAATGTTTCAGACCAGTAAAGACCCTAGGATCCACTCATGGCTAGTCTACCTAACCGCGTTTGTAATTGTGTACTGGGCATGTCCTCCGTGGTGGCGGAGGTGACCTACAATTTTATGTGGGTTCCGAACCACAAAACCCTTAATTTTACTACCTTAAACTATACCTAATCTATCAACATATGCATCTAATCGATTTTTAAATATGTTTGTAGACGTGCTACTAATTACTTCTCCCGGCAAACTATTCCAGCTATTTACTATTCTATGCGAAAAAGTTTTTGGCGACTGCCGTCTCGAATCTTCTACTTGTCAGTTTATACCCGTTATTTCTAGTTCTATTATACTGTGCTATTTCGAGAAAGCTATCTTTATTTACATTTTCGAACCCATTTATAATTTTAAAAACCTAGATTTGATCACCCCTTAAGATCACTCCTTAAGCCTATCCTGGTACAACTTTGACCAAAGCGACGGAATCATCTTGGTTGCTCGTCTTTGAACTCTTTCGATTGTGTCTATGTCCTTGGGCATATGCGGATTCCAAAATTGGATCGCATACTCCAAATGGGGTCTAACTAATGATTTATAAAGAAGAACAATAATATCGCGCGATTTGTACTCAAAATTCGTAGCTATAAAACCTAGCACTTTGTTCGCCTTATTGACCGCTGCTGTACTTTGTTTCGCTACTTTTAAATCACCAGTGACTATAACTCCTAAATCTTTTTCCTGCTCTACGCTTGCTAACTCCTTCCCTGACATACTATACGCAAAATTACCGTTACGCGAACCTATATGTAAAATTTTGCACTTATCGACGTTAAATCTCATTTGCCATGTGACTGACCAATCAACGATTTTATTCAGATCTTCCTGGATTTTACCTCTATCTTCGTCATTAATCGCCCTACCATCTAACTTTGTGTCATCCGCAAACTTTGAAACTGTACTGACTAGGCCGACATCTAGATCGTTAATATATACAAGAAAAAGGAAGGGGGCTCAATACCGAACCCTGAGGAACGCCACTCGCTACATTAGCCCAAGAAGACTCCGCTCCATCAACGACCACCCTCTGTTTCCTACCTCGCAACCACCAGGGCCGGTTTAACCATTAGGCGAACTAGGCGGTCGCCTAGGGCAACACAATACCGAGGGCAACATTTTTGCCAAATATTTTTGCCAAACATGTTTAATGAGTCTATATCAATATTAAGCACTATTTCAATGGAACAATGAATTTAGATTCTAGCATTATAATTTTGCATTAGCATTATATGTGATTGCTTAACTTTCAAAGTATCTTGCTTAGCATTTAGTGAGATATGGTGTGAGATATATATATATATATATATATATACTACTCAAAAGAATTTAAGGGTCAAAGGAAATTTTTTGATCATTTTTGTAAGTATGTCTTTTTAAGCCAGATAGGGTTAGAATATCCCCCTTTGGGTTGTCATTTGGACTATAGACATCACGTTATTATGGGACATGCAATCATTGCACTTATCTTTAGAAACTTTTTAAGTTAACCCAGATTTCCTTTTCATAGATTTGAAGCACGAACTTAGTCAGACTAAACTGACAAACTGCCTCGAAACACCCATTATGACACCTCATGCACCATTTGCACGTGTTTTGCATGAGTGTCATTCCATGCATGCCAATTTTAGCAATAAAAGGGCTGAGCATTTTCCATTCATCATCACTTGAAATTTGAAGATGGTTCGACGACAACTCAGCATCCAAGACAGGGGAAGGGCCATTGGCTGGCTACAAGATGGACAAACTCAGAGAACTGTGGCTCAGCGTCTAAATGTAAGCCAAAGCGTTATCGGCAGACTCTGGCAGAGGTTCAGGACAACTAATGCTGTTCAGAATCGCCCCCGTTCTGGAAGACCCCGATCAACAACAGCACGAGAAGACCGCTTCCTGATGATAACGGCGTTGCGACAGCGCTTTGTGACCGCACGGCATCTTCGGGATCAACTCAGAGCTGCCAGAGGCACCAACGTGTCCGACCAGACCATTAGGAATCGTCTGCGAGACCGAGGTTTGCGATGCCGGCGTCCTGCAGTCCGACCACCGCTACTTGACCGTCACAGAAGGGCTCGCCGAAATTGGTGCAGACGTCACATCCGATGGAACCGTGGTCAGTGGGCAGAGACAATGTTCACAGATGAGTCACGCTTCTCGCTCCAGTTCAATGATGGCCGGGCTCGTGTTTATCGTCGTCAAGGAGAGAGATCTGCTGATGTCAACGTTGCTCAACGTCTACCATTTGGAGGAGGAAGTGTGATGGTGTGGGCGGGGATATCCATGAACCACAGAATCCCTCTGTACGTCGTCAACGGAAATTTGACTGGTCAGCGTTATCTCAACGAGATTGTTCAACCTCTGGTAATTCCACTTCTGCAGCGGATTGGACCAGGAGCTTGGTTCCAGGACGACAACGCAAGACCTCATCGAACGAACTGATTCAACTATTGTCCAACGCAATGAAGCAAGAAATATTAAAATCTGCTCGTGCAGCCAAGTACTTTTCAATAATTCTAGATTGCACGCCAGATGTTGGTCATGTTGAACAGATGACAATGATCATTCGTTTTGTCGACATTGTTTCAGATACAAATCAGTGTGACTCCGTATGCATAAGAGAACATTTCTTGGGATTTGTTCCACTGCAGGAGACGACTGGTGCTGGTATGTCATTACCAATTGAAAACTTACGCGGGCAAGGTTATGATAATGGAAGCAACCTGGCAACTTGTATGCATCTGTTCCTGTGGCTCATTCGGTTCACTTGAAGGAAATGTACGAAAATCTTGAGTTTCTTCTAGCTAAGGTTAAACACAAAGAACACGGTTGGATACTTTGTGGAGACTTAAAAGTGATTTGTATGTTGTTAGGTCAACAACCAGGTTATACGAAGTTTCCATGGTTTTTGTGTGAATGGGATAGCCGAGAACTCAGCAGTGGATAAAAAATGAATGGCCACGCAGAGTCAATCTGACACCTGGTTCTAAAAACATTCAAAGTGAAAGTTTGGTTGACACGAAGAAAGTCCTTCTACCTCCGTTTCACATAAAATTGGACTTGATGGAGCAATTTGTTAAGGCCTTGGACGAAGATGGAGTTTGTCTTGAATATCTGTGGTAAATTCCCAACTCTTTCGGAAGCAAAATTGAAAAAAGGAATTGTCGTTGGTCCCTAGATTAGAAAACTGACTTTCGATGAACACTTTGAAAGAAAAATTACCAATCTTGAAAAAGAAGCGTGGATTGCTTTTAAGGATGTTATTAGCAAATTTTTGGGGAACAACAAGGACCGAAATTACCAAAACATTATGAACAACATGCTAAATAACTTCAAAGAGTTGGGTTGCAATAGGAGTTTTAAATTACATTTCTTACACTCACACTTGGATTACTTCCCTGAGAATCTCGGAGCACTCCGCGAAGAACAAGGAGGACGGTTTCACCAAGACATCAAAGAAACGGAGAAGAGATATCAGGGAAGGTGGGACATCAGCATGATGGCTGATTACTGCTGGATGTTGAAACGGGATACTCCAGAATTATTACATAAAAAAAAAAAGGAACAGCGCGTATATTCGAGCCTAAAAGGCATAGATCTCACAAGAAAACTCAGGACAAATAAAGATGAATATGTAATTGATGTTAATAGTCTTCTTTCTTTTTAAAGTTGTTTGCATTTGTAATTAGTATAACAAAGCGAAATAGGTACCTAATGTAAATTGAAATAAATAATATTTATTTATATTGTTGTTTTTCCCTTCCAGTTTGCAGAAAATCCTTACGTGATAGAAAAAATGGACACCTTATTCGAAATCAGCGTAGTTGAATTATATAAAATCAGTTATTAGTAAGAAAACAACTCTTACAAAGTTCTCATTCGCAGGCCTGTGTAATCCGCCACTGTCTTGCATATGGTATTGCAGACAGTATCCATTTGTGTAATGTGAGTTACATAACGTGGGGTGTACATATATGCATTGCCCATCCCGATATCTGCAGTGCCCTTTTGCATAGTATTTACAGACTATATTTTCTACGCTTCTGTTTCTTGTCATCTGTTTATTTTCTATGTTTTTAATTTTGGTGTTATCATTATTTTTATTAGTTTCATTATCCTTATCATTGTTTTTACTATTATCATTGTCATCTTACGTTTCCAGTTCTTGTCGGCCGTTTATTTTCAACGTTTTCAGTTTTTATCTTTTTATCATTATCCTCGTTGTGTAGTTTTACCATATCACAAATTTTACTTATCTCTTTTCTTTCTTTTATATCTTAATTCCGTGTTATATTTTTATTTATTTGGTTTTTATTTATCATCCCAATTCATATAGATATAATCGTGCAGTTTTTGACAGTTTTTGGCAGTTATATATATATATATGATACACACAGAGCGTGCATGAAACAAGGAACTCTTCTGGGAAAATTAAATCCACTATAGTCCGAATAAATAATGGAGAGGCTCCAAAAATATAGCTTCCCTCACCAGCTATCTGCAAAGCAGATAGGATCCAGCTTTGGGACAGGATCTAGGGGTTACAGCCACACCTAGCCTACTATATCCAGAACCTCAATATAAGCAAAAGACTCGTTGCATTCGCGTCGGATTGAATACATCAAAGAAAAAGGGGTAGCTATTGTATTTTTAGCCAAAAAACAAAACTTAAACCTCAACTGGCAAAATTGAGCGTTCACTTTTCAAGACACATAACATGTCCGTTTCATGATGGGATTGAACTCAGAATGGTCCCCTGAGGCTCTTTCATGATACACACAGACTGTGCATGGAAGAAGGAACTCTTCTGGGAAAATTAAATGTATATGTACACATTCGGTTATACGTGATTGAGGGGCGGTCCATGATCACGGTTAATCTGATTTCACGGTTAACTCGGTATACCCCCAGTGGGTGGGTGGTGCAGCCGCTGCTGCCTTCCACCACTGAGCGGCCTCCCATCTTCCCCGCGCCACTCTGCAGTAGTTTGCACTTACCACAAGACGTGAAGATCACCCGTTCCCAAAGATCGTAACTCTTCCGGAACTTGCTAATGTTGCGAGCCAAATCACTGTTAACTCTCTCATTATTGATCACGAAGAAGTACACAAATGGTCAAAAACCGCTTGAGTACTGCAGTCCTTCACTGCTATTTCAGTGTCTTCGATGCAATTTTCACAACCTTTTTCGCATTTCTGCAAGGGTGTTTCCGTTAGACCTATGATATCTGTGTTTGTTTTCAGTACTAAATTTTGCAGGTATTGTAATTTGCAGTCTGCGTGATCAGTAGGGTGCCTATCAGCATATAGGGACAAAAATTATTTTTTTAACTTTAAGAGTTCGGAAGGTCGAATTTTGTTCTTCATTATGAGAAAACTTAGCATGCCATTTTCTAAAGCAGTCAAATCATATTTAGGGGTGGGGCACGGCAGTATAAAAATGTAGCCTAATGTACTTTTAATCAATAGTAAAATACCACATTTATTTCTTTGTAAAATTTGGAGAAATTATTATTGAAATGTTTATATGAAATATTCATGTGTTTTCAGATACATAGTTGTATTTATAATATCAATATATGTAACTACTTCTTGTGACTTTTGGCATCTGAAAAACTGGCAAGGAGCAAGCTGCAACTCAAATCCTCAGTTAACTACATGCTGAGGAAGTGCGTATGTGGTAGTAATTCGTGCTCCCTTTATTTCACGGTTAGGAGTTTCACGCCCAAAAATTTTCAATTTTTTTGCAATCATGGCTAGTAGTAGTTGTAGTACTCGTTCTAAACTCCCTTCTCAGCAGCAAGTTTTGGCACATTTTTTTTACCATCATTTAGAGATGAAGCTCCCTTTGAAAAATAGTGCTAAGAACCCTTTGATCAGTGTTATGGGTTTCTGGAAGAAAGCCAGTACTCCAACTGCGCATGAGCATGATCTTATTAAGCGGTTGCTCGAATTCATTCTGAATAGAAAGCATTACAAAAAAGTAAGTCCCGTCGATCTCAAAAGCAAATTTCCAATGAAACACTTCACATCACGACTCAATGAACTATTTGACACTGCACACGAGAATGCTCTGTCTATGATGAAAATAGAAGATAAGAAATTTCTTATTGCTCAGCACAGTGGAAGGAAAAGTCACATAGCTGGCATTGATGAACAATCAAGGAAAGAAATAAGATAATTAGAGAGCAAAATTTTATTAGCCTCAAGAGAAAACATGAAAAAAATACAACAACTAAACAAAGTTGCAACAATAGATTCAAGTACCAGTAGTGATAACGAGTCGATCCATTCGGAAAATAGTACATCTCAAAAATTAAAGTTTTTCTCAGGGTGACACCCAACCACAATTGAAGAAAGCAAGACCTCGAAACATAATGACTCCCGAATTAGCGCAAGCTCTAGACCGTACAAAGACCAGCTCATATCGTTGCTGCTACGGCAAAAAGTTTAGGATATGATGTAGAGTCACTATCGATCTATTCGCACTAAAAGGATGCGAAATCCCCCTAGTAGTTCACTGGGATGAGAAAATGCTACCTGATATCACAGGAAAAATGTCTGTCGGTGGTTTGCCTGTGGTAGTGACTGGTAAAGATATCGGCAAGCTTCTTGCAGTCCTTAAACTTACCTCCGAAAGTGCAAAAGCAATTGCAAAGGCTTTTGTTGAAACTGTAAAAGAATGGAATTTAACCAACCAGATCAAAGCTATGTCGTTTGATACCACGGCAAGTAATACAGGAAAAAGAGGAGGTGCCTGCATCCTGATTGAACAAATGTTAGACAAAAATTTTCTGCACCTAGCCTGTCGTCATCATATCCATGAGCATATAGTTGGAAATTTATTTGGCGTCCTTTTTGGTCCCTCATCAGGAACTGATATTGCTTTATTTAAGCGATATCAGCTAGAATGGAGTAACATTGATAAGAGTAAGCTTGAATCAGTGATTGGTGATAAAGAAGTGACCTTAGACATATCTGAATGGAAGGAAATAATTGAATTCCATAAAACTAACCAACCTAGAAGAACGTCAACCAAAAGATGATTACCGAGAAACCTTAGAATTAACATTGTTGTTTCTGGGAGAAGTACCCCCACGAGGAAGAAGATTGATGCAACCAGATGCTCTACATCGTGCACGTTGGCTAGCAAACGTAATTTATTCTATAAAGATTTATCTCCTCCGTTCACAGGTTCGTCTAACATCAAGAGAAATATCATATTCAAGAAGATTCAATTTATTTATTACAAAGATTTATGTAAAAGCATGTTCTGTGTTTTGCTTTATTGGGCCTATTTTCAGCTACTGTATCATTATTAGTATTCTTTATTATTATTCTTTTCTCTATACCTTATTAATGTTGGTATGTGTTATTAATTGTTCTTTTCTGTTCTTTTCAGCTGTAATGTTGATTTAGTTGAATAAACCCTTACTATAGGGATTTCGTTTGATTGAAACCTACACCACAATACACTACAATTTATTCAACTAAGTGGATAAAGTTATACGCCTGGACAAGTTTGACGTGGCTACCTCTGATCCTCATGCTGCAAAGCTATGGAAGTTATGGTACAGGAATTTTCGCTACTTTCTCACTACTATTTCTGAACTGACACCAAACAGGCTGGAAGTACTGTATCTCTACATTGGGCCCAGTGTTGCAGATATAATTGAGGGATGTACAGACTACTCCAGGGCTATTGAACTATTACAGGCTGCTTATGTGAAAACTCTCAGCGAAATTCACGCTCGTCACTTGCTTTCAACCCGAGTGCAACTACCAGATGAGTCAATCGACCAGTATCTCCAAGCACTCACCGGCCTTGCTGTGGATTGCAGCTTCAAGGATGTGACTGCTGCTACCTATCGTGATGAGTCTATCAGAGATTCATTTATACGCGGCCTAAAGTCTCCGAATATTCGTGCACGGCTGCTTGAGAATCAGCAGCTTGACCTGGCAACTGCTACGCAGCAGGCCCCAGCGCTGGAGCAGGCGCTGCTGAGATCGGAGTCGTACTTGGCACTGCCATGCGCGGCTGGACCTACAGCGGCTGCAGCATCTAGCGATTCTGTTTTGGCCGTCGTTCCGAACAGTGATGATGAAGAAGTTAAACCTTTGGCTGCCGCTGCTGCCTCAAAACTCACTGCGAAAAAGAGGCAAGCATGCTACAATTGTGGTAGCCCACGTCATCCTAGAGATGATCGGCAGCTTTGCCCTGCACGTGACGTTGTGTGCCGCAAATGTGGAAAAGCCGGGCATTTCGCTAAGGTCTGCCGTTCTAAAGTACGCTTCCCTTCGGCTACATCCTCAGCTATAGTGTTGGCGTCTACTTTTGCTACTGGCGACTTACTACCAGCTACTGTTGCTGTCCAGGTGAATGAGAATGAACGATTACTACGAGGGCTGATCGACACCGGTAGCTTGGAGAACTTCATCAACGAGACAGTAGCGTCATCTATGCGGCTTCTCATACATAAGCGCCCGTCTGTAGTTTCTATGGCTTCTGCGTCTTTTTCCGTGGAACTGTCCGGCTATTGCGTCGCCAATCTGTCACTGAATGGCCGTGTTTATGACAACGTCAAACTGACTGTGCTTCCTAATTCATGCGCTGAAATTATTCTCGGCTTGCCTTTCCTGAAACTACACAAAAGCGTCAGCGTGAACTATGGCGGCGGTGAACCGTCACTAAGTGTGTGTGCCCTATCTAAGCTTAAAATTCCGCCTGTGAAACTGTTCAAAAATTTGTTACCCGAATGCCGCCCGATTGCTACTAAATCCCGCAGTTACAATGCTGCGGATAACGCATTTATCGAATGTGAAGTTAAACGCCTACTTCAGGAAGGAGTGATTGAAACGAGCGACTCGCCATGGCGCGCTCAGGTGGTGGTTACTTCAAGTGAAAATAGAAAGAAACGTATGGTAGTGGACTTCTCCCAGACGATAAATCGGTACACTCTTCTCGATGCTTATCCTCTGCCAAAGATCGAAAACGTGGTCCATAGCATCGCGAAGCATCGCTTTTTCAGTATTATCGACTTATCTAGGGCTTATTACCAGATTGAAATTTGCCCCAATGATCGCCCGTACACCGCGTTCCAAGCTGGAAATAATCTTTACCAGTTTAAACGAATACCAATGGGGTCTCAGCTTTCCAACGCTTCATGAACAAATTCATCGCTGATAACAACCAATCCGGTACGTACGCCTATCTCGATGATATTACTATCTGCGGAAAGACGAAGGAGGAGCACGATCGCAATCTGGCTCACTTCATGCAAGCCGCTTCCCGTTACAACCTCTGTCTCAATTCAGACAAGTCAAAGTTTTCACTAACCTGCATCGATGTTCTGGACTATCGTATTTCTGACGGTGTTCTGAAACCAGACCCGGAACGAATGAGGCCGCTATTGGAGCTACCTGTACCTTCCAGCAAAAAATCTCTCCAGCGCTGTTTAGGCTTATTCTCCTATTATGCTAAGTGGGTGCATAACTACTCGCAGAAAGTGCGTCCGCTAGTAGAATGTCACCGGTTTCCGTTGTCCTCTGCTACCATTCTTGCTTTCAAAACTTTAAAGGGTGACATCGCCGAATCCTCAGTGAAAGTAATCGACGAGCAGCTGCCCTTCTCCATTGAGTCTGATGCATCGGATAGAGCAATCGGTTCTGCACTATTACAGTCCGGCCGCCCGGTTGCCTTCTTTTCTCGCTCATTGAATCGGGCTGAAATGAGGCACCACATCGTTGAGAAAGAAGCGTATGCGATAGTAGAAAGCGTACGCAAATGGAAGCCGTTCTTGGCTGGCAGACATTTTACTGTTGTTACCAATCAGAGAGCCGTATCATTCATGTTCGATACTACTGCTAGGGGTAAAATTAAAAATGACAAGATAATGCGCTGGCGCATGGAACTTTTGCCGTTTTCATTTGACATCCGCCATCGGCCATGTCACGAGAACATCGTTGCTGACGCTCTTTCGCGAGCACACTGCAGCGCCATCTCTGGTATTTGCATTATGTCCGCGTCAGAAATTTACCCTGCTCGATCGATGAGATCCGACGTGTTACGTCTGAGTGTCAAGTGTGCGCTAGAATTAAACCGTGCTTCTACAAACCTGACGATACTGCTTTGGTACGAGCGACTGCACCATTTCAACGTCTTTCTATTGATTTCAAAGGGCCGCTTCCGGTCTCATCACAGTCTTGTCGCTACAAGCTTACTGTTGTCGACGAATATAGCCGCTTCCCATTCGCGTTCCCATGTCGTGACATTTCATCCAAAGTGGTGATCGATTGCCTCATGAGTCTCTTCACCATGTTCGGTCTACCAGCATATATTCACTCGGACCGCGGCTCCTCCTTTATGTCCATTGAATTGAAACAATTCCTGCTACGCCTTGGCGTCGGCGTTAGTCGTACCTGTCCTTACAATCCGCGTGGTAATGGCCAACGCGAACGCTATAATGGCATCATTTGGAACATTGTCAAGCTGGCTCTCGAATCTCAAGGGCTAACGATGAATGCCTGGCAGGACGTTCTGCTTGAGGCATTGCACGCCATACGTTCCTTACTATGCACGGCTACTAATGCTACCCCGCATGAACGACTTTTTACTTTCGAAAGACGTTCTGTTAGCGGCTCTGCCTTGCCTTCATGCTGGAGCCCGGCGAGGTTCTTCTAAAACGTTTTGGAAACCGTAATAAGTATGATCCTGCCGTAGATGTACAGCTAATCGATGTCAATCCTACTCACGCGCGTGTGAAATTCCGGGATGGAAGAGAGGACACTGTCGCACTCCGCAACCTGGCACCTTGCCCCAGAAAGGCTGATCTTGAAACTTCCGATACCCGAGACTCGAATCGACCCAATAATGGGGACTCAGGGGCACCACTCGACGAACTGGACCGCACGGACTTGCAACTCAATACTAGCCCGCAACAGGACCGAGACCAGGCTTCGGATGGTCCCAGTCCTGGTGGACCCACAGTTCCGACTTCTGAGACGTCAGTCCCCAGACGGTCTTCACGTATACGCAAACCAGTGCATCGCTTGAACTTATAAGTCGCTATCTACGGCCGCGCATTACAAACCTATTTAACCCCGCTAGTTTTTTCTTCTAATATTTGTATATTAATCTATTTATTGCATTCTATTTTGCGGGGGCGAGTGTTGTGTGTTTTGCTTTATTGGGCCTATTTTCAGCTACTGTATCATTATTAGTATTCTTTATTATTATTCTTTTCTCTATACCTTATTAATGTTGGTATGTGTTATTAATTGTTCTTTTCTGTTCTTTTCAGCTGTAATGTTGATTTAGTTGAATAAACCCTTACTATAGGGATTTCGTTTGATTGAAACCTACACCACAATACACTACAAATACCCCCAAGCATCTTTAGCTCCTGCAAATGACCTTGAGCTCCTTCAGCAATTAAAAACTTACCCAGACACTGTCGTCTCCAAATCTGCAGGCAAGGCATTCGGTAATCATTTGTGGTATTTAAATGAACGTCTGATTGGTCTCTCTTTCTTTGATGATCGTGTACCTTTAGAAATGAAGAGATTGATGGTCGCAGCTCTAAAAAGTGAAGGAGATAAATGCCCTCCAAATAGAATTTGTCCAACGATTGCGGGAAGAAAAGAGCTGTCATCATATGTCACAGCAAACTCTCGACAACTGTTCTCTATTTTAGGGTTGGAAGATGACTTTCTAACTTCTGTAGATCCATCTCAATGGGAACAAATTCCAGATTATCAAAACTCTTCCAAGATTCTTAAAAGCATGAGGGTTGTCAATGATATAGCAGAAAGTGGAGTAGCATTGATAAAGAACTTTAACGCCTCTGTAACGAGAAATGAGGAACAGACACAGTTTTTGCTTCAGGTCGTTCAGAAACATCGTAAAACATTCCCAGATGCAAGAAAGAAAACATTAGTTGAAGCCGCAATGTTCCCTCTAAGGTGTGCGCGTGTGCGCGCGCACACGCGTTGTGAAACCCGCGCACACAGCAAAATAAAATGCGCACAGGCTCAAGCGTATCATGAGTCACGACAGTAAATGAAGTAATTTAAAAAATTGCAGTTTAATGAATTCTATAAAGAACAAATTAAGAAACCGCTTGAAAGAAAATCATTTGGACATGCTCATGCGAATTAAAAGTTACCTGAATGATGACGGATGTATTAATCTTCATAGTTTATTTGGAATGGGCAAATGCTAAAGATCGTAGGGAGAAATCATAATCATACTTAAATGAAAGGTACTTTCATTTAATGTTATTTCGATTACATTTTATTTTATTGAATTTTATTATTTTTTATTTTATTCCTATTTTGTGAATGGATAAAATCATGTATTAATCTTGATAGTCTATTTTAATTTGCTAAATGCTAAGAACTGTTTTGAGAAATGATAACTAAAATAGTCATTTTCAATTAATGTTATTTTTATTTTATTTCTTTATTTTGTTGAATTTTATTTTACTATTTCTTATTTTATTTATATTTTTAGAATGGATAAAATGTTTTCTTTTTTAAAAATATATAATATTGCAAACAGTTTCTTAATATCCATTTAATAGTACCGTAATGATCAAGCTATCACCTTATGGAAATAATATTTATTAAGTATTTAATATTTATATATATTTAATTTTGAAGATAATAGCACTCAGAAAAGTTTGCACAATTTTTCACCATGAATCTAAATGTATGCACAACGAAAATTTCTTGCGCACACGGACTAAAAAAAATTAGAGGGAATCATTGGTTGAAGGTCTCCAAAGTTCAACCAGGCGACAATGAGTTGTTAGCACCAACGAAACCCCCTCCATTGAGAGGATAATACTCACCCTTATGGGTGAGGGGGACCTGGAGCTGAACTCAAGAGAGACTGTAAACTAAAATCTTCTGGACTCTTACGGCACCTCTAAAACATTTCCGATTTGTATACAAATTGGTATTCTGAGTTTTTTAGGGAATAAGAACAATATTTTGGGTTCCGAACTTAACTTTTTGAAAATTATGTTTATACAGCCGCCCTAGTGGTCAGTGTACTGTACAAGCTTTGTATATTTGTGTATAATAAATTTACAGGGTTAATAATACTGGTGCTCGGTTGTCTTTGATAGTGGTAGTTTTCTAGTCGATTTTGACGGTTCCTGTTCGGTGTTATTAGGTGAGCCATTGCATTTGAGAATACTAGGGATTCGATCTTTGGTATCATGACTTGGATTACCTCGATAGGCCCGAGTGGCTTCATGTTTTCAAAATAAAATGTAATGTAATGTAATGTATTGGGGTTGTTGAATTAACTGTGGGCGGTGTTGGACGGGAGGGAGGTGTATGTATTGCTGGAGTAGATATATCTGCGAACTTCAGTCTTTTCTCATTAAAATC
>JAJOZX010001696.1:0-65000 GCA_023014485.1 Bathynomus jamesi
TCTGAATTTACAGGGGTAGAGGTTCGACCTCTTTCGACCATGGCTCAGGCCGGAATCTAAAAATTAAGAAGGCAAGGGGCCTCTGCCCCCTCCTCGCAGCGAGGCTGCTAACAAAGGAGTCGTAATGAAGTGCTATAATGAAGTACCGCAATGAATGACTTAATGAAGTGACTTATTTTACAAATACATGTATATATAAACTTAAATGTTTGGGGGAAGACTTGAAGGTTAAGTTCGCCCTTTTAACACATGATCAGATGTTTGAAAGATTCCAAATAAAAATTTAAAAAAAAAAATTAAAAACTAATCGTATATTTTTGCCGAATCTTCATTTCTGAAGGCGATATCATTTCGTAATAGTACACATAAGTACAAATTAAGTACACGACTGAGTACGTATTAATTTTGGTTCATTACAATTACGATTACTTATGGATTATTCACATTCGCTTATGATTGTCCATTACAGTTCTATTAAAGTACATTCTTACATTATAAATTAAATCATTACATTTAATTACAGTTTCAATGAAGTACATTACAAGTTATTATTAATTACAGTTTCATTAAAGTACATTACGTTATATTAAATTAAAGTATTACAGTTAATTACAATTAAACAGTTACTATAACTGTTTTGTTTTTTTACAGTGTTTCATATTAATAGACAATTAAGATGTTAGAAATATAATACAAAGTACATGGCACATACGGTATGGATTTATATACGAAATATGTTATATGTTATAAATTTGAAATCAGGCGAACGGAGGTTTCCATCTTAGAAGCGCTCACTTATGCTATAGTTCGCGGAATTTGATAAAAACTAAGCTCTTTTTTCGAATATCTTGTGAGGGGTGAACGCACTTAAAAATAAAAATAAAAATGAAAAAAATAATACGAGAACGTATTTTTGCGTTTTCGAACGAAGGCATGAAGTTTTGCGTTTCATAGCAAAAATGAATATTTAATAAAATTGACATACGATAATGGTCAAGATAAGATATGGACGTATGGGGGCGGGGGATATGGGTCGAATAATAGTTATATTTATACTACATAACATATAAATAATGACTTCTATAGATGTACAGTTTTTATTATGATGATAAAGAATTTCATACATTGCATACTAGAGATATAATGAAGGGAAATTAATGACGGAAAAATGTGACGTATGGATGAATATGGTTGAATAATAATATTTATACTACATAACACCACAACATTATTACTAAAGAATTTACCATACATTGAATACGGAAGATGTCCAAATACTAAGAACGTGATTCAGTGTACAAAGTATGGGAAACGTAAAGAGAATAGTTTTATTTTGACGTCCTAGTGTATAAGTCATTATTAGAAAAGATGAATTAGAAAAATACAGTAATGAATAAAGAAGTACAAATCGAAATTCTATCCAAAACTCGCTTAGGCGATTTTTGGTTTCTTATGTAAAAATGAAGATTCAAACATAAAAACTATACGAACATAAGTACTGCATGAAGACAATGAATCCACATAATGATGGTGTAGGAATTGTTCATTGTTCAATTTTTACAGTGCTCCCCTTTTTCTTTGAAATAATATTAACACCATAATATAATACAATTAATACAATACAATTGAGAAAATAACATCGTAACTAATTCAAGTTAGATGACGAATTTTTCTTTTACAATACAAATTTTATACAGAACGAGTTCGGGTGGTTGAGTGCAATGCAGAGTATCAAATCTTTAAAATGACACTTGCTTACAAAATATAAAAAAAATCAAAGATTAATACTTTAATTTATGCAAACAGAATAAAAGGATTAATACATTAATTTAGACAAACAATTAAGTTAGACAAAGAATGATATTGTAAAATTTTTTAGCAAAATTTTATTTTTTTCTGTGGGGAAAATTACATTCATAATGAATAGGTAAAGGGGAAAAATATAAATTTTAAAGTTCATGATTTTTCAAGGCTTCCATGATAGTACAATTGATAAACTAATTTTTATTGACTATTGCAGGTAAAAATAGAATTACGTAATGGATGATGTATAGACCTGTGGTCTAGTGTGTATTTTTGTGTACTAGGTACAAAGTGTGTATCTTACAATTTCGAGGGACAGATTCTGAGAGGATTGTTCAATTAACTGAATAAATGCATGAGCAAGATATATTAGAAAGCAAAAAGATTAAGACTAAATAGCATAGTTTGCACTTACACGTAATGAGATAGTTTTATTGTGATATCCAATGATTTTAGCATAAGGTTTGTATATATAGTATTATAGTATATATAGTGTGCATACATGCGTTTTATTGACTGTTGTAGGTACAAATCGAATTACGTAGTGGATGATGTATAGACCTGTGGTCAAATGTGTATTTGGTGTATTAGGTACAAAGTGTGTATCTTATAATTTCGAGAGACAGATTAGCTGAGAGGATTGTTAAATTAACTGAATAAATGCATGAGCGAGAATTTATATATAGTAAGCAATAATTATGATGTATTATAATGATGATGTTTGCATACGAGTTTTAATGCAAAAGTGACTGGAGGGAAGGAACGTAAATGAATTCGAATATGTGTCAAAAGTAATAAAATTCAATTAGGATTATAGATTTTACATAATTCATCAGTTACACGTATAAGGTAATTAAAAAAACGAACTTAGAGGACCTTACAATTAATGAAGTAAATCTCACGGTTTTAAAATTGAATTTCGACACACAATTAAATTCGACTACTAAAATTCATAGCCATATACTGTAGTAGTATGTCAATTTGACTATAATTTTCGTTTGATACCTTACAAATGGTACAATAACAATTTAAGGACAGTTACTCACGATTAATTGAACAAAAGAAAATTAAAAATACAAATTAAAAAGAGATCAATTATAAACTATAATGAACTAAACATATACTGTAATATAAAAAACACAACCTAAATTGAGGTTATGTTCCATCGTACCAAAGAGGAATTAACCATGGTTGAACCATTTCTCTGGTTGACACGGTTCAACTGGGGTTGGGGGTGTTAAAATAAAATAAATTAAAAAGACAAAGTTTGGAGTACGACATTCGGGGGAATTGAGTGACTAAGCAAGGGGTATAAGTCTGAAATTGACAATTACATCTTCTTTTTTTTAAGATTGCTTGTCACACTACTTTGAACAAAAATTAAAAGATTTGAAACAAAACGGAGGAACGGTATGTTCCTCAGCATAGTAATTTAAAAGGAGTCATTGGGACAAGACAAGATCGATTAATTAATTATTACACAACTATTATTATCACGTATACATTAGAATGATTAATTATCAAAGTCATTACAAACAATTGTAAAAACTGTTTTGGTTACAAACAATAAAAATGTCATTTTACTTATATATTTATATACGCAACAATGGCATGAAAAGAAAAGACAAATCGGTCAATTTCCTTCTCACAAACAAAAAAAGGTTAACTAAAGACGCAACCCGGTCAATTCAGGTTGAATTAAATTCTCTTTTACAACACAAAACAAAGGTTGAATTAAATTCTTAGATTACATTTTCTTAAATTAAATTCTCTTAACTTACAAAGAAAAAGTTGAATTCAATTGACTGCATTGAAATGACTTGGGACTTTAAACTCTGACTTGGAATAAAACTCTCTGACTTGGAATAAAACTCTCTGACTTGGAATAAAACTCTCTGACTTGGAATAAAACTCTCTGACTTGGAATAAAACTCTCTGACTTGAACTCTATCAGTATTCTGAAACTGTCTGACTTGAACGCTTGTCAAGTATTCTGAAACTGTCTGACTTGAACGCTTGTCAAGTATCTTGAAACTTAAACTGTCTAACTTGAACGCTTGTCAAGTATCTTGAAACTTAAACTGTCTAACTTGAACGCTTGTCAAGTATCTTGAAACTTAAACTGTCTAACTTGAACGCTTGTCAAGTATCTTGAAACTTAAACTGTTTAACTTGAACGCTTGTCAAGTATCTTGAAACTTAAACTGACTTGCACTTGAACTGCTATCAAGTGAAGATTAACTGAAAACGGAAAATGACTGCACTTGATCTTTATCAGTGGAGACTATTAACCTCTGGGGTTTGGTTGACCCTCTTGGTGCAACGTTCTGACTTCAAAAACTGACTTCAAAATGACTTCAAAAAATGACTTCAAAAAATGACTTCAAAACTGACTTCAAAATTACTTCAAGTATCTCTCTAAATCTATAAACTCTCTATAAACACTCTCTTTCTTAATTTGCAAGTCAATTCAATTCAATAATTTGAAAAAATTTGCAAACAAAAAATATAAAATGTAAACATTTCACTCGAATGTACACGAAGGTACGATACTATTATGTTTGATACATAAAATAAAATTATTCTATACTGAATATAATAGTGAAAATAACTGAAATTAACTCTGAAATTAACTCCTGAAATTAACGTCTGTTACTTTTAACGTCTGTTACTTTTAACGTCTGTGACTTTTAACGTCTGTGACTTTTAACTTCTGTGACTTTTAACTTCTTGACTTTTAACTTCTGTGGCAATTAACTCTGTGGAAAACAACTCTGTGACAATTAACTCTGTGACAATTAACTCTGACAATTAACTTCTGTGAAAATTACTGTTTCACTAAAAAAAGTGTATCACTGGTGTCTGGAATGTTCACTGTGTTTTGTGTTAAATTCTGATTTGATACTCATTATTAACTGTTAATAATACTGACTTTTCAAATGTTTTCAAATTACTTTAAAAAAACAACTTTGTACTTAAAATTTTCTATGGGGAAATCCTCAGAGACGTGTCCTGAAGACGTCTTGCTGGCTACTTCTTCTTGGATGAAAACTAGGCGTGGAGAACTTGGAGTCGTGACACACCGGTTCAAGGGATGTTACGAACTAGAAGTCGTGACACGCCGGTCAACTGGTTTTATCCTGATGCAGGGTAATTTCTATCTTGGCCAAAGAGTGGCCACTTGTTAAAATCCTCTTCTTAAAATCTTCTTCTTCTTAAAATATTCTTCTTCTTAAAATATTCTTCTTCTTAAAATATTCTTCTTCTTAAAATATTCTTCTTCTTAAAATATTCTTCTTAAAATCTTGGTAGTAGGGTCTCCAAATGTTTAAACTCTTGCTTCTTCTGTGTTTATCCTGGCAATAGGGTCGCCACTCTTGTTAACCCCTCCGTCTATGGCCCTGAGTCGGTTCGGAATCGACGGGGGGTTCTGGTTGGGAGGCAGCAACGGATATTTCTTCTATAACATTCTAATTCTTTTCGGTCGCCTCTTGTTAAACTCTTGGCTACAGACTCGCCAGACTGTTAGGCCAATATCTTCTATGGTGCTTGGGTTGTCTCTTTCTCTCGCTTTATGGGTCGACGATTATTAATTCTTCTCTTGCTATAATACTCTGATACTTTCTCTTGGTACTAAAATTATCGACTTTTCTTTTATAACTTATCGACTTTACTGACTAAGTTCTTCTGAAGAGAGCACGGCTCGAAGGGAAAATAAAAAGTTTCTCTTACATTTAGTTTACTTCTCAAAATGTACAGGTAGTGCTCTGAATTTACAGGGGTAGAGGTTCGACCTCTTTCGACCATGGCTCAGGCCGGAATCTAAAAATTAAGAAGGCAAGGGGCCTCTGCCCCCTCCTCGCAGCGAGGCTGCTAACAAAGGAGTCGTAATGAAGTGCTATAATGAAGTACCGCAATGAAGTGACTTAATGAAGTGACTTAATTTTACAAATACATGTATAATATAAACTTAAATGTTTGGGGGAAGACAGTTGAAGGTTAAGTTCCCCTCTTTTAAACACGTGATCAGATGTTTGAAAGATTCCAAATAAAAATTTAAAAAAAAAAAATTAAAACTAATCGTATATTTTGCCGAATCTTCATTTCTGAAGGCGATATCATTTCGTAATAGTACACATAAGTACAAATTAAGTACACGACTGAGTACGTATTAATTTCGGTTCATTACAATTACGATTACAATTATGGATTACTTCACATTCGCTTATGATTGTCCATTACAGTTCTATTAAAGTACATTCTTACATTATAAATTAAATCATTACATTTAATTACAGTTTCAATGAAGTACATTACAAGTTATTATTAATTACAGTTTCATTAAAGTACATTACGTTATATTAAATTAAAGTATTACAGTTAATTACAATTAAACAGTTACTATAACTTTGTTTTGTTTTTTACAGTGTTTCATATTAATAGACAATTAAGATGTTAGAAATATAATACAAAGTACATGGCACATACGGTATGGATTTATATACGAAATGTTATATGTTATAAATTTGAAATCAGAGCGAACGGAGGTTTCCATCTTAGAAGCGCTCACTTATGCTATAGTTCGCGGAATTTGATAACAACTAAGCTTTTTTCGAATATCTTGTGAGGGGTGAACGCACTTAAAAATAAAAAATAAAAATGAAAAAAATAATACGAGAACGTATTTTTGCGTTTTCGAACGAAGGCATGAAGTTTTTGCGTTTCATAGCAAAAATGAATATTTAATAAAATTGACATACGATAATGGTCAAGATAAGATATGGACGTATGGGGGCGGGGGATATGGTCGAATAATAGTTATATTTATACTACATAACATATAAATAATGACTTCTATAGAGTGTACAGTTTTTATTATGAAGATAAAGAATTTTCATACATTGCATACTAGAGATATAATGAAGGGAAATTAATGACGGAAAAATGTGACGTATGGATGAATATGGTTGAATAATAATATTTATACTACATAACACCACAACATTATTACTAAAGAATTTACCATACATTGAATACGGAAGATGTCCAAATACTAAGAACGTGATTCAGTGTACAAAGTATGGGAAACGTAAAGAGAATAGTTATTTTATGACGTCCTAGTGTATAAGTCATTATTAGAAAAGATGAATTAGAAAAATACAGTAATGAATAAAGAAGTACAAAATCGAAATTCTATCCAAAACTCGCTTAGGCGATTTTTGGTTTCTTATGTAAAAATGAAGATTCAAACATAAAAACTATACGAACATAAGTACTGCATGAAGACAATGAATCCACATAATGATGGTGTAGGAATTGTTCATTGTTCAATTTTTACAGTGCTCCCCTTTTTCTTTGAAATAATATTAACACCATAATATAATACAATTAATACAATACAATTGAGAAAATAACATCGTAACTAATTCAAGTTAGATGACGAATTTTTCTTTTTACAATACAAATTTTTATACAGAACGAGTTCGGGTGGTTGAGTGCAATGCAGAGTATCAAATCTTTAAAATGACACTTGCTTACAAAATATAAAAAAAATCAAAGATTAATACTTTAATTTATGCAAACAGAATAAAAGGATTAATACATTAATTTAGACAAACAATTAAGTTAGACAAAGAATGATATTGTAAAATTTTTTAGCAAAATTTTATTTTTTTCTGTGGGGAAAATTACATTCATAATGAATAGGTAAAGGGGAAAAATATAAATTTTAAAGTTCATGGATTTTTCAAGGCTTCCATGATAGTACAATTGATAAACTAATTTTTATTGACTATTGCAGGTAAAAATAGAATTACGTAATGGATGATGTATAGACCTGTGGTCTAGTGTGTATTTTTGTGTACTAGGTACAAAGTGTGTATCTTACAATTTCGAGGGACAGATTAGCTGAGAGGATTGTTCAATTAACTGAATAAATGCATGAGCAAGATATATTAGAAAGCAAAAATGATTAAGACTAAATAGCATAGTTTGCACTTACACGTAATGAGATAGTTTTATTGTGATATCCAATGATTTTAGCATAAGGTTTGTATATATAGTATATATAGTATATATAGTGTGCATACATGCGTTTTTATTGACTGTTGTAGGTACAAATCGAATTACGTAGTGGATGATGTATAGACCTGTGGTCAAATGTGTATTTGTGTGTATTAGGTACAAAGTGTGTATCTTATAATTTCGAGAGACAGATTAGCTGAGAGGATTGTTAAATTAACTGAATAAATGCATGAGCGAGAATTTATATATAGTAAGCAATAATTATGATGTATTATAATGATGATGTTTGCATACGAGTTTTAATGCAAAAGTGACTGGAGGGAAGGAACGTAAATGAATTCGAATATGTGTCAAAAGTAATAAAATTCAATTAGGATTATAGATTTTACATAATTCATCAGTTACACGTATAAGGTAATTAAAAAAAACGAACTTAGAGGACCTTACAATTAATGAAAGTAAATCTCACGGTTTTAAAATTGAATTTCGACACACAATTAAATTCGACTACTAAAATTCATAGCCATATACTGTAGTAGTATGTCAATTTGACTATAATTTTCGTTTGATACCTTACAAATGGTACAATAACAATTTAAGGACAGTTACTCACGATTAATTGAACAAAAGAAAATTAAAAATACAAATTAAAAATAGAGATCAATTATAAACTATAATGAACTAAACTATACTGTAATATAAAAAACACTTAACCTAAATTGAGGTTATGTTCCATCGTACCAAAGAGGAATTAACCATGGTTGAACCATTTCTCTGGTTGACACGGTTCAACTGGGGTTGGGGGTGTTAAAATAAAATAAATTAAAAAGACAAAGTTTGGAGTACGACATTCGGGGGAATTGAGTGACTAAGCAAGGGGTATAAGTCTGAAATTGACAATTACATCTTCTTTTTTTTAAGATTGCTTGTCACACTACTTTGAACAAAAATTAAAAGATTTGAAACAAAACGGAGGAACGGTATGTTCCTCAGCATAGTAATTTAAAAGGAGTCATTGGGACAAGACAAGATCGATTAATTAATTATTACACAACTATTATTATCACGTATACATTAGAATGATTAATTATCAAAGTCATTACAAACAATTGTAAAAACTGTTTTGGTTACAAACAATAAAATGTCATTTTACTTATATATTTATATACGCAACAATGGCATGAAAAGAAAAGACAAATCGGTCAATTTCCTTCTCACAAACAAAAAAAGGTTAACTAAAGACGCAACCCGGTCAATTCAGGTTGAATTAAATTCTCTTTTACAACACAAAACAAAGGTTGAATTAAATTCTTAGATTACATTTTCTTAAATTAAATTCTCTTAACTTACAAAGAAAAGTTGAATTCAATTGACTGCATTGAAATGACTTGGGACTTTAAACTCTGACTTGGAATAAAACTCTCTGACTTGGAATAAAACTCTCTGACTTGGAATAAAACTCTCTGACTTGGAATAAAACTCTCTGACTTGGAATAAAACTCTCTGACTTGAACTCTATCAAGTATTCTGAAACTGTCTGACTTGAACGCTTGTCAAGTATTCTGAAACTGTCTGACTTGAACGCTTGTCAAGTATCTTGAAACTTAAACTGTCTAACTTGAACGCTTGTCAAGTATCTTGAAACTTAAACTGTCTAACTTGAACGCTTGTCAAGTATCTTGAAACTTAAACTGTCTAACTTGAACGCTTGTCAAGTATCTTGAAACTTAAACTGTTTAACTTGAACGCTTGTCAAGTATCTTGAAACTTAAACTGACTTGCACTTGAACTGCTATCAAGTGAAGATTAACTGAAAACGGAAAATGACTGCACTTGATCTTTATCAAGTGGAGACTATTAACCTCTGGGGTTTGGTTGACCCTCTTGTGCAACGTTCTGACTTCAAAAACTGACTTCAAAATGACTTCAAAAAATGACTTCAAAAATGACTTCAAACTGACTTCAAAATTACTTCAAGTATCTCTCTAAATCTATAAACTCTCTATAAACACTCTCTTTCTTAATTTGCAAGTCAATTCAATTCAATAATTTGAAAAAATTTGCAAACAAAATATAAAATGTAAACATTTCACTCGAATGTACACGAAGGTACGATACTATTATGTTTGATACATAAAATAAAATTATTCTATACTGAATATAATAGTGAAAATAACTGAAATTAACTCTGAAATTAACTCCTGAAATTAACGTCTGTTACTTTTAACGTCTGTTACTTTTAACGTCTGTGACTTTTAAGTCTGTGACTTTTAACTTCTGTGACTTTTAACTTCTGTGACTTTTAACTTCTGTGGCAATTAACTCTGTGGAAAACAACTCTGTGACAATTAACTCTGTGACAATTAACTCTGACAATTAACTTCTGTGAAAATTACTGTTTCACTAAAAAAAAGTTTATCACTGGTGTCTGGAATGTTCACTGTGTTTTGTGTTTAAATTCTGATTTGATACTCATTATTAACTGTTAATAATACTGACTTTTCAAATGTTACAAATTACTTTAAAAAAACAACTTTACTTAAGAAAATTTTCTATGGGGAAATCCTCAGAGGTGTCCTGAAGACGTCTTGCTGGCTACTTCTTCTTGGATGAAAACTAGGCGTGGAGAACTTGGAGTCGTGACACACCGGTTCAAGGGTAGATGTTACGAACTAGAAGTCGTGACACGCCGGTCAACTGGTTTTATCCTGATGCAGGGTAATTTCTATCTTGGCCAAAGAGTGGCCACTTGTTAAAATCCTCTTCTTAAAAATTCTTCTTCTTAAAATATTCTTCTTCTTAAAATATTCTTCTTCTTAAAATATTCTTCTTCTTAAAATATTCTTCTCTTAAAATATTCTTCTTAAAATCTTGGTAGTAGGGTCTCCAAATGTTTAAACTCTTGCTTCTTCTGTGTTTATCCTGGCAATAGGGTCGCCACTCTTGTTAACCCTCCGTCTATGGCCCTGAGTCGGTTCGGAATCGACGGGGGTTCTGGTTGGGAGGCAGCAACGGATATTTCTTCTATAACATTCTAATTCTTTTCGGTCGCCTCTTGTTAAACTCTTGGCTACAGACTCGCCAGACTGTTAGGCAATATCTTCTATGGTGCTTGGGTTGTCTCTTTCTCTCGCTTTATGGGTCGACGATTATTAATTCTCTCTTGCTATAATACTCTGATACTTTCTCTTGGTACTAAAATTATCGACTTTTCTTTTATAACTTATCGACTTTACTGACTAAGTTCTTCTGAAGAGAGCACGGCTCGAATGGGAAAATAAAAAGTTTCTCTTACATTTAGTTTACTTCTCAAAATGTACAGGTAGTGCTCTGAATTTACAGGGGTAGAGGTTCGACCTCTTTCGACCATGGCTCAGGCCGGAATCTAAAAATTAAGAAGGCAAGGGGCCTCTGCCCCCTCCTCGCAGCGAGGCTGCTAACAAAGGAGTCGTAATGAAGTGCTATAATGAAGTACCGCAATGAAGTGACTTAATGAAGTGACTTAATTTTACAAATACATGTATAATATAAACTTAAATGTTTGGGGAAGACAGTTGAAGGTTAAGTTCCCCTCTTTTAAACACGTGATCAGATGTTTGAAAGATTCCAAATAAAAATTTTAAAAAATAAAAATTAAAACTAATCGTATAATTTTGCCGAATCTTCATTTCTGAAGGCGATATCATTTCGTAATACACATAAGTACAAATTAAGTACACGACTGAGTACGTATTAATTTCGGTTCATTCAATTACGATTACAATTATGGATTACTTCACATTCGCTTATGATTGTCCATTACAGTTCTATTAAAGTACATTCTTACATTATAAATTAAATCATTACATTTAATTACAGTTTCAATGAAGTACATTACAAGTTATTATTAATTACAGTTTCATTAAAGTACATTACGTTATATTAAATTAAAGTATTACAGTTAATTACAATTAAACAGTTACTATAACTTTGTTTTGTTTTTTTACAGTGTTTCATATTAATAGACAATTAAGATGTTAGAAATATAATACAAAGTACATGGCACATACGGTATGGATTTATATACGAAATGTTATATGTTATAAATTTGAAATCAGAGCGAACGGAGGTTTCCATCTTAGAAGCGCTCACTTATGCTATAGTTCGCGGAATTTGATAACAAACTAAGCTTTTTTCGAATATCTTGTGAGGGGTGAACGCACTTAAAAATAAAAAAATAAAAATGAAAAAAATAATACGAGAACGTATTTTTGCGTTTTCGAACGAAGGCATGAAGTTTTGCGTTTCATAGCAAAAATGAATATTTAATAAAATTGACATACGATAATGGTCAAGATAAGATATGGACGTATGGGGGCGGGGATATGGTCGAATAATAGTTATATTTATACTACATAACATATAAATAATGACTTCTATAGAGTGTACAGTTTTTATTATGAAGATAAAGTTTTCATACATTGCATACTAGAGATATAATGAAGGGAAATTAATGACGGAAAAATGTGACGTATGGATGAATATGGTTGAATAATAATATTTATACTACATAACACCACAACATTATTACTAAAGAATTTACCATACATTGAATACGGAAGATGTCCAAATACTAAGAACGTGATTCAGTGTACAAAGTATGGGAAACGTAAACAGAATAGTTATTTTATGACGTCCTAGTGTATAAGTCATTATTAGAAAAGATGAATTAGAAAAATACAGTAATGAATAAAGAAGTACAAATCGAAATTCTATCCAAAACTCGCTTAGGCGATTTTTGGTTTCTTATGTAAAAATGAAGATTCAAACATAAAAACTATACGAACATAAGTACTGCATGAAGACAATGAATCCACATAATGATGGTGTAGGAATTGTTCATTGTTCAATTTTTACAGTGCTCCCCTTTTTCTTTGAAATAATATTAACACCATAATATAATACAATTAATACAATACAATTGAGAAAATAACATCGTAACTAATTCAAGTTAGATGACGAATTTTTCTTTTTACAATACAAATTTTATACAGAACGAGTTCGGGTGGTTGAGTGCAATGCAGAGTATCAAATCTTTAAAATGACACTTGCTTACAAAATATAAAAAAATCAAGATTAATACTTTAATTTATGCAAACAGAATAAAGGATTAATACATTAATTTAGACAAACAATTAAGTTAGACAAAGAATGATATTGTAAAATTTTTTAGCAAAATTTTATTTTTTTCTGTGGGGAAAATTACATTCATAATGAATAGGTAAAGGGGAAAAATATAAATTTTAAAGTTCATGGATTTTTCAAGGCTTCCATGATAGTACAATTGATAAACTAATTTTTATTGACTATTGCAGGTAAAAATAGAATTACGTAATGGATGATGTATAGACCTGTGGTCTAGTGTGTATTTTTTGTGTACTAGGTACAAAGTGTGTATCTTACAATTTCGAGGGACAGATTAGCTGAGAGGATTGTTCAATTAACTGAATAAATGCATGAGCAAGATATATTAGAAAGCAAAATGATTAAGACTAAATAGCATAGTTTGCACTTACACGTAATGAGATAGTTTTATTGTGATATCCAATGATTTTAGCATAAGGTTTTATATATAGTATATATAGTATATATAGGGTGCATACATGCGTTTTTATTGACTGTTGTAGGTACAAATCGAATTACGTAGTGGATGATGTATAGACCTGTGGTCAAATGTGTATTTGTGTGTATTAGGTACAAAGTGTGTATCTTATAATTTCGAGAGACAGATTAGCTGAGAGGATTGTTAAATTAACTGAATAAATGCATGAGCGAGAATTTATATATAGTAAGCAATAATTATGATGTATTATAATGATGATGTTTGCATACGAGTTTTAATGCAAAAGTGACTGGAGGGAAGGAACGTAAATGAATTCGAATATGTGTCAAAAGTAATAAAATCAATTAGGATTATAGATTTTACATAATTCATCAGTTACACGTATAAGGTAATTAAAAAAAACGAACTTAGAGGACCTTACAATTAATGAAAGTAAATCTCACGGTTTTAAAATTGAATTTCGACACACAATTAAATTCGACTACTAAAATTCATAGCCATATACTGTAGTAGTATGTCAATTTGACTATAATTTTCGTTTGATACCTTACAAATGGTACAATAGCAATTTAAGGACAGTTACTCACGATTAATTGAACAAAAGAAAATTAAAAATACAAATTAAAAATAGAGATCAATTATAAACTATAATGAACTAAACATATACTGTAATATAAAACACAACCTAAATTGAGGTTATGTTCCATCGTACCAAAGAGGAATTAACCATGGTTGAACCTTTCTCTGGTTGACACGTTCAACTGGGGTTGGGGTGTTAAAATAAAATAAATTAAAAAGACAAAGTTTGGAGTACGACATTCGGGGAATTGAGTGACTAAGCAAGGGGTATAAGTCTGAAATTGACAATTACATCTTCTTTTTTTTTAAGATTGCTTGTCACACTACTTTGAACAAAAAATTAAAGATTTGAAACAAAACGGAGGAACGGTATGTTCCTCAGCATAGTAATTTAAATAGTCATTGGGACAAGACAAGATCGATTAATTAATTATTACACAACTATTATTATCACGTATACATTAGAATGATTAATTACACTAGGCAACAAAGATTTTGTTACAGAAGAACAAATAGGTGCTCCTAGCTAATTTCGGTATGCTGATTTCAAATCTATAATTAGATTTTTTCTATCACGTCTAGATTTTGTGTAAAATGCAAATCACTTTTAGTAAAATTTTCTACCACGTCCAGATTTTGGTTTTAATCGGCTTAATGCCAGTAATATGAAACTTGCTTTTCAAGGTTAAAGCAATTTTTTTTGCCAACTATATACAAATTCGAACAATTTTGATAAACAAAATTTATCCCGAGTTGGCAACACTGAGTCAAGAGCATAGTAACGGGCAACGGCCCAACGGTGAATCGCTACGTGACAGTCAAGCAGAACGGTTGTTGAAGCTCTCTGCTGATGAGCAAGTGACAGGTTGTGGTGACTTGTGTTTTTATAGCATTTGTTTTGTACTACGGTGTGTATTTCTTTTTATTTTGCACATCGTAATAATTACTTTCTACGTTTTTTCAGATATTGTATGGTAATTCAAAATGGCATCAAATAGACGTGCTTGTGTAAATCACCCATACAACTTCTGCTTTGTCTGTGGACAATATACACCTAAGCCACAACGTAGAAACATAACAACAAAGATTAAACTTGCCTACAAGTGTTATTTTGACTGTAAGTTAGGAGACCAAGAGAGGGACTGGGCACCACATATTTGCTGTGCACAGTGCAATGCAATGTTAATAGCTTGGATGAATGGTAAAAGAAAAGCTATGCCGTTCTCAGTCCCCATGGTTTGGCGTGAGCTGAAAAATCACTTCAATGATTGTTATTTTTGTTTGACAAAGATTGCTGGTTTCACAAAGAAAAACAAATCAAAGATCACGTATCACGTACCCAAACTGCGAATCAGCAATGAAACCAGTACCACATGATGAAACAAATCCACCACCAGTTCCACCAGCAACGATAACAGACAGCAGTTCATCTGAAGATTCTGCTAGTGATATAGAAACAGGGAAAGATGGCATATATGTTCCAGATGCAAATATTTCCCCACATTTGTTAAGTCAAGCGGAGTTAAATGACTTAGTGCGCGATTTGGAATTACCAAAAGAAAAGGCAGAGTTGCTTGGTTCAAGACTTCAAGAATTTAATCTTCTCCAACCAAACACCAAAGTTTCCCATTTCCGCCATCGCCATTTGCAGTTTTCATCATTTTACTTACAGGAAGAAAACGTTTGTTTCTGCCACGATATCAGTGGTCTGATGCAAGGGATTGGCTGTCGCTACGATCCAAAAGAATGGAGACTGTTCATTGACTCTAGTAAAGCTAGCCTTAAAGCTGTATTACTGCACAACGGCAATGAAAAACCTTCAATACCTGTAGCACATGCCACTGGCCTTAATGAGACTTAGGAATCGATGAAACTGCTGCTAAGACTCATCAAATATAAGGACCACACATGGAATATTTGTGGCGACTTTAAAGTTGTATCATTACTTCTTGGGTTACAGTTGGGCTACACAAAGCATATGTGCTTTTTGTGTCTATGGCACAGCAGAGATGACAAGAACCACTACAAAAAACATGATTGGCCATCTAGAACTGAACATGTTGTTGGTAAATACAATGTGAAACACCCAGCACTTATTGACCCTCAGAAAGTACATCTTCCACCACTTCACATTATACTTGGCCTTATGAAAAATTTCGTGAAGGGTATGGATCATGAAGGTAGTGGTTTCCAATATTTAAAGGATAAATTCAAAGGAATATTGACAGATGCTAAGCTAGAAGCTGGAGTTTTCACTGGACCACAGATCCGCAGTGTCATCCACGACTCATCGTTTCCATCTAACCTAAATGAGAATGAACTAGGAGCATGGACATCTTTCGTTGAAGTTGTCAAAAATTTTCTTGGAAACCACAAAGCTGAAAACCACCGTAAACTCGTAGAAAACATGTTTAAATCTTATGAAATAATGGGATGCAGAATGTCTTTGAAAATTCATTTTTTACATTCTCATCTTGACTTCTTCCCGGCCAACCTTGGGGCTGTAAGTGACGAGCATGGTGAGCGCTTCCACCAACAGATCTCAGTTATGGAAAACAGATACCAAGGTAATTTCAACCCAAATATGATGGGAGATTATTGTTGGTTCCTGCAGAAGGAGAGCTCGTCATCCTACAAGCGACAAAGGAAGAGGACACACCAAAGTTTCACTTAAGAACAGGAATTTGCCTTTCAGTAGTAACAACAAAATACTAACGCGCTTTGGGTGGATGGTTGGGCGCAGGGGTGGTAACTCCGCCAGCGGAATTCCGCTGTCTGTCTTAAGCCAGAATAAAGGAGGAAAGACATCCCTGTTCACTAATTATTTAAGTATGCTTAACATAAAACGTGGCACGGAAAAGTAGCTTAGACGGCTTTCGTAATAGAAGCGGGTGAGAAAAAAATGAAAAATAGGGGTTTTCGGTTACACAAAATCTGGACGTGATAGAGAAATTTTGATATCAGATCTGAAATCAGCATCAGCGCTTTAGTAGGAATCAGTAGTTCACGTGTCTGTAACAAAAAAAAAGTTGAAATTTGTTGCCTAGTGTTATCAAAGTCATTACAAACAATTGTAAAAACTGTTTTGGTTACAAACAATAAAATGTCATTTTACTTATATATTTATATACGCAACAATGGCATGAAAAGAAAAGACAAATCGGTCAATTTCCTTCTCACAAACAAAAAAAAGGTTAACTAAAGACGCAACCCGGTCAATTCAGGTTGAATTAAATTCTCTTTTACAACACAAAACAAAGGTTGAATTAAATTCTTAGATTACATTTTCTTAAATTAAATTCTCTTAACTTACAAAGAAAAAGTTGAATTCAATTGACTGCATCGAAATGACTTGGGACTTTAAACTCTGACTTGGAATAAAACTCTCTGACTTGGAATAAAACTCTCTGACTTGGAATAAAACTCTCTGACTTGGAATAAAACTCTCTGACTTGGAATAAAACTCTCTGACTTGGAATAAAACTCTCTGACTTGGAATAAAACTCTCTGACTTGAACTCTATCAAGTATTCTGAAACTGTCTGACTTGAACGCTTGTCAAGTATTCTGAAACTGTCTGACTTGAACGCTTGTCAAGTATCTTGAAACTTAAACTGTCTAACTTGAACGCTTGTCAAGTATCTTGAAACTTAAACTGTCTAACTTGAACGCTTGTCAAGTATCTTGAAACTTAAACTGTCTAACTTGAACGCTTGTCAAGTATCTTGAAACTTAAACTGTCTAACTTGAACGCTTGTCAAGTATCTTGAAACTTAAACTGTCTAACTTGAACGCTTGTCAAGTATCTTGAAACTTAAACTGACTTGCACTTGAACTGCTATCAAGTGAAGATTAACTGAAAACGGAAAATGACTGCACTTGATCTTTATCAAGTGGAGACTATTAACCTCTGGGGTTTGGTTGACCCTCTTGGTGCAACCTTCTGACTTCAAAAACTGACTTCAAAATGACTTCAAAAATGACTTCAAAAATGACTTCAAAACTGACTTCAAAATTACTTCAAGTATCTCTCTAAATCTATAAACTCTCTATAAACACTCTCTTTCTTAATTTGCAAGTCAATTCAATTCAATAATTTGAAAAAATTTGCAAAAAAATATAAAATGTAAACAACATTTCACTCGAATGTACACGAAGGTACGATACTATTATGTTTGATACATAAAATAAAATTATTCTATACTGAATATAATAGTGAAAATAACTGAAATTAACTCTCTGAAATTAACTCTCTGAAATTAACGTCTGTTACTTTTAACGTCTGTGACTTTTAACTTCTGTGACTTTTAACTTCTGTGACTTTTAACTTCTGTGGCAATTAACTCTGTGGCAATTAACTCTGTGACAATTAACTCTGTGACAATTAACTCTGACAATTAACTTCTGTGAAAATTACTGTTTCACTAAAAAAAAGTGTATCACTGGTGTCTGGAATGTTCACTGTGTTTTGTGTTAAATTCTGACCTGATACTCATTATTAACTGTTAATAATACTGACTTTTCAAATGTTTTCAAATTACTTAAAAAAACAACTTTGTACTTAACAAAATTTTCTATGGGGAAATCCTCAGAGACGTGTCCTGAAGACGTCTTGCTGGCTACTTCTTCTTGGATGAAAACTAGGCGTGGAGAACTTGGAGTCGTGACACACCGGTTCAAGGGTGGATGTTACGAACTAGAAGTCGTGACACGCCGGTCAACTGGTTTTATCCTGATGCAGAGTAATTTCTATCTTGGCCAAAGAGTGGCCACTTGTTAAAATCCTCTTCTTAAAATCTTCTTCTTCTTAAAATATTCTTCTTCTTAAAATATTCTTCTTCTTAAAATATTCTTCTTCTTAAAATATTCTTCTTCTTAAAATATTCTTCTTAAATCTTGGTAGTAGGGTCTCCAAATGTTTAAACTCTTGCTTCTTCTGTGTTTATCCTGGCAATAGGGTCGCCACTCTTGTTAACCCTCCGTCTATGGCCCTGAGTCGGTTCGGAATCGACGGGGGTTCTGGTTGGGAGGCAGCAACGGATATTTCTTCTATAACATTCTAATTCTTTTCGGTCGCCTCTTGTTAAACTCTTGGCTACAGACTCGCCAGACTGTTAGGCCAATATCTTCTATGGTGCTTGGGTTGTCTCTTTCTCTCGCTTTATGGGTCGACAATTATTAATTCTTCTCTTGCTATAATACTCTGATACTTTCTCTTGGTACTAAAATTATCGACTTTTCTTTTATAACTTATCAACTTTACTGACTAAGTTCTTCTGAAGAGAGCACGGCTCGAATGGGAAAATAAAAAGTTTCTCTTACATTTAGTTTACTTCTCAAAATGTACAGGTAGTGCTCTGAATTTACAGGGGTAGAGGTTCGACCTCTTTCGACCATGGCTCAGGCCGGAATCTAAAAATTAAGAAGGCAAGGGGCCTCTGCCCCCTCCTCGCAGCGAGGCTGCTAACAAAGGAGTCGTAATGAAGTGCTATAATGAAGTACCGCAATGAAGTGACTTAATGAAGTGACTTAATTTTACAAATACATGTATAATATAAACTTAAATGTTTGGGGGAAGACAGTTGAAGGTTAAGTTCCCCTCTTTTAAACACGTGATCAGATGTTTGAAAGATTCCAAATAAAAATTTAAAAAATAAAAATTAAAACTAATCGTATAATTTTGCCGAATCTTCATTTCTGAAGGCGATATCATTTCGTAATAGTACACATAAGTACAAATTAAGTACACGACTGAGTACGTATTAATTTCGGTTCATTACAATTACGATTACAATTATGGATTACTTCACATTCGCTTATGATTGTCCATTACAGTTCTATTAAAGTACATTCTTACATTAAAATTAAATCATTACATTTAATTACAGTTTCAATGAAGTACATTACAAGTTATTATTAATTACAGTTTCATTAAAGTACATTACGTTATATTAAATTAAAGTATTACAGTTAATTACAATTAAACAGTTACTATAACTTTGTTTTGTTTTTTTACAGTGTTTCATATTAATAGACAATTAAGATGTTAGAAATAATACAAAGTACATGGCACATACGGTATGGATTTATATACGAAAGTTATATGTTATAATTTGAAATCAGAGCGAACGGAGGTTTCCATCTTAGAAGCGCTCACTTATGCTATAGTTCGCGGAATTTGATAACAACTAAGCTTTTTTCGAATATCTTGTGAGGGGTGAACGCACTTAAAAATAAAAAAAATAAAAATGAAAAAAATAATACGAGAACGTATTTTTGCGTTTTCGAACGAAGGCATGAAGTTTGCGTTTCATAGCAAAAATGAATATTTAATAAAATTGACATACGATAATGGTCAAGATAAGATATGGACGTATGGGGCGGGGGATATGGTCGAATAATAGTTATATTTATACTACATAACATATAAATAATGACTTCTATAGAGTGTACAGTTTTTTTATTATGAAGATAAAGAATTTTCATACATGCATACTAGAGATATAATGAAGGGAAATTAATGACGGAAAAATGTGACGTATGGATGAATATGGTTGAATAATAATATTTATACTACATAACACCACAACATTATTACTAAAGAATTTACCATACATTGAATACGGAAGATGTCCAAATACTAAGAACGTGATTCAGTGTACAAAGTATGGGAAACGTAAAGAGAATAGTTATTTTATGACGTCCTAGTGTATAAGTCATTATTAGAAAAGATGAATTAGAAAAATACAGTAATGAATAAAGAAGTACAAATCGAAATTCTATCCAAAACTCGCTTAGGCGATTTTTGGTTTCTTATGTAAAAATGAAGATTCAAACATAAAAACTATACGAACATAAGTACTGCATGAAGACAATGAATCCACATAATGATGGTGTAGGAATTGTTCATTGTTCAATTTTTACAGTGCTCCCCTTTTTCTTTGAAATAATATTAACACCATAATATAATACAATTAATACAATACAATTGAGAAAATAACATCGTAACTAATTCAAGTTAGATGACGAATTTTTCTTTTTACAATACAAATTTTATACAGAACGAGTTCGGGTGGTTGAGTGCAATGCAGAGTATCAAATCTTTAAAATGACACTTGCTTACAAAATATAAAAAAAATCAAAGATTAATACTTTAATTTATGCAAACAGAATAAAAGGATTAATACATTAATTTAGACAAACAATTAAGTTAGACAAAGAATGATATTGTAAAATTTTTTAGCAAAATTTTATTTTTTTCTGTGGGGAAAATTACATTCATAATGAATAGGTAAAGGGGAAAAATATAAATTTTAAAGTTCATGGATTTTTCAAGGCTTCCATGATAGTACAATTGATAAACTAATTTTTATTGACTATTGCAGGTAAAAATAGAATTACGTAATGGATGATGTATAGACCTGTGGTCTAGTGTGTATTTTTGTGTACTAGGTACAAAGTGTGTATCTTACAATTTCGAGGGACAGATTAGCTGAGAGGATTGTTCAATTAACTGAATAAATGCATGAGCAAGATATATTAGAAAGCAAAAATGATTAAGACTAAATAGCATAGTTTGCACTTACACGTAATGAGATAGTTTTATTGTGATATCCAATGATTTTAGCATAAGGTTTGTATATAGTATATATAGTATATATAGTGTGCATACATGCGTTTTTATTGACTGTTGTAGGTACAAATCGAATTACGTAGTGGATGATGTATAGACCTGTGGTCAAATGTGTATTTGTGTGTATTAGGTACAAAGTGTGTATCTTATAATTTCGAGAGACAGATTAGCTGAGAGGATTGTTAAATTAACTGAATAAATGCATGAGCGAGAATTTATATATAGTAAGCAATAATTATGATGTATTATAATGATGATGTTTGCATACGAGTTTTAATGCAAAAGTGACTGGAGGGAAGGAACGTAAATGAATTCGAATATGTGTCAAAAGTAATAAAATTCAATTAGGATTATAGATTTTACATAATTCATCAGTTACACGTATAAGGTAATTAAAAAAAACGAACTTAGAGGACCTTACAATTAATGAAAGTAAATCTCACGGTTTTAAAATTGAATTTCGACACACAATTAAATTCGACTACTAAAATTCATAGCCATATACTGTAGTAGTATGTCAATTTGACTATAATTTTCGTTTGATACCTTACAAATGGTACAATAACAATTTAAGGACAGTTACTCACGATTAATTGAACAAAAGAAAATTAAAAATACAAATTAAAAATAGAGATCAATTATAAACTATAATGAACTAAACATATACTGTAATATAAAAAACACAACCTAAATTGAGGTTATGTTCCATCGTACCAAAGAGGAATTAACCATGGTTGAACCATTTCTCTGGTTGACACGGTTCAACTGGGGTTGGGGGTGTTAAAATAAAATAAATTAAAAAGACAAAGTTTGGAGTACGACATTCGGGGGAATTGAGTGACTAAGCAAGGGGTATAAGTCTGAAATTGACAATTACATCTTCTTTTTTTTAAGATTGCTTGTCACACTACTTTGAACAAAAATTAAAAGATTTGAAACAAAACGGAGGAACGGTATGTTCCTCAGCATAGTAATTTAAAAGGAGTCATTGGGACAAGACAAGATCGATTAATTAATTATTACACAACTATTATTATCACGTATACATTAGAATGATTAATTATCAAAGTCATTACAAACAATTGTAAAAACTGTTTTGGTTACAAACAATAAAATGTCATTTTACTTATATATTTATATACGCAACAATGGCATGAAAAGAAAAGACAAATCGGTCAATTTCCTTCTCACAAACAAAAAAAAGGTTAACTAAAGACGCAACCCGGTCAATTCAGGTTGAATTAAATTCTCTTTTACAACACAAAACAAAGGTTGAATTAAATTCTTAGATTACATTTTCTTAAATTAAATTCTCTTAACTTACAAAGAAAAAGTTGAATTCAATTGACTGCATTGAAATGACTTGGGACTTTAAACTCTGACTTGGAATAAAACTCTCTGACTTGGAATAAAACTCTCTGACTTGGAATAAAACTCTCTGACTTGGAATAAAACTCTCTGACTTGGAATAAAACTCTCTGACTTGAACTCTATCAAGTATTCTGAAACTGTCTGACTTGAACGCTTGTCAAGTATTCTGAAACTGTCTGACTTGAACGCTTGTCAAGTATCTTGAAACTTAAACTGTCTAACTTGAACGCTTGTCAAGTATCTTGAAACTTAAACTGTCTAACTTGAACGCTTGTCAAGTATCTTGAAACTTAAACTGTCTAACTTGAACGCTTGTCAAGTATCTTGAAACTTAAACTGTCTAACTTGAACGCTTGTCAAGTATCTTGAAACTTAAACTGTCTAACTTGAACGCTTGTCAAGTATCTTGAAACTTAACTGACTTGCACTTGAACTGCTATCAAGTGAAGATTAACTGAAAACGGAAAATGACTGCACTTGATCTTTATCAAGTGGAGACTATTAACCTCTGGGGTTTGGTTGACCCTCTTGGTGCAACCTTCTGACTTCAAAAACTGACTTCAAAATGACTTCAAAAAATGACTTCAAAAATGACTTCAAAACTGACTTCAAAATTACTTCAAGTATCTCTCTAAATCTATAAACTCTCTATAAACACTCTCTTTCTTAATTTGCAAGTCAATTCAATTCAATAATTTGAAAAAATTTGCAAACAAAAATATAAAATGTAAACAACATTTCACTCGAATGTACACGAAGGTACGATACTATTATGTTTGATACATAAAATAAAATTATTCTATACTGAATATAATAGTGAAAATAACTGAAATTAACTCTCTGAAATTAACTCTCTGAAATTAACGTCTGTTACTTTTAACGTCTGTGACTTTTAACTTCTGTGACTTTTAACTTCTGTGACTTTTAACTTCTGTGGCAATTAACTCTGTGGCAATTAACTCTGTGACAATTAACTCTGTGACAATTAACTCTGACAATTAACTTCTGTGAAAATTACTGTTTCACTAAAAAAAAGTGTATCACTGGTGTCTGGAATGTTCACTGTGTTTTGTGTTAAATTCTGACCTGATACTCATTATTAACTGTTAATAATACTGACTTTTCAAATGTTTTCAAATTACTTAAAAAAAACAACTTTGTACTTAACAAAATTTTCTATGGGGAAATCCTCAGAGACGTGTCCTGAAGACGTCTTGCTGGCTACTTCTTCTTGGATGAAAACTAGGCGTGGAGAACTTGGAGTCGTGACACACCGGTTCAAGGGTGGATGTTACGAACTAGAAGTCGTGACACGCCGGTCAACTGGTTTTATCCTGATGCAGAGTAATTTCTATCTTGGCCAAAGAGTGGCCACTTGTTAAAATCCTCTTCTTAAAATCTTCTTCTTCTTAAAATATTCTTCTTCTTAAAATATTCTTCTTCTTAAAATATTCTTCTTCTTAAATATTCTTCTTAAAATCTTGGTAGTAGGGTCTCCAAATGTTTAAACTCTTGCTTCTTCTATGTGTTTATCCTGGCAATAGGGTCGCCACTCTTGTTAACCCCTCCGTCTATGGCCCTGAGTCGGTTCGGAATCGACGGGGGGTTCTGGTTGGGAGGCAGCAACGGATATTTCTTCTATAACATTCTAATTCTTTTCGGTCGCCTCTTGTTAAACTCTTGGCTACAGACTCGCCAGACTGTTAGGCCAATATCTTCTATGGTGCTTGGGTTGTCTCTTTCTCTCGCTTTATGGGTCGACGATTATTAATTCTTCTCTTGCTATAATACTCTGATACTTTCTCTTGGTACTAACATTATCGACTTTTCTTTTATAACTTATCGACTTTACTGACTAAGTTCTTCTGAAGAGAGCACGGCTCGAAGGGGAAAATAAAAAGTTTCTCTTACATTTAGTTTACTTCTCAAAATGTACAGGTAGTGCTCTGAATTTACAGGGGTAGAGGTTCGACCTCTTTCGACCATGGCTCAGGCCGGAATCTAAAAATTAAGAAGGCAAGGGGCCTCTGCCCCTCCTCGCAGCGAGGCTGCTAACAAAGGAGTCGTAATGAAGTGCTATAATGAAGTACCGCAATGAAGTGACTTAATGAAGTGACTTAATTTTACAAATACATGTATAATATAAACTTAAATGTTTGGGGGAAGACAGTTGAAGGTTAAGTTCGCCCCTTTTAAACACATGATCAGATGTTTGAAAGATTCCAAATAAAAATTTAAAAAAATAAAAATTAAAACTAATCGTATATTTTTGCCGAATCTTCATTTCTGAAGGCGATATCATTTCGTAATAGTACACATAAGTACAAATTAAGTACACGACTGAGTACGTATTAATTTTGGTTCATTACAATTACGATTACAATTATGGATTACTTCACATTCGCTTATGATTGTCCATTACAGTTCTATTAAAGTACATTCTTACATTATAAATTAAATCATTACATTTAATTACAGTTTCAATGAAGTACATTACAAGTTATTATTAATTACAGTTTCATTAAAGTACATTACGTTATATTAAATTAAAGTATTACAGTTAATTACAATTAAACAGTTACTATAACTGTTTTGTTTTTTTACAGTGTTTCATATTAATAGACAATTAAGATGTTAGAAATATAATACAAAGTACATGGCACATACGGTATGGATTTATATACGAAATGTTATATGTTATAAATTTGAAATCAGAGCGAGCGGAGGTTTCCATCTTAGAAGCGCTCACTTATGCTATAGTTCGCGGAATTTGATAAAAACTAAGCTCTTTTTCGAATATCTTGTGAGGGGTGAACGCACTTAAAAATAAAATATAAAAATGAAAAAATAATACGAGAACGTATTTTTGCTTTTCGAACGAAGGCATGAAGTTTTGCGTTTCATAGCAAAAATGAATATTTAATAAAATTGACATACGATAATGGTCAAGATAAGATATGGACGTATGGGGGCGGGGGATATGGTCGAATAATAGTTATATTTATACTACATAACATATAAATAATGACTTCTATAGAGTGTACAGTTTTTATTATGATGATAAAGAATTTTCATACATTGCATACTAGAGATATAATGAAGGGAAATTAATGACGGAAAAATGTGACGTATGGATGAATATGGTTGAATAATAATATTTATACTACATAACACCACAACATTATTACTAAAGAATTTACCATACATTGAATACGGAAGATGTCCAAATACTAAGAACGTGATTCAGTGTACAAAGTATGGGAAACGTAAAGAGAATAGTTATTTTATGACGTCCTAGTGTATAAGTCATTATTAGAAAAGATGAATTAGAAAAATACAGTAATGAATAAAGAAGTACAAATCGAAATTCTATCCAAAACTCGCTTAGGCGATTTTTGGTTTCTTATGTAAAAATGAAGATTCAAACATAAAAACTATACGAACATAAGTACTGCATGAAGACAATGAATCCACATAATGATGGTGTAGGAATTGTTCATTGTTCAATTTTTACAGTGCTCCCCTTTTTCTTTGAAATAATATTAACACCATAATATAATACAATTAATACAATACAATTGAGAAAATAACATCGTAACTAATTCAAGTTAGATGACGAATTTTTCATTTTACAATACAAATTTTATACAGAACGAGTTCGGGTGGTTGAGTGCAATGCAGAGTATCAAATCTTTAAAATGACACTTGCTTACAAAATATAAAAAAAATCAAGATTAATACTTTAATTTATGCAAACAGAATAAAAGGATTAATACATTAATTTAGACAAACAATTAAGTTAGACAAAGAATGATATTGTAAAATTTTTTAGCAAAATTTTATTTTTTTCTGTGGGGAAAATTACATTCATAATGAATAGGTAAAGGGGAAAAATATAAATTTTAAAGTTCATGGATTTTTCAAGGCTTCCATGATAGTACAATTGATAAACTAATTTTTATTGACTATTGCAGGTAAAAATAGAATTACGTAATGGATGATGTATAGACCTGTGGTCTAGTGTGTATTTTTGTGTACTAGGTACAAAGTGTGTATCTTACAATTTCGAGGGACAGATTAGCTGAGAGGATTGTTCAATTAACTGAATAAATGCATGAGCAAGATATATTAGAAAGCAAAAATGATTAAGACTAAATAGCATAGTTTGCACTTACACGTAATGAGATAGTTTTATTGTGATATCCAATGATTTTAGCATAAGGTTTGTATATATAGTATATATAGTAATATAGTGTGCATACATGCGTTTTTATTGACTGTTGTAGGTACAAATCGAATTACGTAGTGGATGATGTATAGACCTGTGGTCAAATGTGTATTTGTGTGTATTAGGTACAAAGTGTGTATCTTATAATTTCGAGAGACAGATTAGCTGAGAGGATTGTTAAATTAACTGAATAAATGCATGAGCGAGAATTTATATATAGTAAGCAATAATTATGATGTATTATAATGATGATGTTTGCATACGAGTTTTAATGCAAAAGTGACTGGAGGGAAGGAACGTAAATGAATTCGAATATGTGTCAAAAGTAATAAAATTCAATTAGGATTATAGATTTTACATAATTCATCAGTTACACGTATAAGGTAATTAAAAAAAACGAACTTAGAGGACCTTACAATTAATGAAAGTAAATCTCACGGTTTTAAAATTGAATTTCGACACACAATTAAATTCGACTACTAAAATTCATAGCCATATACTGTAGTAGTATGTCAATTTGACTATAATTTTCGTTTGATACCTTACAAATGGTACAATAGCAATTTAAGGACAGTTACTCACGATTAATTGAACAAAAGAAAATTAAAAATACAAATTAAAAATAGAGATCAATTATAAACTATAATGAACTAAACATATACTGTAATATAAAAAACACAACCTAAATTGAGGTTATGTTCCATCGTACCAAAGAGGAATTAACCATGGTTGAACCATTTCTCTGGTTGACACGGTTCAACTGGGGTTGGGGGTGTTAAAATAAAATAAATTAAAAAGACAAAGTTTGGAGTACGACATTCGGGGAATTGAGTGACTAAGCAAGGGGTATAAGTCTGAAATTGACAATTACATCTTCTTTTTTTAAGATTGCTTGTCACACTACTTTGAACAAAAATTAAAAGATTTGAAACAAAACGGAGGAACGGTATGTTCCTCAGCATAGTAATTTAAAAGGAGTCATTGGGACAAGACAAGATCGATTAATTAATTATTACACAACTATTATTATCACGTATACATTAGAATGATTAATTATCAAAGTCATTACAAACAATTGTAAAAACTGTTTTGGTTACAAACAATAAAATGTCATTTTACTTATATATTTATATACGCAACAATGGCATGAAAAGAAAAGACAAATCGGTCAATTTCCTTCTCACAAACAAAAAAAAGGTTAACTAAAGACGCAACCCGGTCAATTCAGGTTGAATTAAATTCTCTTTTACAACACAAAACAAAGGTTGAATTAAATTCTTAGATTACATTTTCTTAAATTAAATTCTCTTAACTTACAAAGAAAAAGTTGAATTCAATTGACTGCATTGAAATGACTTGGGACTTTAAACTCTGACTTGGAATAAAACTCTCTGACTTGGAATAAAACTCTCTGACTTGGAATAAAACTCTCTGACTTGAACTCTATCAAGTATTCTGAAACTGTCTGACTTGAACGCTTGTCAAGTATTCTGAAACTGTCTGACTTGAACGCTTGTCAAGTATCTTGAAACTTAAACTGTCTAACTTGAACGCTTGTCAAGTATCTTGAAACTTAAACTGTCTAACTTGAACGCTTGTCAAGTATCTTGAAACTTAAACTGTCTAACTTGAACGCTTGTCAAGTATCTTGAAACTTAAACTGTCTAACTTGAACGCTTGTCAAGTATCTTGAAACTTAAACTGTCTAACTTGAACGCTTGTCAAGTATCTTGAAACTTAAACTGTCTAACTTGAACGCTTGTCAAGTATCTTGAAACTTAAACTGACTTGCACTTGAACTGCTATCAAGTGAAGATTAACTGAAAACGGAAAATGACTGCACTTGATCTTTATCAAGTGGAGACTATTAACTTCTGGGGTTTGGTTGACCCTCTTGGTGCAACCTTCTGACTTCAAAAACTGACTTCAAAATGACTTCAAAAAATGACTTCAAAAAATGACTTCAAAACTGACTTCAAAATTACTTCAAGTATCTCTCTAAATCTATAAACTCTCTATAAACACTCTCTTTCTTAATTTGCAAGTCAATTCAATTCAATAATTTGAAAAAATTTGCAAACAAAAATATAAAATGTAAACAACATTTCACTCGAATGTACACGAAGGTACGATACTATTATGTTTGATACATAAAATAAAATTTCTATACTGAATATAATAGTGAAAATAACTGAAATTAACTCTCTGAAATTAACTCTCTGAAATTAACGTCTGTTACTTTTAACGTCTGTGACTTTTAACTTCTGTGACTTTTAACTTCTGTGACTTTTAACTTCTGTGGCAATTAACTCTGTGGCAATTAACTCTGTGACAATTAACTCTGTGACAATTAACTCTGACAATTAACTTCTGTGAAAATTACTGTTTCACTAAAAAAAAGTGTATCACTGGTGTCTGGAATGTTCACTGTGTTTTGTGTTAAATTCTGACCTGATACTCATTATTAACTGTTAATAATACTGACTTTTCAAATGTTTTCAAATTACTTAAAAAAAACAACTTGTACTTAACAAAATTTTCTATGGGGAAATCCTCAGAGACGTGTCCTGAAGACGTCTTGCTGGCTACTTCTTCTTGGATGAAAACTAGGCGTGGAGAACTTGGAGTCGTGACACACCGGTTCAAGGGTGGATGTTACGAACTAGAAGTCGTGACACGCCGGTCAACTGGTTTTATCCTGATGCAGAGTAATTTCTATCTTGGCCAAAGAGTGGCCACTTGTTAAAATCCTCTTCTTAAAATCTTCTTCTTCTTAAAATATTCTTCTTCTTAAAATATTCTTCTTCTTAAAATATTCTTCTTCTTAAAATATTCTTCTTAAAATCTTGGTAGTAGGGTCTCCAAATGTTTAAACTCTTGCTTCTTCTATGTGTTTATCCTGGCAATAGGGTCGCCACTCTTGTTAACCCCTCCGTCTATGGCCCTGAGTCGGTTCGGAATCGACGGGGGGTTCTGGTTGGGAGGCAGCAACGGATATTTCTTCTATAACATTCTAATTCTTTTCGGTCGCCTCTTGTTAAACTCTTGGCTACAGACTCGCCAGACTGTTAGGCCAATATCTTCTATGGTGCTTGGGTTGTCTCTTTCTCTCGCTTTATGGGTCGACGATTATTAATTCTTCTCTTGCTATAATACTCTGATACTTTCTCTTGGTACTAACATTATCGACTTTTCTTTTATAACTTATCGACTTTACTGACTAAGTTCTTTGAAGAGAGCACGGCTCGAAGGGGAAAATAAAAAGTTTCTCTTACATTTAGTTTACTTCTCAAAATGTACAGGTAGTGCGCTGAATTTACAGGGTAGAGGTTCGACCTCTTTCGACCATGGCTCAGGCCGGAATCTAAAAATTAAGAAGGCAAGGGGCCTCTGCCCCTCCTCGCAGCGAGGCTGCTAACAAAGGAGTCGTAATGAAGTGCTATAATGAAGTACCGCAATGAAGTGACTTAATGAAGTGACTTAATTTTACAAATACATGTATAATATAAACTTAAATGTTTGGGGGAAGACAGTTGAGGTTAAGTTCGCCCTTTTAAACACATGATCAGATGTTTGAAAGATTCCAAATAAAAATTTAAAAAAAAAAATTAAAACTAATCGTATATTTTTGCCGAATCTTCATCTGAAGGCGATATCATTTCGTAATAGTACACATAAGTACAAATTAAGTACACGACTGAGTACGTATTAATTTTGGTTCATTACAATTACGATTACAATTATGGATTACTTCACATTCGCTTATGATTGTCCATTACAGTTCTATTAAAGTACATTCTTACATTATAAATTAAATCATTACATTTAATTACAGTTTCAATGAAGTACATTACAAGTTATTATTAATTACAGTTTCATTAAAGTACATTACGTTATATTAAATTAAAGTATTACAGTTAATTACAATTAAACAGTTACTATAACTGTTTTGTTTTTTTACAGTGTTTCATATTAATAGACAATTAAGATGTTAGAAATATAATACAAAGTACATGGCACATACGGTATGGATTTATATAAGAAATATGTTATATGTTATAAATTTGAAATCAGAGCGAGCGGAGGTTTCCATCTTAGAAGCGCTCACTTATGCTATAGTTCGCGGAATTTGATAAAAACTAAGCTCTTTTTCGAATATCTTGTGAGGGGTGAACGCACTTAAAAATAAAATAATAAAAATGAAAAAAATAATACGAGAACGTATTTTTGCGTTTTCGAACGAAGGCATGAAGTTTGCGTTTCATAGCAAAAATGAATATTTAATAAAATTGACATACGATAATGGTCAAGATAAGATATGGACGTATGGGGGCGGGGGATATGGTCGAATAATAGTTATATTTATACTACATAACATATAAATAATGACTTCTATAGAGTGTACAGTTTTTATTATGATGATAAAGAATTTTCATACATTGCATACTAGAGATATAATGAAGGGAAATTAATGACGGAAAAATGTGACGTATGGATGAATATGGTTGAATAATAATATTTATACTACATAACACCACAATTATTACTAAAGAATTTACCATACATTGAATACGGAAGATGTCCAAATACTAAGAACGTGATTCAGTGTACAAAGTATGGGAAACGTAAAGAGAATAGTTATTTTATGACGTCCTAGTGTATAAGTCATTATTAGAAAAGATGAATTAGAAAAATACAGTAATGAATAAAGAAGTACAAATCGAAATTCTATCCAAAACTCGCTTAGGCGATTTTTGGTTTCTTATGTAAAAATGAAGATTCAAACATAAAAACTATACGAACATAAGTACTGCATGAAGACAATGAATCCACATAATGATGGTGTAGGAATTGTTCATTGTTCAATTTTTACAGTGCTCCCCTTTTTCTTTGAAATAATATTAACACCATAATATAATACAATTAATACAATACAATTGAGAAAATAACATCGTAACTAATTCAAGTTTGATGACGAATTTTCATTTTACAATACAAAATTTTATACAGAACGAGTTCGGGTGGTTGAGTGCAATGCAGAGTATCAAATCTTTAAAATGACACTTGCTTACAAAAATAAAAAAAATCAAAGATTAATACTTTAATTTATGCAAACAGAATAAAAGGATTAATACATTAATTTAGACAAACAATTAAGTTAGACAAAGAATGATATTGTAAAATTTTTTAGCAAAATTTTATTTTTTTCTGTGGGGAAAATTACATTCATAATGAATAGGTAAAGGGGAAAAAATATAAATTTTAAAGTTCATGGATTTTTCAAGGCTTCCATGATAGTACAATTGATAAACTAATTTTTATTGACTATTGCAGGTAAAAATAGAATTACGTAATGGATGATGTATAGACCTGTGGTCTAGTGTGTATTTTTGTGTACTAGGTACAAAGTGTGTATCTTACAATTTCGAGGGACAGATTAGCTGAGAGGATTGTTCAATTAACTGAATAAATGCATGAGCAAGATATATTAGAAAGCAAAAATGATTAAGACTAAATAGCATAGTTTGCACTTACACGTAATGAGATAGTTTTATTGTGATATCCAATGATTTTAGCATAAGGTTTGTTATATAGTATATATAGTATATATAGTGTGCATACATGCGTTTTTATTGACTGTTGTAGGTACAAATCGAATTACGTAGTGGATGATGTATAGACCTGTGGTCAAATGTATTTGTGTGTATTAGGTACAAAGTGTGTATCTTATAATTTCGAGAGACAGATTAGCTGAGAGGATTGTTAAATTAACTGAATAAATGCATGAGCGAGAATTTTATATAGTAAGCAATAATTATGATGTATTATAATGATGATGTTTGCATACGAGTTTTAATGCAAAAGTGACTGGAGGGAAGGAACGTAAATGAATTCGAATATGTGTCAAAAGTAATAAAATTCAATTAGGATTATAGATTTTACATAATTCAACAGTTACACGTATAAGGTAATTAAAAAAAACGAACTTAGAGGACCTTACAATTAATGAAAGTAAATCTCACGGTTTTAAAATTGAATTTCGACACACAATTAAATTCGACTACTAAAATTCATAGCCATATACTGTAGTAGTATGTCAATTTGACTATAATTTTCGTTTGATACCTTACAAATGGTACAATAACAATTTAAGGACAGTTACTCACGATTAATTGAACAAAAGAAAATTAAAAATACAAATTAAAAATAGAGATCAATTATAAACTATAATGAACTAAACATATACTGTAATATAAAAAACACAACCTAAATTGAGGTTATGTTCCATCGTACCAAAGAGGAATTAACCATGGTTGAACCATTTCTCTGGTTGACACGGTTCAACTGGGGTTGGGGGTGTTAAAATAAAATAAATTAAAAAGACAAAGTTTGGAGTACGACATTCGGGGGAATTGAGTGACTAAGCAAGGGGTATAAGTCTGAAATTGACAATTACATCTTCTTTTTTTTAAGATTGCTTGTCACACTACTTTGAACAAAAATTAAAAGATTTGAAACAAAACGGAGGAACGGTATGTTCCTCAGCATAGTAATTTAAAAGGAGTCATTGGGACAAGACAAGATCGATTAATTAATTATTACACAACTATTATTATCACGTATACATTAGAATGATTAATTATCAAAGTCATTACAAACAATTGTAAAAACTGTTTTGGTTACAAACAATAAATGTCATTTTACTTATATATTTATATACGCAACAATGGCATGAAAAGAAAAGACAAATCGGTCAATTTCCTTCTCACAAACAAAAAAAAGGTTAACTAAAGACGCAACCCGGTCAATTCAGGTTGAATTAAATTCTCTTTTACAACACAAAACAAAGGTTGAATTAAATTCTTAGATTACATTTTCTTAAATTAAATTCTCTTAACTTACAAAGAAAAAGTTGAATTCAATTGACTGCATTGAAATGACTTGGGACTTTAAACTCTGACTTGGAATAAAACTCTCTGACTTGGAATAAAACTCTCTGACTTGGAATAAACTCTCTGACTTGGAATAAAACTCTCTGACTTGGAATAAAACTCTCTGACTTGGAATAAAACTCTCTGACTTGAACTCTATCAAGTTATTCTGAAACTGTCTGACTTGAACGCTTGTCGTATTCTGAAACTGTCTGACTGAACGCTTGTCAAGTATCTTGAAACTTAAACTGTCTAACTTGAACGCTTGTCAAGTATCTTGAAACTTAAACTGTCTAACTTGAACGCTTGTCAAGTATCTTGAAACTTAACTGTCTAACTTGAACGCTTGTCAAGTATCTTGAAACCTTAAACTGTCTAACTTGAACGCTTGTCAAGTATCTTGAAACTTAACTGTAACTTGAACGCTTGTCAAGTATCTTGAAACTTAAACTGACTTGCACTTGAACTGCTATCAAGTGAAGATTAACTGAAAACGGAAAATGACTGCACTTGATCTTTATCAAGTGGAGACTATTAACCTCTGGGGTTTGGTTGACCCTCTTGGTGCAACCTTCTGACTTCAAAAACTGACTTCAAAATGACTTCAAAAAATGACTTCAAAAAATGACTTCAAAACTGACTTCAAAATTACTTCAAGTATCTCTCTAAATCTATAAACTCTCTATAAACACTCTCTTTCTTAATTTGCAAGTCAATTCAATTCAATAATTTGAAAAAATTTGCAAACAAAAATATAAAATGTAAACAACATTTCACTCGAATGTACACGAAGGTACGATACTATTATGTTTGATACATAAAATAAAATTATTCTATACTGAATATAATAGTGAAAATAACTGAAATAACTCTGAAATTAACTCTCTGAAATTAACGTCTGTTACTTTTAACGTCTGTGACTTTTACTTCTGTGACTTTTAACTTCTGTGACTTTTAACTTCTGGCAATTAACTCTGTGGCAATTAACTCTGTGACAATTAACTCTGTGACAATTAACTCTGACAATTAAACTTCTGTGAAAATTACTGTTTCCTAAAAAAAAAGTGTATCACTGGTGTCTGGAATGTTCACTGTGTTTTGTGTTAAATTCTGACCTGATACTCATTATTAACTGTTAATAATACTGACTTTTCAAATGTTTCAAATTACTTAAAAAAAAACAACTTGTACTTAACAAAATTTTCTATGGGGAAATCCTCAGAGACGTGTCCTGAAGACGTCTTGCTGGCTACTTCTTCTTGGATGAAAACTAGGCGTGGAGAAACTTGGAGTCGTGACACACCGTTCAAGGGTGGATGTTACGCTAACTAGAAGTCGTGACACGCCGGTCACTGGTTTTATCCTGATGCAGAGTAATTTCTATCTTGGCCAAAGATTGGCCACTTGTTAAAATCCTCTTCTTAAAATCTTCTTCTTCTTAAAATATTCTTCTTCTTAAAATATTCTTCTTCTTAAAATATTCTTCTTCTTAAAATATTCTTTTTAAAACTTGGTAGTAGGGTCTCCAAATGTTTAAACTCTTGCTTCTTCTATGTGTTTTCCTGGCAATAGGGTCGCCACTCTTGTTAACCCCTCCGTCTATGGCCCTGCGTCGGTTCGGATCGACGGGGGTTCTGGTTGGGAGGCAGCAACGGATATTTCTTCTATAACATTCTAATTCTTTTCGGTCGCCTCTTGTTAAACTCTTGGCTACAGACTCGCCAGACTGTTAGGCCAATCTTCTATGGTGCTTGGTTTGTCTCTCTTCTCTCGCTTTATGGGTCGACGATTATTAATTCTTCTCTTGCTATAATACTCTGATATTTCTCTTGGTACTAACATTAATCGACTTTTCTTTTATAACTTATCGACTTTACTGACTAAGTTCTTCTGAAGAGAGCACGGCTCGAAGGGGAAAATAAAAAGTTTCTCTTACATTTAGTTTACTTCTCAAAATGTACAGGTAGTGCTCTGAATTTACAGGGGTAGAGGTTCGACCTCTTTCGACCATGGCTCAGGCCGGAATCTAAAAATTAAGAAGGCAAGGGGCCTCTGCCCCCTCCTCGCAGCGAGGCTGCTAACAAAGGAGTCGTAATGAAGTGCTATAATGAAGTACCGCAATGAAGTGACTTAATGAAGTGACTTAATTTTACAAATACATGTATAATATAAACTTAAATGTTTGGGGGAAGACAGTTGAAGGTTAAGTTCGCCCCTTTTAAACACATGATCAGATGTTTGAAAGATTCCAAATAAAAATTTAAAAAAATAAAAATTAAAACTAATCGTATATTTTGCCGAATCTTCATTTCTGAAGGCGATATCATTTCGTAATAGTACACATAAGTACAAATTAAGTACACGACTGAGTACGTATTAATTTTGGTTCATTACAATTACGATTACAATTATGGATTACTTCACATTCGCTTATGATTGTCCATTACAGTTCTATTAAAGTACATTCTTACATTATAAATTAAATCATTACATTTAATTACAGTTTCAATGAAGTACATTACAAGTTATTATTAATTACAGTTTCATTAAAGTACATTACGTTATATAAATTAAAGTATTACAGTTAATTACAATTAAACAGTTACTATAACTGTTTTGTTTTTTTACAGTGTTTCATATTAATAGACAATTAAGATGTTAGAAATATACAAAGTACATGGCACATACGGTATGGATTTATATACGAAATATGTTATGTTTTATAAATTTGAAATCAGAGCGAGCGGAGGTTTCCATCTTAGAAGCGCTCACTTATGCTATAGTTCGCGGAATTTGATAAAACTAAGCTCTTTTTCGAATATCTTGTGAGGGGTGAACGCACTTAAAAATAAAATAATAAAAATGAAAAAAATAATACGAGAACGTATTTTTGCGTTTTCGAACGAAGGCATGAAGTTTTGCGTTTCATAGCAAAAATGAATATTTAATAAAATTGACATACGATAATGGTCAAGATAAGATATGGACGTATGGGGGCGGGGGATATGGTCGAATAATAGTTATATTTATACTACATAACATATAAATAATGACTTCTATAGAGTGTACAGTTTTTATTATGATGATAAAGAATTTTCATACATTGCATACTAGAGATATAATGAAGGGAAATTAATGACGGAAAAATGTGACGTATGGATGAATATGGTTGAATAATAATATTTATACTACATAACACCACAACATTATTACTAAAGAATTTACCATACATTGAATACGGAAGATGTCCAAATACTAAGAACGTGATTCAGTGTACAAAGTATGGGAAACGTAAAGAGAATAGTTATTTTATGACGTCCTAGTGTATAAGTCATTATTAGAAAAGATGAATTAGAAAAATACAGTAATGAATAAAGAAGTACAAATCGAAATTCTATCCAAAACTCGCTTAGGCGATTTTTGGTTTCTTATGTAAAAATGAAGATTCAAACATAAAAACTATACGAACATAAGTACTGCATGAAGACAATGAATCCACATAATGATGGTGTAGGAATTGTTCATTGTTCAATTTTTACAGTGCTCCCCTTTTTCTTTGAAATAATATTAACACCATAATATAATACAATTAATACAATACAATTGAGAAAATAACATCGTAACTAATTCAAGTTAGATGACGAATTTTTCTTTTTACAATACAAATTTTATACAGAACGAGTTCGGGTGGTTGAGTGCAATGCAGAGTATCAAATCTTTAAAATGACACTTGCTTACAAAATATAAAAAAAATCAAAGATTAATACTTTAATTTATGCAAACAGAATAAAAGGATTAATACATTAATTTAGACAAACAATTAAGTTAGACAAAGAATGATATTGTAAAATTTTTTAGCAAAATTTTATTTTTTTCTGTGGGGAAAATTACATTCATAATGAATAGGTAAAGGGGAAAAATATAAATTTTAAAGTTCATGGATTTTTCAAGGCTTCCATGATAGTACAATTGATAAACTAATTTTTATTGACTATTGCAGGTAAAAATAGAATTACGTAATGGATGATGTATAGACCTGTGGTCTAGTGTGTATTTTTGTGTACTAGGTACAAAGTGTGTATCTTACAATTTCGAGGGACAGATTAGCTGAGAGGATTGTTCAATTAACTGAATAAATGCATGAGCAAGATATATTAGAAAGCAAAAATGATTAAGACTAAATAGCATAGTTTGCACTTACACGTAATGAGATAGTTTTATTGTGATATCCAATGATTTTAGCATAAGGTTTGTATATATATATATAGTATATATAGTGCATACATGCGTTTTTATTGACTGTTGTAGGTACAAATCGAATTACGTAGTGGATGATGTATAGACCTGTGGTCAAATGTGTATTTGTGTGTATTAGGTACAAAGTGTGTATCTTATAATTTCGAGAGACAGATTAGCTGAGAGGATTGTTAAATTAACTGAATAAATGCATGAGCGAGAATTTATATATAGTAAGCAATAATTATGATGTATTATAATGATGATGTTTGCATACGAGTTTTAATGCAAAAGTGACTGGAGGGAAGGAACGTAAATGAATTCGAATATGTGTCAAAAGTAATAAAATTCAATTAGGATTATAGATTTTACATAATTCATCAGTTACACGTATAAGGTAATTAAAAAAAACGAACTTAGAGGACCTTACAATTAATGAAAGTAAATCTCACGGTTTTAAAATTGAATTTCGACACACAATTAAATTCGACTACTAAAATTCATAGCCATATACTGTAGTAGTATGTCAATTTGACTATAATTTTCGTTTGATACCTTACAAATGGTACAATAACAATTTAAGGACAGTTACTCACGATTAATTGAACAAAAGAAAATTAAAAATACAAATTAAAAATAGAGATCAATTATAAACTATAATGAACTAAACATATACTGTAATATAAAAAACACAACCTAAATTGAGGTTATGTTCCATCGTACCAAAGAGGAATTAACCATGGTTGAACCATTTCTCTGGTTGACACGGTTCAACTGGGGTTGGGGGTGTTAAAATAAAATAAATTAAAAAGACAAAGTTTGGAGTACGACATTCGGGGGAATTGAGTGACTAAGCAAGGGGTATAAGTCTGAAATTGACAATTACATCTTCTTTTTTTTAAGATTGCTTGTCACACTACTTTGAACAAAAATTAAAAGATTTGAAACAAAACGGAGGAACGGTATGTTCCTCAGCATAGTAATTTAAAAGGAGTCATTGGGACAAGACAAGATCGATTAATTAATTATTACACAACTATTATTATCACGTATACATTAGAATGATTAATTATCAAAGTCATTACAAACAATTGTAAAAACTGTTTTGGTTACAAACAATAAAATGTCATTTTACTTATATATTTATATACGCAACAATGGCATGAAAAGAAAAGACAAATCGGTCAATTTCCTTCTCACAAACAAAAAAAAGGTTAACTAAAGACGCAACCCGGTCAATTCAGGTTGAATTAAATTCTCTTTTACAACACAAAACAAAGGTTGAATTAAATTCTTAGATTACATTTTCTTAAATTAAATTCTCTTAACTTACAAAGAAAAAGTTGAATTCAATTGACTGCATTGAAATGACTTGGGACTTTAAACTCTGACTTGGAATAAAACTCTCTGACTTGGAATAAAACTCTCTGACTTGGAATAAAACTCTCTGACTTGGAATAAAACTCTCTGACTTGGAATAAAACTCTCTGACTTGGAATAAAACTCTCTGACTTGAACTCTATCAAGTATTCTGAAACTGTCTGACTTGAACGCTTGTCAAGTATTCTGAAACTGTCTGACTTGAACGCTTGTCAAGTATCTTGAAACTTAAACTGTCTAACTTGAACGCTTGTCAAGTATCTTGAAACTTAAACTGTCTAACTTGAACGCTTGTCAAGTATCTTGAAACTTAAACTGTCTAACTTGAACGCTTGTCAAGTATCTTGAAACTTAAACTGTCTAACTTGAACGCTTGTCAAGTATCTTGAAACTTAAACTGTCTAACTTGAACGCTTGTCAAGTATCTTGAAACTTAAACTGACTTGCCTTGAACTGCTATCAAGTGAAGATTAACTGAAAACGGAAAATGACTGCACTTGATCTTTATCAAGTGGAGACTATTAACCTCTGGGGTTTGGTTGACCCTCTTGGTGCAACCTTCTGACTTCAAAAAACTGACTTCAAAATGACTTCAAAAAATGACTTCAAAAAATGACTTCAAAACTGACTTCAAAATTACTTCAAGTATCTCTCTAAATCTATAAACTCTCTATAAACACTCTCTTTCTTAATTTGCAAGTCAATTCAATTCAATAATTTGAAAAAAATTTGCAAACAAAAATATAAAATGTAAACAACATTTCACTCGAATGTACACGAAGGTACGATACTATTATGTTTGATACATAAAATAAAATTATTCTATACTGAATATAATAGTGAAAATAACTGAAATTAACTCTCTGAAATTAACTCTCTGAAATTAACGTCTGTTACTTAACGTCTGTGACTTTTAACTTCTGTGACTTTTAACTTCTGTGACTTTTAACTTCTGTGGCAATTAACTCTGTGGCAATTAACTCTGTGACAATTAACTCTGTGACAATTAACTCTGACAATTAACTTCTGTGAAAATTACTGTTTCACTAAAAAAAAGTGTATCACTGGTGTCTGGAATGTTCACTGTGTTTTGTGTTAAATTCTGACCTGATACTCATTATTAACTGTTAATAATACTGACTTTTCAAATGTTTTCAAATTACTTAAAAAAAACAACTTGTACTTAACAAAATTTTCTATGGGGAAATCCTCAGAGACGTGTCCTGAAGACGTCTTGCTGGCTACTTCTTCTTGGATGAAAACTAGGCGTGGAGAACTTGGAGTCGTGACACACCGGTTCAAGGGTGGATGTTACGAACTAGAAGTCGTGACACGCCGGTCAACTGGTTTTATCCTGATGCAGAGTAATTCTATCTTGGCCAAAGAGTGGCCACTTGTTTAAAATCCTCTTCTTAAAATCTTCTTCTTCTTAAAATATTCTTCTTCTTAAAATATTCTTCTTCTTAAAATATTCTTCTTCTTAAAATATTCTTCTTAAAATCTTGGTAGTAGGGTCTCCAAATGTTTAAACTCTTGCTTCTTCTATGTGTTTATCCTGGCAATAGGGTCGCCACTCTTGTTAACCCCTCCGTCTATGGCCCTGCGTCGGTTCGAATCGACGGGGGGTTCTGGTTGGGAGGCAGCAACGGATATTTCTTCTATAACATTCTAATTCTTTTCGGTCGCCTCTTGTTAAACTCTTGGCTACAGACTCGCCAGACTGTTAGGCCAATATCTTCTATGTGCTTGGGTTGTCTCTTTCTCTCGCTTTATGGGTCGACGATTATTAATTCTTCTCTTGCTATAATACTCTGATACTTTCTCTTGGTACTAACATTATCGACTTTTCTTTATAAACTTATCGACTTTACTGACTAAGTTCTTCTGAAGAGAGCACGGCTCGAAGGGGAAAATAAAAAGTTTCTCTTACATTTAGTTTACTTCTCAAAATGTACAGGTAGTGCTCTGAATTTACAGGGGTAGAGGTTCGACCTCTTTCGACCATGGCTCAGGCGGAATCTAAAAATTAAGAAGGCAAGGGGCCTCTGCCCCCTCCTCGCAGCGAGGCTGCTAACAAAGGAGTCGTAATGAAGTGCTATAATGAAGTACCGCAATGAAGTGACTTAATGAAGTGACTTAATTTTACAAATACATGTATATATAACTTAAATGTTTGGGGAAGACAGTTGAAGGTTAAGTTCGCCCCTTTTAAAACACATGATCAGATGTTTGAAAGATTCCAAATAAAAATTTAAAAAAATAAAAATTAAAACTAATCGTATATTTTTGCCGAATCTTCATTTCTGAAGGCGATATCATTTCGTAATAGTACACATAAGTACAAATTAAGTACACGACTGAGTACGTATTAATTTGGTTCATTACAATTACGATTACAATTATGGATTACTTCACATTCGCTTATGATTGTCCATTACAGTTCTATTAAAGTACATTCTTACATTATAAATTAAATCATGACATTTAATTACAGTTTCAATGAAGTACATTACAAGTTATTATTAATTACAGTTTCATTAAAGTACATTACGTTATATTAAATTAAAGTATTACAGTTAATTACAATTAAACAGTTACTATAACGTTTTGTTTTTTTACAGTGTTTCATATTAATAGACAATTAAGATGTTAGAAATATAATACAAAGTACATGGCACATACGGTATGGATTTATATACGAAATATGTTATATGTTATAAATTTGAAATCAGAGCGAGCGGAGGTTTCCATCTTAGAAGCGCTCACTTATGCTATAGTTCGCGGAATTTGATAAAACTAAGCTCTTTTTCGAATATCTTGTGAGGGGTGAACGCACTTAAAATAAAATAATAAAAATGAAAAAAATAATACGAGAACGTATTTTTGCGTTTTCGAACGAAGGCATGAAGTTTTGCGTTTCATAGCAAAAATGAATATTTAATAAAATTGACATACGATAATGGTCAAGATAAGATATGGACGTATGGGGGCGGGGGATATGGTCGAATAATAGTTATATTTATACTACATAACATATAAATAATGACTTCTATAGAGTGTACAGTTTTTATTATGATGATAAAGAATTTTCATACATTGCATACTAGAGATATAATGAAGGGAAATTAATGACGGAAAAATGTGACGTATGGATGAATATGGTTGAATAATAATATTTATACTACATAACACCACAACATTATTACTAAAGAATTTACCATACATTGAATACGGAAGATGTCCAAATACTAAGAACGTGATTCAGTGTACAAAGTATGGGAAACGTAAAGAGAATAGTTATTTTATGACGTCCTAGTGTATAAGTCATTATTAGAAAAGATGAATTAGAAAAATACAGTAATGAATAAAGAAGTACAAATCGAAATTCTATCCAAAACTCGCTTAGGCGATTTTTGGTTTCTTATGTAAAAATGAAGATTCAAACATAAAAACTATACGAACATAAGTACTGCATGAAGACAATGAATCCACATAATGATGGTGTAGGAATTGTTCATTGTTCAATTTTTACAGTGCTCCCCTTTTTCTTTGAAATAATATTAACACCATAATATAATACAATTAATACAATACAATTGAGAAAATAACATCGTAACTAATTCAAGTTAGATGACGAATTTTTCTTTTACAATACAAATTTTATACAGAACGAGTTCGGGTGGTTGAGTGCAATGCAGAGTATCAAATCTTTAAAATGACACTTGCTTACAAAATATAAAAAAAATCAAAGATTAATACTTTAATTTATGCAAACAGAATAAAAGGATTAATACATTAATTTAGACAAACAATTAAGTTAGACAAAGAATGATATTGTAAAATTTTTTAGCAAAATTTTATTTTTTTCTGTGGGGAAAATTACATTCATAATGAATAGGTAAAGGGGAAAAATATAAATTTTAAAGTTCATGGATTTTTCAAGGCTTCCATGATAGTACAATTGATAAACTAATTTTTATTGACTATTGCAGGTAAAAATAGAATTACGTAATGGATGATGTATAGACCTGTGGTCTAGTGTGTATTTTTGTGTACTAGGTACAAAGTGTGTATCTTACAATTTCGAGGGACAGATTAGCTGAGAGGATTGTTCAATTAACTGAATAAATGCATGAGCAAGATATATTAGAAAGCAAAAATGATTAAGACTAAATAGCATAGTTTGCACTTACACGTAATGAGATAGTTTTATTGTGATATCCAATGATTTTAGCATAAGGTTTGTATATATAGTATATATAGTATATATAGTGTGCATACATGCGTTTTTATTGACTGTTGTAGGTACAAATCGAATTACGTAGTGGATGATGTATAGACCTGTGGTCAAATGTGTATTTGTGTGTATTAGGTACAAAGTGTGTATCTTATAATTTCGAGAGACAGATTAGCTGAGAGGATTGTTAAATTAACTGAATAAATGCATGAGCGAGAATTTATATATAGTAAGCAATAATTATGATGTATTATAATGATGATGTTTGCATACGAGTTTTAATGCAAAAGTGACTGGAGGGAAGGAACGTAAATGAATTCGAATATGTGTCAAAAGTAATAAAATTCAATTAGGATTATAGATTTTACATAATTCATCAGTTACACGTATAAGGTAATTAAAAAAAACGAACTTAGAGGACCTTACAATTAATGAAAGTAAATCTCACGGTTTTAAAATTGAATTTCGACACACAATTAAATTCGACTACTAAAATTCATAGCCATATACTGTAGTATGTCAATTTGACTATAATTTTCGTTTGATACCTTACAAATGGTACAATAACAATTTAAGGACAGTTACTCACGATTAATTGAACAAAAGAAAATTAAAAATACAAATTAAAAATAGAGATCAATTATAAACTATAATGAACTAAACATATACTGTAATATAAAAAACACAACCTAAATTGAGGTTATGTTCCATCGTACCAAAGAGGAATTAACCATGGTTGAACCATTTCTCTGGTTGACACGGTTCAACTGGGGTTGGGGTGTTAAAATAAAATAAATTAAAAAGACAAAGTTTGGAGTACGACATTCGGGGGAATTGAGTGACTAAGCAAGGGGTATAAGTCTGAAATTGACAATTACATCTTCTTTTTTTTAAGATTGCTTGTCACACTACTTTGAACAAAAATTAAAAGATTTGAAACAAAACGGAGGAACGGTATGTTCCTCAGCATAGTAATTTAAAAGGAGTCATTGGGACAAGACAAGATCGATTAATTAATTATTACACAACTATTATTATCACGTATACATTAGAATGATTAATTATCAAAGTCATTACAAACAATTGTAAAAACTGTTTTGGTTACAAACAATAAAATGTCATTTTACTTATATATTTATATACGCAACAATGGCATGAAAAGAAAAGACAAATCGGTCAATTTCCTTCTCACAAACAAAAAAAAGGTTAACTAAAGACGCAACCCGGTCAATTCAGGTTGAATTAAATTCTCTTTTACAACACAAAACAAAGGTTGAATTAAATTCTTAGATTACATTTTCTTAAATTAAATTCTCTTAACTTACAAAGAAAAAGTTGAATTCAATTGACTGCATTGAAATGACTTGGGACTTTAAACTCTGACTTGGAATAAAACTCTCTGACTTGGAATAAAACTCTCTGACTTGGAATAAAACTCTCTGACTTGAACTCTATCAAGTATTCTGAAACTGTCTGACTTGAACGCTTGTCAAGTATTCTGAAACTGTCTGACTTGAACGCTTGTCAAGTATCTTGAAACTTAAACTGTCTACTTGAACGCTTGTCAAGTATCTTGAAACTTAAACTGTCTAACTTGAACGCTTGTCAAGTATCTTGAAACTTAAACTGTCTAACTTGAACGCTTGTCAAGTATCTTGAAACTTAAACTGTCTAACTTGAACGCTTGTCAAGTATCTTGAAACTTAAACTGTCTAACTTGAACGCTTGTCAAGTATCTTGAAACTTAAACTGTCTAACTTGAACGCTTGTCAAGTATCTTGAAACTTAAACTGACTTGCACTTGAACTGCTATCAAGTGAAGATTAACTGAAAACGGAAAATGACTGCACTTGATCTTTATCAAGTGGAGACTATTAACTCTGGGGTTTGGTTGACCCTCTTGGTGCAACCTTCTGACTTCAAAAACTGACTTCAAAATGACTTCAAAAAATGACTTCAAAAAATGACTTCAAAACTGACTTCAAAATTACTTCAAGTATCTCTCTAAATCTATAAACTCTCTATAAACACTCTCTTTCTTAATTTGCAAGTCAATTCAATTCAATAATTTGAAAAAATTTGCAAACAAAAATATAAAATGTAAACAACATTTCACTCGAATGTACACGAAGGTACGATACTATTATGTTTGATACATAAAATAAAATTATTCTATACTGAATATAATAGTGAAAATAACTGAAATTAACTCTCTGAAATTAACTCTCTGAAATTAACGTCTGTTACTTTTAACGTCTGTGACTTTTAACTTCTGTGACTTTTAACTTCTGTGACTTTTAACTTCTGTGGCAATTAACTCTGTGGCAATTAACTCTGTGACAATTAACTCTGTGACAATTAACTCTGACAATTAACTTCTGTGAAAATTACTGTTTCACTAAAAAAAAGTGTATCACTGGTGTCTGGAATGTTCACTGTGTTTTGTGTTAAATTCTGACCTGATACTCATTATTAACTGTTAATAATACTGACTTTTCAAATGTTTTCAAATTACTTAAAAAAAACAACTTTGTACTTAACAAAATTTTCTATGGGGAAATCCTCAGAGACGTGTCCTGAAGACGTCTTGCTGGCTACTTCTTCTTGGATGAAAACTAGGCGTGGAGAACTTGGAGTCGTGACACACCGGTTCAAGGGTGGATGTTACGAACTAGAAGTCGTGACACGCCGGTCAACTGGTTTTATCCTGATGCAGAGTAATTTCTATCTTGGCCAAAGAGTGGCCACTTGTTAAAATCCTCTTCTTAAAATCTTCTTCTTCTTAAAATATTCTTCTTCTTAAAATATTCTTCTTCTTAAAATATTCTTCTTCTTAAAATATTCTTCTTAAAATCTTGGTAGTAGGGTCTCCAAATGTTTAAACTCTTGCTTCTTCTATGTTTTATCCTGGCAATAGGGTCGCCACTCTTGTTAACCCCTCCGTCTATGGCCCTGAGTCGGTTCGGAATCGACGGGGGTTCTGGTTGGGAGGCAGCAACGGATATTTCTTCTATAACATTCTAATTCTTTTCGGTCGCCTCTTGTTAAACTCTTGGCTACAGACTCGCCAGACTGTTAGGCCAATATCTTCTATGGTGCTTGGGTTGTCTCTTTCTCTCGCTTTATGGGTCGACGATTATTAATTCTTCTCTTGCTATAATACTCTGATACTTTCTCTTGGTACTAAATTATCGACTTTTCTTTTATAACTTATCGACTTTACTGACTAAGTTCTTCTGAAGAGAGCACGGCTCGAAGGGGAAAATAAAAAGTTTCTCTTACATTTAGTTTACTTCTCAAAATGTACAGGTAGTGCTCTGAATTTACAGGGGTAGAGGTTCGACCTCTTTCGACCATGGCTCAGGCCGGAATCTAAAAATTAAGAAGGCAAGGGGCCTCTGCCCCTCCTCGCAGCGAGGCTGCTAACAAAGGAGTCGTAATGAAGTGCTATAATGAAGTACCGCAATGAAGTGACTTAATGAAGTGACTTAATTTTACAAATACATGTATAATATAAACTTAAATGTTTGGGGGAAGACAGTTGAAGGTTAAGTTCCCCCTTTTAAACACATGATCAGATGTTTGAAAGATTCCAAATAAAAATTTAAAAAAATAAAAATTAAAACTAATCGTATATTTTGCCGAATCTTCATTTCTGAAGGCGATATCATTTCGTAATAGTACACATAAGTACAAATTAAGTACACGACTGAGTACGTATTAATTTGGTTCATTACAATTACGATTACAATTATGGATTACTTCACATTCGCTTATGATTGTCCATTACAGTTCTATTAAAGTACATTCTTACATTATAAATTAAATCATTACATTTAATTACAGTTTCAATGAAGTACATTACAAGTTATTATTAATTACAGTTTCATTAAAGTACATTACGTTATATTAAATTAAAGTATTACAGTTAATTACAATTAAACAGTTACTATAACTTTGTTTTGTTTTTTTACAGTGTTTCATATTAATAGACAATTAAGATGTTAGAAATATAATACAAAGTACATGGCACATACGGTATGGATTTATATACGAAATATGTTATATGTTATAAATTTGAAATCAGAGCGAGCGTTTTCCATCTTAGAAGCGCTCACTTATGCTATAGTTCGCGGAATTTGATAACAACTAAGCTTTTTTCGAATATCTTGTGAGGGGTGAACGCACTTAAAAATAAAAATAAAAATGAAAAAAATAATACGAGAACGTATTTTTGCGTTTTCGAACGAAGGCATGAAGTTTTGCGTTTCATAGCAAAAATGAATATTTAATAAAATTGACATACGATAATGGTCAAGATAAGATATGGACGTATGGGGGCGGGGGATATGGTCGAATAATAGTTATATTTATACTACATAACATATAAATAATGACTTCTATAGAGTGTACAGTTTTTATTATGATGATAAAGAATTTTCATACATTGCATACTAGAGATATAATGAAGGGAAATTAATGACGGAAAAATGTGACGTATGGATGAATATGGTTGAATAATAATATTTATACTACATAACACCACAACATTATTACTAAAGAATTTACCATACATTGAATACGGAAGATGTCCAAATACTAAGAACGTGATTCAGTGTACAAAGTATGGGAAACGTAAAGAATAGTTATTTTATGACGTCCTAGTGTATAAGTCATTATTAGAAAAGATGAATTAGAAAAATACAGTAATGAATAAAGAAGTACAAATCGAAATTCTATCCAAAACTCGCTTAGGCGATTTTTGGTTTCTTATGTAAAAATGAAGATTCAAACATAAAAACTATACGAACATAAGTACTGCATGAAGACAATGAATCCACATAATGATGGTGTAGGAATTGTTCATTGTTCAATTTTTACAGTGCTCCCCTTTTTCTTTGAAATAATATTAACACCATAATATAATACAATTAATACAATACAATTGAGAAAATAACATCGTAACTAATTCAAGTTAGATGACGAATTTTTCTTTTACAATACAAATTTTATACAGAACGAGTTCGGGTGGTTGAGTGCAATGCAGAGTATCAAATCTTTAAAATGACACTTGCTTACAAAATATAAAAAAAATCAAAGATTAATACTTTAATTTATGCAAACAGAATAAAAGGATTAATACATTAATTTAGACAAACAATTAAGTTAGACAAAGAATGATATTGTAAAATTTTTTAGCAAAATTTTATTTTTTTCTGTGGGGAAAATTACATTCATAATGAATAGGTAAAGGGGAAAAATATAAATTTTAAAGTTCATGGATTTTTCAAGGCTTCCATGATAGTACAATTGATAAACTAATTTTTATTGACTATTGCAGGTAAAAATAGAATTACGTAATGGATGATGTATAGACCTGTGGTCTAGTGTGTATTTTTGTGTACTAGGTACAAAGTGTGTATCTTACAATTTCGAGGGACAGATTAGCTGAGAGGATTGTTCAATTAACTGAATAAATGCATGAGCAAGATATATTAGAAAGCAAAAATGATTAAGACTAAATAGCATAGTTTGCACTTACACGTAATGAGATAGTTTTATTGTGATATCCAATGATTTTAGCATAAGGTTTGTATATATAGTATATATAGTATATATAGTGTGCATACATGCGTTTTTATTGACTGTTGTAGGTACAAATCGAATTACGTAGTGGATGATGTATAGACCTGTGGTCAAATGTGTATTTGTGTGTATTAGGTACAAAGTGTGTATCTTATAATTTCGAGAGACAGATTAGCTGAGAGGATTGTTAAATTAACTGAATAAATGCATGAGCGAGAATTTATATATAGTAAGCAATAATTATGATGTATTATAATGATGATGTTTGCATACGAGTTTTAATGCAAAAGTGACTGGAGGGAAGGAACGTAAATGAATTCGAATATGTGTCAAAAGTAATAAAATTCAATTAGGATTATAGATTTTACATAATTCAGTTACACGTATAAGGTAATTAAAAAAAACGAACTTAGAGGACCTTACAATTAATGAAAGTAAATCTCACGGTTTTAAAATTGAATTTCGACACACAATTAAATTCGACTACTAAAATTCATAGCCATATACTGTAGTAGTATGTCAATTTGACTATAATTTTCGTTTGATACCTTACAAATGGTACAATAGCAATTTAAGGACAGTTACTCACGATTAATTGAACAAAAGAAAATTAAAAATACAAATTAAAAATAGAGATCAATTATAAACTATAATGAACTAAACATATACTGTAATATAAAAAACACTTAACCTAAATTGAGGTTATGTTCCATCGTACCAAAGAGGAATTAACCATGGTTGAACCATTTCTCTGGTTGACACGGTTCAACTGGGGTTGGGGGTGTTAAAATAAAATAAATTAAAAAGACAAAGTTTGGAGTACGACATTCGGGGGAATTGAGTGACTAAGCAAGGGGTATAAGTCTGAAATTGACAATTACATCTTCTTTTTTTTAAGATTGCTTGTCACACTACTTTGAACAAAAATTAAAAGATTTGAAACAAAACGGAGGAACGGTATGTTCCTCAGCATAGTAATTTAAAAGGAGTCATTGGGACAAGACAAGATCGATTAATTAATTATTACACAACTATTATTATCACGTATACATTAGAATGATTAATTATCAAAGTCATTACAAACAATTGTAAAAACTGTTTTGGTTACAAACAATAAAATGTCATTTTACTTATATATTTATATACGCAACAATGGCATGAAAAGAAAAGACAAATCGGTCAATTTCCTTCTCACAAACAAAAAAAAGGTTAACTAAAGACGCAACCCGGTCAATTCAGGTTGAATTAAATTCTCTTTTACAACACAAAACAAAGGTTGAATTAAATTCTTAGATTACATTTTCTTAAATTAAATTCTCTTAACTTACAAAGAAAAAGTTGAATTCAATTGACTGCATTGAAATGACTTGGGACTTTAAACTCTGACTTGGAATAAAACTCTCTGACTTGGAATAAAACTCTCTGACTTGGAATAAAACTCTCTGACTTGGAATAAAACTCTCTGACTTGGAATAAACTCTCTGACTTGGAATAAAACTCTCTGACTTGAACTCTATCAAGTATTCTGAAACTGTCTGACTTGAACGCTTGTCAAGTATTCTGAAACTGTCTGACTTGAACGCTTGTCAAGTATCTTGAAACTTAAACTGTCTAACTTGAACGCTTGTCAAGTATCTTGAAACTTAAACTGTCTAACTTGAACGCTTGTCAAGTATCTTGAAACTTAAACTGTCTAACTTGAACGCTTGTCAAGTATCTTGAAACTTAAACTGTCTAACTTGAACGCTTGTCAAGTATCTTGAAACTTAAACTGTCTAACTTGAACGCTTGTCAAGTATCTTGAAACTTAAACTGACTTGCACTTGAACTGCTATCAAGTGAAGATTAACTGAAAACGGAAATGACTGCACTTGATCTTATCAAGTGGAGACTATTAACCTCTGGGGTTTGGTTGACCCTCTTGGTGCAACCTTCTGACTTCAAAAACTGACTTCAAAATGACTTCAAAAAATGACTTCAAAAAATGACTTCAAAACTGACTTCAAAATTACTTCAAGTATCTCTCTAAATCTATAAACTCTCTATAAACACTCTCTTTCTTAATTTGCAAGTCAATTCAATTCAATAATTTGAAAAAATTTGCAAACAAAAATATAAAATGTAAACACATTTCACTCGAATGTACACGAAGGTACGATACTATTATGTTTGATACATAAAATAAAATTATTCTATACTGAATATAATAGTGAAAATAACTGAAATTAACTCTCTGAAATTAACTCTCTGAAATTAACGTCTGTTACTTTTAACTTCTGTGACTTTTAACTTCTGTGACTTTTAACTTCTGTGGCAATTAACTCTGTGGCAATTAACTCTGTGACAATTAACTCTGTGACAATTAACTCTGACAATAACTTCTGTGAAAATTACTGTTTCACTAAAAAAAAGTGTATCACTGGTTCTGGAATGTTCACTGTGTTTTGTGTTAAATTCTGACCTGATACTCATTATTAACTGTTAATAATACTGACTTTCAAATGTTTTCAAATTACTTAAAAAAACAACTCTGTACTTAACAAATTTTCTATGGGGAAATCCTCAGAGACGTGTCCTGAAGACGTCTTGCTGGCTACTTCTTCTTGGATGAAAACTAGGCGTGGAGAACTTGGAGTCGTCGACACACCGGTTCAAGGGTGGATGTTACGAACTAGAAGTCGTGACACGCCGGTCAACTGGTTTTATCCTGATGCAGAGTAATTTCTATCTTGGCCAAAGTGGCCACTTGTTAAAATCCTCTTCTTAAAATCTTCTTCTTCTTAAAATATTCTTCTTCTTAAAATATTCTTCTTCTTAAAATATTCTTCTTCTTAAATATTCTTTTAAAATCTTGGTAGTAGGGTCTCCAAATGTTTAAACTCTTGCTTCTTCTATGTGGTTATCCTGGCAATAGGGTCGCCACTCTTGTTAACCCCTCCGTCTATGGCCCTGCGTCGGTTCGGAATCGACGGGGGTTCTGGTTGGGAGGCAGCAACGGATATTTCTTCTATAACATTCTAATTCTTTTCGGTCGCCTCTTGTTAAACTCTTGGCTACAGACTCGCCAGACTGTTAGGCCAATATCTTCTATGGTGCTTGGGTTGTCTCTTTCTCTCGCTTTATGGGTCGACGATTATTAATTCTTCTCTTGCTATAATACTCTGATACTTTCTCTTGGTACTAACATTATCGACTTTTCTTTTATAACTTATCGACTTTACTGACTAAGTTCTTCTGAAGAGAGCACGGCTCGAAGGGGAAAATAAAAAGTTTCTCTTACATTTAGTTTACTTCTCAAAATGTACAGGTAGTGCTCTGAATTTACAGGGGTAGAGGTTCGACCTCTTTCGACCATGGCTCAGGCCGGAATCTAAAAATTAAGAAGGCAAGGGGCCTCTGCCCCTCCTCGCAGCGAGGCTGCTAACAAAGGAGTCGTAATGAAGTGCTATAATGAAGTACCGCAATGAAGTGACTTAATGAAGTGACTTAATTTTACAAATACATGTATAATATAAACTTAAATGTTTGGGGGAAGACAGTTGAAGGTTAAGTTCGCCCCTTTTAAACACATGATCAGATGTTTGAAAGATTCCAAATAAAAATTTAAAAAAATAAAAATTAAAACTAATCGTATATTTTTGCCGAATCTTCATTTCTGAAGGCGATATCATTTCGTAATAGTACACATAAGTACAAATTAAGTACACGACTGAGTACGTATTAATTTTGGTTCATTACAATTACGATTACAATTATGGATTACTTCACATTCGCTTATGATTGTCCATTACAGTTCTATTAAAGTACATTCTTACATTATAAATTAAATCATTACATTTAATTACAGTTTCAATGAAGTACATTACAAGTTATTATTAATTACAGTTTCATTAAAGTACATTACGTTATATTAAATTAAAGTATTACAGTTAATTACAATTAAACAGTTACTATAACTGTTTTGTTTTTTTACAGTGTTTCATATTAATAGACAATTAAGATGTTAGAAATATAATACAAAGTACATGGCACATACGGTATGGATTTATATACGAAATATGTTATATGTTATAAATTTGAAATCAGAGCGAGCGGAGGTTTCCATCTTAGAAGCGCTCACTTATGCTATAGTTCGCGGAATTTGATAAAAACTAAGCTCTTTTTCGAATATCTTGTGAGGGGTGAACGCACTTAAAAATAAAATAATAAAAATGAAAAAAATAATACGAGAACGTATTTTTGCGTTTTCGAACGAAGGCATGAAGTTTTGCGTTTCATAGCAAAAATGAATATTTAATAAAATTGACATACGATAATGGTCAAGATAAGATATGGACGTATGGGGGCGGGGGATATGGTCGAATAATAGTTATATTTATACTACATAACATATAAATAATGACTTCTATAGAGTGTACAGTTTTTATTATGATGATAAAGAATTTTCATACATTGCATACTAGAGATATAATGAAGGGAAATTAATGACGGAAAAATGTGACGTATGGATGATATGGTTGAATAATAATATTTATACTACATAACACCACAACATTATTACTAAAGAATTTACCATACATTGAATACGGAAGATGTCCAAATACTAAGAACGTGATTCAGTGTACAAAGTATGGGAAACGTAAAGAGAATAGTTATTTTATGACGTCCTAGTGTATAAGTCATTATTAGAAAAGATGAATTAGAAAAATACAGTAATGAATAAAGAAGTACAAATCGAAATTCTATCCAAAACTCGCTTAGGCGATTTTTGGTTTCTTATGTAAAAATGAAGATTCAAACATAAAAACTATACGAACATAAGTACTGCATGAAGACAATGAATCCACATAATGATGGTGTAGGAATTGTTCATTGTTCAATTTTTGCATATATATATATTATAATATATATATATATATATATATATATATATATATATATATATATTATATTCTATATATATATATATATATCTATATATATATATATATTCTATATATATATATATATTCATATATATATATATATATATATATATATATATATATATATATATATATATATATATTCTATATATATATATATATATATATATATATATATATATATATATATATATTCTATATATATATATATATAATTATATATATATATGTAAAAAGTGAACAATGAACAATAGTTTTATGTTCAAATGTCCATTTTTACATAAGAACCAAAATCGCTTAACGCGAGTTTGGATAATAATTTTACTTGTAGCTTCCTATTTTTGTTCATGTCACAACCCTACGATCTACCCTTTCTATGGTTTAGTCGTATCCATCATCCATTTTCCATTGTTATAAAAGTTATTATAATTAATTATGAATTGTCTTGCATCTCACCCTCGACCCTAGATTATGCATACACATTGCATGTAACAGGATTGGAACCCGTAGTTGTACTTCTTAGTCATTACTACCCACACTTTGCCTCTAATGCATCTTTTCTAATAATGACTTAAACACTATGACGTCATAAAATAACTTTATTCTCTTTACGTTCTCCATACGTACAAATTCAATAACTATGACGTCACATTTTCCCGTCATTAATTTCCCTTCATCATATCTCTAGTATTCAATGTAGGAAAATTTATATATCATCATAATAAAAACTGTACACCCTATAGAAGTCATTATTTATGTTATGCAGTATAAATATAACTATTTACTCGTGTCAATCATGAAATGCAAAAAAAAACTTTCGCAGTTCGTTCGGGAACGCGAAAAAACGTTCTCGTATTATTTTTTTCATTTTTATATTTTTATTTGACCTCCCGAGATGAACTCAAAAATGCTGAGATTAAATTATCGGAATTCCGCTCATCACAGCATAATTTGAACGCTTCTAAGATAAAAAAGGTGTCCTTTCGCTCTGATTCGAATTTATAACATTATAGCATATTATTTCGTAAAATAAATTATCCCGTAAGTGCCATGTACTTTGTATTATATTTCTAACATCTTAATTGTCTATTAATATGAAACACTGTAAAAACAAGACAAAGTTATAATAACTATTTAATTGTAATTAACTGTAATACTTTAAAGGAACAATAACTTGTAATGTACTTCAGTGAAACTAATTAAATGTAATGATTTAATTTATAATGTAAGAATATACTTTAATGGAATTGTAATTAAAACAATAATAAGTGAATATGAATTAATTGGTAGTTGTAATCCATAATTGTAATCGTAATTGTAATTTTGGTTCATTACAATTACGATTACAATTATGGATTACAACTACCAATTAATTCATATTCACTTATTATTGTTTTAATTACAATTCCATTAAAGTATATTCTTACATTATAAATTAAATCATTACATTTAATTAGTTTCACTGAAGTACATTACAAGTTATTGTTCCTTTAAAGTATTACAGTTAATTACAATTAAACAGTTACTATAACTTTGTCTTGTTTTTACAGTGTTTCATATTAATAGACAATTAAGATGTTAGAAATATAATACAAAGTACATGGCACTTACGGGATAATTTATTTTACGAAATAATATGCTATAATGTTATAAATTCGAATCAGAGCGAAAGGAGACCTTTTTTATCTTAGAAGCGTTCAAATTATGCTGTGATGAGCGGAATTTCGATAATTTAATCTCAGCATTTTTGAGTTCATCTCGGGAGGTCAAATAAAAATATAAAAATGAAAAAAATAATACGAGAACATTTTTTCGCGTTCCCGAACGAACTGCGAAAGTTTTTTTTTGCATTTCATGATTGACACGAGTAAATAGTTATATTTATACTACATAACATAAATAATGACTTCTATAGGGTGTACAGTTTTTATTATGATGATATATAAATTTTCCCACATTGAATACTAGAGATATGATGAAGGGAAATTAATGACGGGAAAATGTGACGTCATAGTTATTGAATTTGTACGTATGGAGAACGTAAAGAGAATAAAGTTATTTTATGACGTCATAGTGTTTAAGTCATTATTAGAAAAGATGAATTAGAGGCAAAGTGTGGGTAGTAATGACTAAGAAGTACAACTACGGGTTCCAATCCTGTTACATGCAATGTGTATGCATAATCTAGGGTCGAGGGTGAGATGCAAGACAATTCATAATTAATTATAATAACTTTTATAACAAATGGAAAATGGATGATGGATACGACTAAACCATTTAAGGGTAGATCGTAGGGTTGTGACATGAACAAAAATAGGAAGCTACAAGTAAAATTATTATCCAAACTCGCGTTAAGCGATTTTGGTTATGTAAAAATGGACATTCGAACATAAAACTATTGTTCATTGTTCACTTTTTACATTACTCTCCCCTTTTAAAATGATATTTATACAATAATTTAATAGGGTACCATTAATACAATACAAATGAGAAAATAACATCGTAAGTAATGACGACATTCTTTACAATAGAAATTTTATACAGAATGAGTTCGGGTAGTTGAGTACAATGCAGAGTAATCAAATTTTTAAAATGACACTTGCTTACAAAATATATAAAAAAATCAAAGATTAAAACGACTTTTATACAAACAGAATAAAAGGATTAGTACGTTAATTTAGACAAACAATTAAGTTAGACAAAGAATGATATGGTTAAAATTTTTTACAAAATTTTATTTTTTTCTTCTGTGGGATAAATTATATTCATAATGAATAGGTAAGAGGGAAAAATATAAATCATACAAGCTATAAGCTAATTTTTATTGACTAGTGTAGGTAAAAATAGAATTACGTAATGGATGATGTATAGACCTGTGGTCTAGTGTGTATTTTTGTGTACTAGGTATAAAGTGTGTAGCTGATAATTTCGAGACAGATTGTTAAATTAACTGTATAAATGCATGAATGCAAAAATGCATGAATGCATGAATGCAAAAAATGATTAAGATTAAATCGCATAGTTGGCACTTACGTAATGAAATAGTTTTATTGTGATATTCAATGATTTGAGTATGAGGTTTGTATATATAGTACATATAGTGTGCATGCATTTTTATTGACTGTTGTAGGTACAAATCGAATTACGTAGTGGATGATGTATAGACCTGTGGTCAAATGTGTATTTATGTTTATAATTTCGAGACACAGATTAAATTCGACTACTGAAATTCACAACCATATACTGTAGTAGTATGTCAATTTGACTATAATTTTCGTTTGATACTTTACAAATGGTACAATAACAATTTAAGGACAGTTACTCATGATTAATTGAGCAAAAGAAAAATAAAAAATACAAATTAAAAATATGAATCAATTATGCATTTCCACGAGCTAAATACAATTTTATAATATTCTAAAAAAATAAAAGTAAATCGAATCATAGATAAATTTCGATCAAGAATAAAAAAGTTATTGAAATGAAAGGGAAGCATTTCGAACAATCTTTTCTTTTAATAATTTCAATTGAATTTTATATTAAAAATTATTTTTATATAATAAAAAAAAATATTAAAAAGGTTTAATAATTTTTTGCCTGTTAAGTAGAAAAATTATACTTTTTCGTTGAATTGGTAGAATTTGAATTATTTGATATTTTAGTCTGAAAACTTGTTTGCATATAGACAAATACATCTGTTTTATTGCGTTGAAGTTTTTTAAAAATTAAATGACTGAAATTTAAGATATGTGCGGTCATACGTGTAAATTTCCCGATCGTACAGAGCAGGATAAATTAGGTACATGATCGATTAATTGTTACACAACTATTATTATCACGTATACATTACAATAATTACCAAAATCGTTACAAACAATTGTAAAAACTATTTTGGTTACAATTAATGAATTACATAACTATATATCTATATACGTAACCATGGCATGACAAGAAAAGACAGATAGGTCAATTTTCTTCTCACAAACACAAAAAAGGTTGAATTAAATTCTTTTGAACAACAAAAAAAAAGGTTGAATTAAATTCTTAAATTACATTTTCTTAAATTACAAGGAAAAAGTTGAATTCAATTGACTGCATTGAAAACTACTTGGGACTTGAAATAAAAATGACTTGGAATAAATCACTCTGACTTGAAATAAACTCTGACTTCGAATCTAACTCTGACTTCGAATCTAACTCTGACTTCGAATCTAACTCTGACTTCGAATCTAACTCTGACTTCGAATCTAACTCTGACTTCGAATCTAACTGAAATCTCTGGGGCGGTTGTCCCTCTTAGATGCAACCTATTGACTTGAACTCTTATCAAGTATCTCTATAAATCTCTGGGGCGGTTGTCCCTCTTAGATGCAACCTATTGACTTGAACTCTTATCAAGTATCTCTATAAATCTCTGGGGCGGTTGGCCGTTTTGGCGCAACCTTCTGACTTGACCTCTTATCAAGTATTCTGAACTGAAAATGAAACTGACTTGAACTCTTATCAAGTAGTATCTTGAAACTGAAAATGGGCTGTCTAACTTGAACCTGCTTCAAGTATTCCTATAAATCTCTAAACTCTCTCTAAACTCTCTAAACTCTCTCTCTTAATTTGCAAGTCAATTCAATTCAGTAATTGAAAAAAAATTTGCAAACAAAAAATAAAAAAAAATGTAAACAATATTTCACTCTGGTATTATTATGTTTGGTACATAAAATAAAATTATTCTATACTGAATATAACAGTGAAAATAACTCTGAAAATAACTCTCTTGAAATTAACTCGGTTACAATTAACTTTTGTGACTTTTAACTTTTGTGAAAATTACTGTTTCACTAAAAAAAAATGTATCACTGGTGTCTGAATGTTCACTGTGTTCTGTGTTAAATTCTGGCTCCATACTAAATATTAACTGTTAATAGTACTGATTTTTTTTTCAAGTGTTTATAAATTTCTTAAAAAAACAAAATGTACTTAACCACATTTCTACGGGCGAAATCCTCAGAGACGTGTCCTGAAGACGTCTTGCTGGCTACTTGTTCCTGGGTGAAAACGGCGTGAAAAACTTGGAGTCGTGACACACCGGTCAAGGGTGGATGTTACGAACTAGAAGTCGTGACACGCCGGTCGACTGGGTGTTGGTTCTGGTTCCAGGGTCTGGAAGACTGGAAGAATCCTGGAGTCGTGAAGATCCTGGTTAAAGGGTCTGGAGGACTGGAAGAATCCTGGAGTCGTGGAGATCCTGGTTAAAGGGTCTGGAGGACTGGAAGAATCCTGGAGTCGTGGAGATCCTGGTTAAAGGGTCGCCAGTTGTTAACCCCTCCGTCTATGGCCCTGGGGTGGTTCGGATCGACGGGGGTTCTGGTTAGGAGGCTGCAACGGATGCTTCTTCTTTATACTTTTCTATAATTCTTTTCGGTCGCCTTAGGGGGTCGACACTCTGTTAATTCTTTTCTTTCTGCTTATTAATTCTTCTCTTTTTATAATTATCGACTTTTCTGACTAAGTTCTGAAGCGAGCACGGCTCGAAGGAAAAAGATAAAAACTTCTTAAAGTGTGGTTTACTTCTTAAAAATTACAGTTGGTACTCTGAATTACAAGGGGTAGAGGTTCGACCTCTTTCGACCATGGCTCAGGCCGGAATCTAAAAATACTTAAGTTAAGGGGCAAGGGGCTTCTGCCCCCTCCCGATGAAGTGCTAATCTGAAGAAGTCTAATGAGAATATGTCTAATGAGAAGAGCGCTCTAGAAGTGCCTTAAATGAAGATGGTACATGCATAATATAGTCTAATGTTTGGGGGAGACAATCGAAGGTTAAGTTTCCCCCCTTTTTAAACACATGATTTCAACTAAAAAGAATAAAAAATAAAAAAATAAAAAAGAACAGTAGTATCGCTGATTCGACATTTATGGAGGCGATATTATTTCGTATTAGCACATAAGCACAATTTTGAGTACATGACTGAGTACGTATTAATTTTGGTTCATTACAATTACGATTACAATTATGGATTACAACTACCCATTAATTCATATTCACTTATTATTGTTTTAATTACAATTCCATTAAAGTATATTCTTACATTATAAATTAAATCATTACATTTAATTAGTTTCACTGAAGTACATTACAAGTTATGTTCCTTTAAAGTATTACAGTTAATTACAATTAAACAGTTACTATAACTTTGTCTTGTTTTTACAGTGTTCATATTAATAGACAATTAAGATGTTAGAAATATAATACAAAGTACATGGCACTTACGGGATAATTTATTTTACGAAATAATATGCTATAATGTTATAAATTCGAATCAGAGCGAAAGGAGACCTTTTTTATCTTAGAAGCGTTCAAATTATGCTGTGATGAGCGGAATTTCGATAATTTAATCTCAGCATTTTTGAGTTCATCCTGGGAGGTCAAATAAAAATATAAAAATGAAAAAAATAATACGAGAACGTTTTTTCGCGTTCCCGAACGAACTGCGAAAGTTTTTTTTTGCATTTCATGATTGACACGAGTAAATAGTTATATTTATACTACATAACATAAATAATGACTTCTATAGGGTGTACAGTTTTTATTATGATGATATAAATTTTCCTACATTGAATACTAGAGATATGATGAAGGGAAATTAATGACGGGAAAATGACGTCATAGTTATTGAATTTGTACGTATGGAGAACGTAAAGAGAATAAAGTTATTTTATGACGTCATAGTGTTTAAGTCATTATTAGAAAAGATGAATTAGAGGCAAAGTGTGGGTAGTAATGACTAAGAAGTACAACTACGGGTTCCAATCCTGTTACATGCAATGTGTATGCATAATCTAGGGTCGAGGGTGAGATGCAAGACAATTCATAATTAATTATAATAACTTTTATAACAAATGGAAAATGGATGATGGATACGACTAAACCATAGAAAGGGTAGATCGTAGGGTTGTGACATGAACAAAAATAGGAAGCTACAAGTAAAATTATTATCCAAACTCGCGTTAAGCGATTTTGGTTCTTATGTAAAAATGGACATTCGAACATAAAACTATTGTTCATTGTTCACTTTTTACATATATATATATATCTATATATATATATATATATTCTATATAATATATATATATATATATATATATATATATAGATATATATACAGTATATATATATAGAATATATATATATTATTATATATATAGAATATATATATATATATAGACATATACATATATATATATATATAATATATTCGTGATCAGTCTTTCTCATTCGTGATCAGTCTTTCCTTGTGGACAGACGTGTTTTATCAAGTGTCCAGTGATACCAAGTGAATAAGTGGTTTTCCTTCAAGTGTCTTTAAAAAAATAAAAGTGTTTGGTGCACTCTTAACTAAATTACTTCGTGTTACTAATCATTCATTAACGAATATATTTCATTTATTGAATTTATTCATTACTATATTACTTGACTGAACCAAGGCTATTGCCTTGTTTGTTCCCGAATCTGCTACTACACGAGGTTTCATAAGGTTGAAATTCCCTTGGTTTGCCTTTGTTGTTTTTCAAATCTATCAGAAACGTGGTTTCTTAAGGTTCATTTTTCCTTCACACACTACCTGACCTCCAAAAGGGTCACCTACCGTGGGAAAAAAGGGATTAAGTCAGTAAACAGCGACCAGATAAGTTTCATTTAATACTTTTTCTGTAACATTTCTTTCGTCGGTAGCTTAATTATATATTCATATAGCAAAAAATTGTTACAAGAACCTGTTTCTGCGTTTCAAGAACAATTTTGCGGGTTTTCGCAGGTGACGGCACAATAAGCACTCGGTAGAACTACGTTGTAATTTATTAATTTCCAAACGCTCGTTTTGTGTTTTTTTGTTTTTTTTGTTTTTGTTTTTTAAATAATTAAAAGCATGGCACCCCCGTCAAGTACTTGCAGTCGCTGTGAAGGGAAATTTGCCGCTTACGCGTTTACAATGGCTAATAATAATGAACAGTTAGTTTGCAGGTGGTGCTCAAGCATGGAAGTCCTGAGGAACGAATTAGACCGTGAGAGGGAGGCCAGGGTGAGGCTTGAAGAAAGCGTGATGCTTCTGACGGCAAAATCGGATTCCCTTGAGACTCCAGTTACGACCCCTCCTGCCACAGTTTCTACTAATACTATAAATAGTATTAATAGCCCTCTCTCTTCCCCTAGTTCCCAACCCTTCGTTCGAGTGCGAAATGGAGCCCCATTGCGAAAAGCAAAGATTGTCTACCAGTAATAACAAGCAATAAGTTTTCTGTTTTAGGTTTCGAAGATGCTGATGAACCGGAAATACGACTCGTTGGCGATTCCATTGTTCGAGGGCAGCTCGAGGAATTCTGTGGGAGAAACCCTCGTCGTAGGCGCCGTTACTGCTACCCTGGTGCAAGGGTGGAGGATATAACTAATAGTGTTGACCATTTTACAGACGGTACCACCGAGGACACAACGTATGTTATTCATGTCGGTACTAATAACGTTTTAAATTCTAGATCGGAAGAACTGCTGGCTAGGTACAGGGGCTTAATAGAGCGACTAAAGGAAAAAACTAATAAGATTGTCTTAACAGGTATACTTCCTCGAATTATCCAACATAACGATTTCTACAGCAAGGCGACCTATATTAACAATAACCTAAAGTCTCTTTGCCAACAGGAAGGAGTGCATTATGCGAATTTTTGGAACAGTTTCTACGGCAGGAGGGACTTGTTCCTCGAAGATGGACTTCATCTTAATGACGTAGGAGCTGCGCGTTTAGGAAGACTATTTCATAATACTGTCTCTTCTTTTCAGGCTGCCGTAACTCGAACGGTCCCAGCGTAAATTCTACAAATTTCCCCTGCGCTCGCGAAGGTGTCGTAATTACAAACAATTTCAAGGTACTATCCTTAAATGCTCGTAGCCTACGAAATAAAATAAATGAATTTTTTTCTTTAATTAATTGTAAAGACTATGATTTAATTGCGAGAAGCGAATCGTGGCTTAGCACTGAAACACGTGACTTTGTAGGGGAGTATCAAATTTAAGGTTATAGACTTTTTGTTAAAAACAGAATAGGTAGGCGAGGAGGCGGTGTTATGTTGTATATCAAAGATAATATTGCGAACGTTATAGAAGTAAAGCACTCAATTCCAGAACCGATAGATGCGACTATAGCAGAACTTAAATTAAACGATCAAACTTCTTGTTGCGTTTATATATAGGCCCCCTAATCAAACAGCTGATACGGACGAAGCGTTATATCGTGAACTAAAGAGAATAATCGGTAGTGAGCAGGCTTTAGTTATGGGTGACTTTAATTGCGCCAACGTGAATTACGATACAATGCAGGGAGACGCGGAAGGTAATCGTTTAGTTAATTTTCTCGAGGATAGCTTTCTTATTCAAAAGGTTGGGGAACCGACGAGGTTGGACAGTATTTTAGATTTAGTAATAACTACGGATGATAGGCTAATCACTGATCTTCAATTAATAGAACCGTTAAGCAATAGCGATCAAAATTTGGTAGAGTTTGTCCTCTCAGTAAGTCACTCGAAACCAACTAACTCGACGAAAATTCCTAACTTCCAGCAGGCAGACATTTGTAAATTTCGAGATAAATTGTCACACGTCAATTGGGAAAACGTGATGGGGAACTCCAACGCAAAACTAATGTGGGAATCGTTCCAAACAGTATTTAGGACTATAAATGAGGAATGTGTACCGTACAAAATTAAGCGTGCGAAAGTAAACAACAAGCCCTTGTGGTTTACTTCTAGAGTAGGAGACATTATAAAGAGTAGAGATAGGGCTTATAGGCAACATAAGTGCGATAAAGACAATTTGTTGTTACGAAACAACTACACATCTCTGAGGCGTGAAGCGAAAAGTGTAATAAAAAGTCCAAGCGCGAATTTGAAATCTCCATAGCTCGTGACGGTAAAGAAAACCCCAAGCGATTCTTTCAATACGTCAATAATAGAAATCCAGTAAAAAGTGTCTTGGGTCGATTGAAAAATGTAAACGGAGATCTAGTTTCTGAAAACAAGGAAATGGCTACCTTGCTAAACGAATTTTTTCGTCAGTTTTTACAATAGAAGATGTAACGAATATCCCTACGGTCATAGACATAATACCTTTTGATAATGGTAATATTTTGGATAATATTGTCGTTAGTGAAGGGGAAGTAATGCGCTATATTGATAAAATGAAAACGCGTAAATCACCGGGGTCGGATTCCATATATCCCATACAACTAAAAGAATTAAAAAATAGCATTGTTGTGCCGCTAACAAAGATTTTTAATGCGTCTATTTCTGAGGGGTGCGTACCAGATAATTTTAAGTTAGCAAACGTAACACCTATCTTTAAGAAAGGCGATAAAGGTGCGCGGGGAAATTATATGCCAATCAGTTTAACGTCTGTTGTAGGTAAGCTACTGGAATCAATAATTAG
>JAJOZX010001696.1:70000-132500 GCA_023014485.1 Bathynomus jamesi
CTCGCTGCCTTCACGTCAGATTGAATACATCAAAGAAAAAGGGTAACTATTATATTTTTAGCCAAAAACCAAAACTTAAACCTCAACTGGCAGAATTGAGCGTCCACTTTTCAAGGCACATAACATGTCCGTTTCAAGATGGGAATGAACTCAGAATGGTCCCCTGAGTTTTTTATGATACACACAGACAGTGCATGGAACAAGGAACTCTTCTGGGATAATTAAATCCACTATAGTCCGAATAAGTAATGGTAAATGACAAATACCATAGTTTTTTTTTTCATGATGCTAGCCCGACGTGGGCAACGGGTCACTCGCAAATAGGTCCCATAAATATAGCTTCCCTCACCAGCTATCTGCAAAGCAGACAGGATCCAGCTTTGGGACATGGATCTTGGGTTTAAAGCAGCCTAGCCCTGCTACATTTAGAACCTCAATATAAGCAAAAGACTCGCTGCCTTCACGTCAGATTGAATACATCAAAGAAAAAGGGGTAACTATTATATTTTTAGCCAAAAACCAAAACTTAAACCTCAACTGGCAGAATTGAGCGTCCACTTTTCAAGGCACAAAACATTTCCGTTTCAAGATGGGAATGAACTCAGAATGGTCCCCTGAGTTTTTTATTATACACACAGACAGTGCATGGAACAAGGAACTCTTCTGGGATAACTAAATCCACTATAGTCCGAATAAGTAATGGTAAATGACAAATACCATAGTTTTTCTTTTTCATGATGCTAGCCCGACGTGGGCAACGGGTCACTCGCAAAGAGGTCCCATAAATATAGCTTCCCTCACCAGCTATCTGCAAAGCAAAGCTGGATCCTGTCTGCTTTGCAGATAGCTGGTGAGGGAAGCTATATTTATGGGACCACTTTGCGAGTGACCCGTTGCCCACGTCGGGCTAGCATCATGAAAAGAAAAAACTATGGTATTTGTCATTTACCTTTACTTATTCGGACTATAGTGGATTTAATTATCCCAGAAGAGTTCCTTGTTCCATGCACTGTCTGTGTGTATCATAAAAAACTCAGGGGACCATTCTGAGTTCATTCCCATCTTGAAACGGACATGTTATGTGCCTTGAAAAGTGGACGCTCAATTCTGCCAGTTGAGGTTTAAGTTTTGGTTTTTGGCTAAAAATAACAGTTACCCCTTTTTCTTTGATGTATTCAATCTGACGTGAAGGCAGCGAGTCTTTTGCTTATATTGAGGTTCTAAATGTAGCAGGGCTAGGCTGCTTTAAACCCTAGATCCATGTCCCAAAGCTGGATCCTGTCTGCTTTGCAGATAGCTGGTGAGGGAAGCTATATTTATGGGACCTCTTTGCGAGTGACCCGTTGCCCACGTCGGGCTAGCATCATGAAAAAGAAAAACTATGGTATTTGTCATTTACCATTACTTATTCGGACTATAGTGGATTTAATTATCCCAGAAGAGTTCCTTGTTCCATGCACTGTCTGTGTGTATCGTGTGTATCATAAAAAACTCAGGGGACCATTCTGAGTTCATTCCCATCTTGAAACGGACATGTTATGTGCCTTGAAAAGTGGACGCTCAATTCTGCCAGTTGAGGTTTAAGTTTTGGTTTTTGGCTAAAAATATAATAGTTACCCCTTTTTCTTTGATGTATTCAATCTGACGTGAAGGCAGCGAGTCTTTTGCTTATATTGACGTTCTAAATGTAGCAGGGCTAGGCTGCTTTAAACCCTAGATCCATGTCCCAAAGCTGGATCCTGTCTGCTTTGCAGATAGCTGGTGAGGGAAGCTATATTTATGGGACCTATTTGCGAGTGACCCGTTGCCCACGTCGGGCTAGCATCATGAAAAAAAAAACTATGGTATTTGTCATTTACCATTACTTATTCGGACTATAGTGGATTAATTATCCCAGAAGAGTTCCTTGTTCCATGCACTGTCTGTGTGTATCATAAAAACCTCAGGGGACCATTCTGAGTTCATTCCCTATATATATATATATATATTTTTTTTTTTTTTTTTGTTAAGTTCGGGAAGAACCGATTCGCCTCTATTTAAAAGGGCATATCTCAGCGGAAAAACAAAGAAAAAGTGAGAGGAAAGACAGAGGAAAAAGAAAGGGTGGAGGGGACAGTCGAAGTGGAAAAAGACCAAGGATGACAAGGACTGCAGGGTCGAGCCCCATCATCCTTGGGTGCTAGGGCCGGGAGGGCGCACGTGAAACCTCCAGGAACAAGCACGTACAAACGAGCACAAAGAGCACTCAAGAGCACGAGCTTAGAACCCCCTTGCGGGGCCTATATATATATATATATAATCATGCGGGTTGCTTCTACAGAGCTTCAATTTAATATTTAGGAGAAATCCAATGACAAGGAGAAATGTAAATGCCATGAAAAGTCTTCTTAATGCGCAACGTTTCGAGCAATACGCTCATCTTCAGGCTGTTTAATAACATGTGAAATTAAAATCAATATTGAATGAAAAACAAACAGAAAATTTCTATAACCTATTCGTAAAGACAAATTTTAAAAGACTGAGAAAAGAGGGTTAAATTCTAAGTTATACAGATTTACATATAAAAATTAAGAAGCTATTTTTAAATACATATAGTAAATGTGAAATTAATACACTGGAAAAATTAACAATAGTACACTGGAATAATGGAACTAGCTACCTTACACTGCAGTTTCCGAGGCTGACTAATTTGAGCAGAGACAAGAACGGGAAACACAAGAGATGGCGAGGGCGATTGGGGAAGGAGGGATTATAAGGAATTGGGGAAGGAGGAGGGATCATAGCAAATTGAGGGGGACGGCAGATGAGTCAACATTCAGACTAGGGGACAATGCTTTAATGAAAAGCGATTCTGACTTTTTTATGACTCATTTAGAAAGTGTAATTTTTAGACAATCTCCCACTCATCTCAAGCCAATTTTCTATCGACGCTTCGTTGATGATTCGATAGCAGTCTTTGATAATGCGGTACAAGCGCAACAATTCTTTAACTTCCTAAATTCCTTGCACCCCAATATAACGTATACAATGGAAACTGAGCAAAATGGCTCCCTCCCCTTCTTAGATCTTTTAATTTCGAAAAACGGTGATTCTATTACTACATCAGTTTACAGGAAACCCACTTTCACTGGTTTGGGCATGAATTTTTTTAGTTTTACTGATTTCAACTATAAGATGTCTTGTATTAAAACTCTCCTGTTCAGAGGATATAATTTGACCTCTAATTTTACCTTACTTAATGATGAATTTAATAATCTAAGATCATACTTTACTAATAATAGTTTTCCTGTTCAATATGTAGACAAACTAATTAGATCCTTCTTAAATAATGTTTATAGCCCTCAACTTCCATGTATTACAGTGCCGAAGGATATAAAATATTTCTTGGTACCTGAAATGGGTCCTTTGAATAAAGAATTTAAGCTTAAATTTACAAAATTGTTAAGGAAATTTTTTATCATACTGATTTCCGCATCATATTTATTAATAAAACGTCTTTAGGTAGCTTTTTCTCAGCGAAGGATCGAACCCCTGACTCGTTGCGTAGCGGTGTTGTATATTTATTTACCTGCCCTAGGTGTCTCCTTGGGAATTACATTGGCAGCACTGTTCGCTCTCTCAGGGCTAGATTTTATTCGCATATGGGAATAAGTGGCCGAACAGGTAAAATTTTAAAAACTAAAGAAGCCTCGAGTATTCGCGAACACAGCATTAAATGTAAATTGATGTCACTTTAGACAATTTTAAAATTCTTGGTTGTAATACTTGTCAACTCACTAAGAATTTTAGAATCGCTTTTCATTAAAGCATTGTCCCCTAGTCTGAATGTTGACTCATCTGCCGTCCCCCTCAATTTGCTATGATCCCTCCTCCTTCCCCAATTCCTTATAATCCCTCCTTCCCCAATCGCCCTCGCCATCTCTTGTGTTTCCCGTTCTTGTCTCTGCTCAAATTAGTCAGCCTCGGAAACTGCAGTGTAAGGTAGCTAGTTCCATTATTCCAGTGTACTATTGTTAATTTTTCCAGTGTATTAATTTCACATTTACTATATGTATTTAAAAATAGCTTCTTAATTTTATATGTAAATCTGTATAACTTAGAATTTAACCCTCTTTTCTCAGTCTTTTAAAATTTGTCTTTACGAATAGGTTATAGAAATTTTCTGTTTTGTTTTTCATTCAATATTGATTTTAATTTCACATTGTTATTAAACAGCCTGAAGATGAGCGTATTGCTCGAAACGTTGCGCATTAAAGAAGACTTTTCATGGCATTTACATTTCTCCTTGTCATTGGATTTCTCCTAAATATATATATATATATATATATATATATATACATATATATATATATATATATATATATATATATATATATATATATATATATATATATATATATATATATATATATACAGGGTGATATTGTTATAGCAATTGCCAATGAAAGGTAAATTAGTAATCTAAGTGATCAAAATGTTATCGCGAGTTGTTTGCATATAAAATTTAATTAACTACGCCAAGTGCTCAAAATGTTCTCCGGCAGCATGAATGCACTTTTGAATGCGTCGACTAACTGATTCGCAGACATGGACTAATGTGGATGCTGTGATGGTCCCGCACTTTTCCCTAATTGCATCCTTAAGGTGTTCGAGTGTTGCAGGTCTTGTACCATAACCTGCATCCTTCAGGTAGCCCCACAAGTAAAAATCAAGTGGAGTCAAGTCCGGTGAACGTGGAGGATACTCAACGCTTCCTCTTCGTCCTATCCAACGGTTAGGCAACGTTTCATCGAGGTACCTTCTGACATCACAATGATAATGGGGGGGGGGGGGGGGGCTCCATCTTGTTGAAAGTAAAAGTCGTCGTTTCTAAACAACTTCCGAACTGCAGGTATAATTTCTGCCCGCAGCATGTCGAGATATGCGGCACCAGTAACTGTCCCATTAAAGAAAAATGGTCCAACCAAACCCCTGGATGATAAACCACACCATGCTGTTAATCCTGGTAAATTAACATGTTTATCTACATAAACGTGTGGATTATCAAGTGACCAGTACCTGCAGTTGTGTCGATTTACTGTGCCATTCAGCTTGAAGGTAGCTTCATCAGACCACACGATTTTGTTGTATTGAAAGTGCATTCATGCCGCTGGAGAACATTTTGAGCACTTGGCGTAGTTAATTAAATTTTATATGCAAACAACTCGCTATAACATTTTGATCACTTAGATTACTAATTTACCTTTCATTGGCAATTGCTATATTAATAATAGTTAATAATAATAAAATAAATACAGTAGTCTTTTTTCAACTTATAATTTTTACAATGACATAAATAATTGTGAAGCTCGACTATTTATTTTTTTTATTTTTTTATTTGGCCCTTAAGCTTTAGGCTTTACTGGGCTCTCATTAAAAATAAGCAGCTAGCCGTTATAAATTAATAATAATAAAATAAATAAATAAGTAAATAAGTATTATTAATAGTTAAAGCCTGTATTTCAATATTAAACAATATTAATGGACAATATAAAACATTATTAGTGGACATTAATCCAAGATTTTTGTTAGTATCCCATTATTAATCGGGATTTTAACTTGGTTTTAAACAAATTTACATTCGCAATATTTTTTATATCGGCATGCAAGTCATTCCATAGTTTCAATCCAATGAAAATGGGTAGTTTTTGAGATGAAGACAATCTAAATTGAGGTATAACAATCTTTGATCTATTTCTGGTCTGATACGGGTGGATTTCTTGATGAGTTACAAAATATCTATTTACCCATTGCAAATTAATGATTTTGCTCTTACACTTGTAAATAAAAATAAAATGTGCCAGTTTGGTTATATCATTGAGCTTTAGTAGGTTTAGCTCTTTAAATAATGCACTAGAGTGATCAAGGAAATCAGCATCAGATAATAACCTTATTGCTCGTTTTTGGATGACAAAGATACCATTTAATGCGTTGTTAGCGGAGTTTCCCCAAACAAGGGTGCAGTATGTTATATAAGGAAGAACAAGAGTATGATAAAGAGTCAATAAAACTTGTTTAGGGACTACATTTCTAAGTTTAAACATTATAGCAACGCTCCTTGAAATCTTTTTCGCGATATAATTTACATGATCACTCCATTGCAAATTCTTATCTAGCATTACACCAAGAAATTTTGTTACAGTACACTCCTTTATGGTGATTTCATTAACATTGAGTTCATCAAGATATACATTTCTTTTATTAGTAAAAATCATGAAATTTGTTTTACTGGTATTTAGGAAGAGTTTATTCGTGGTCAACCATTTCATTACACTGATGAATTCTGAATGAAATATATTCTTAGCTGTATTAACATCTTTGCAAGAAAAGGAGAGTTGTATCATCTGCAAACATTATGAAGTTCAGTATATCAGATGAACGTGGAAGGTCATTTATATATAATAAAAATAACAGTGGACCCAGCACTGAGCCCTGTGGCACAGCATGTTTGACAAGCGCTTTACTGGAGCAAACCTTATTTACTGATACAAAATTATATCTATCGGACAAATAACTTTTAAACCAATCACTGATTGCCCCTCTAAAGCCGTAACAATACAATTTATTAAGTAGAATATTATGGTCTATTACATCAAACGCCTTACTCAAATCCATAAATATTGACATCATTATTTCTTTGTTCTCCTTAGCTATATATATACATCAGTGGCGTGCGGTGATTTTTCGTCAAGGGGAAGCAATTCAAGCAAAAACAACAAAGATTATATAAAATAAAAATAAAACTTTAAAATACTCGTATATAATAAAAACAAAACACATATAATCATCTACTTACTTTACTTATAGGTTAATTCTATTCTTCTTTCTTTTTTATTAAATATATCTATTATTTCTTCGTAAAAGGCATCTGTTTTCATATCCTTAAGAAGCTTTTTCTCAATTGAGATTAAAGCTAAACTTGCAAGCCTTTCTTACCCTTGCGCATTTCTAGCGTAGTTACGTATTCGCTTTAAATGAGAGAATGACAGCAGACAGCACGTAAAGTTGCCAGATATTTCAAGAAAATTAACTATAAGATCTGGACAGCGATTTCTAAATTGCTTCCTTTTTGACATAGGGAAGGATAAAATAACGATAAATATATATTCTTTTTCGCTTAACATGGCCATGGAATTTTTTAGTAGAAAAACTATATAGGAAACTTGTTGTATTCAATAAATACTACATTATTAAACATTAAATGAGTTTTTAGAATGGAAAGAAACAATTTGTAACAGTAAAAAAAAAGCGAAAGTTATTGGGAAAAAGGATGCATTTCGTCAATTGTTGTCCAACTCGAGATTTTTTGCGTCGGCTTTCTTAAAGGTTTTTGCACGAACGGCAACCAATGTACAGTATATACTATTAGGGCGGGTCGTACTCAGGTGACAACATGAATCTGAAGGAAATCCTACCATCAGGGGTGTCTAAATTATGTGTTTTTACATGGGGAATTCAAATATGAGCTTCTTTTTTGGATAGGATAACTCTAACCTACATCATTTTGTATTTCTAAATTGCCAATTTTACCCTTTTGAACCCCTTTATAATATATTAAAAGATATAAGGTAAATCATTTAAATTGACAAGGCCAAATCAACTTTACATATATTTATTAATAGGTGAACTGCATGTATATCACTGGATATAATTACAAAGATCATTCTCCTGACATCTTGAACTTTGCCAGGTTGCACAAATCCTGCTTTGACTCAGACTTGGACATCAGCTTCCTGCTGGTCTCCTGAGCTCTGATCCCTCCATCCCTCTTTTCCTGTGAGAAGTACTTAGCAGAAGCCTCAGTCACCATTTTAACAACCCTCTCAATGCTTTGTGTGTGGCAAGGCCAGTTGCGCACCTCCATGGAGGTGTTGATGAAGTTTTTCACCTCTGAGGTGCTTAGAGAGCAGGTGAGAGGTGGCTCTGACACACCTTCTGACCAGCTGATCAAGTCACCGATGCTGGAAGCATCACAATTGATGTCAGGTGTCCTTCTGCTCCTAACAGAGGAGTCCCCCAGCTGAGTGTCCGGGTCCCCCTCTCCCCTGATGGCCAGGATTCTCTCCACCCCTTCAATCTGCAATCTTTTTCTCTCTGCTGCAGGAACAGTTAATGTGGGCTTGGATAACACAGCCCTCACAGCCTCCCCCCTCACAACTGGTAATCTGACACTTGCAAGTCAAAATATTAAAGAACTTGTCTAACTTGACAATGAACCTCTCTTTGGCATCAAGTTTGCCCTTCCCAAGAGAAAACTTCACTGCCTGATTCCAGACCTCCTTGAGCTTGGACATGATGGTCACTTTTTCATTGATAACAGGTGGCTTGAAAAGAGCATTAGCTTTGCTCCACTGACAAATCAGACCAGGGTAGATGTCACTCACCAGCTTGTCCACTGGGTAGTTCCTCCTGTCATCTTCACTTTGCTTCCTCAAGTAGATGCCATACCTCAGGATATCCCTCACAGTTGGCAGTTCAGACACCAAACAGCTCCCGGCCAGTGCCAACAAGATTACTCAGATGAGAACTTGATTTCGTCCTTGTTCTGACTTGAGCCATTTTCTTAATGAGTTCACACTGAAATAAAAACAATATACAACAGTTAAGTATCCACTACAGACAGGTATTAACTCTTTTCAGCACAAAATTCTTGGTTAAAAAAAGAGCTGAAATGGGCAAGAACAAATTTATCTGCAAATGCTAAACACATTATGCTTTTTTGGTTTCAAAGTGTTATAAAATGCTAATTTATCTGTTGTCTGTAATGCAAATAATTTGTTCATGTACTCTAAAAAAACTAAAGAAACACATCCTAAAATATTCTTTAGAACATTGAAATAGGCCTCATACTGCTCAGTTGTACTAAAAATGAACCACCTAATTTTAGCTCAAATCAAAGTTGTTAATTAAATTTTGCTCAATGTATCACTATAATATGTGTAGAAATAGCTTTTTCTAAAATATAACAGAATAATACTCACATGTGAACAGTAACAAAAAAAATATCAGTAGATAATCACTAAATCTATCCCCTCACTGCAAGCCGAGGTGGTAAAATAGCTTCATAAATCATGAGTCACTTCAAATATTTCACAAAACGTTTTAGAATGTTCTGAAACGTTACATTCTAGCCTCTGAGAAAGGTGGCTCAGAAAATGGCCTTATGCGCGCCAGAAAACCGTCAAAATATTTCATATACCAAACTGTATGATAATTACAATTAAGTGGAATGGCACACCTTTTTATTTGAGTATTTAAATATTATTATTATTATATGAATTACATTATATGTGTTTATATGAATTAGTTAGAACAATGATCTATGAGAGATAACGTGAGCAGCCATGATAGAAAACGTGGGAAGACATATTCTGGGGTAACTACAATAGTAAAATAATCAACAATTTAATAATAATCAACTGCAAAATGATGTAGGTTAGGGTTATCAGAATTAAATATTTTCTTCAGAATTGTGTTCTATACACCAAAATGTCATTTGAACACCGCTCTCCATTGATTTAAAAAAAATGCATAGTATGACCCGCCCTAACTATGTATCCACCTGATTACCAATCAAATGCTATAAATAGTATAATAAAATGATTTTGTACAAATTATTAACACATATTGAACTGTTTAAACTTTAAAGTATAATACAGCATTTTCTTCTTTCTTTGAATAGGGAAGCATTGCTTCCCTTGCTTCCATGGACCGCACGCCACTGATATACATATATATATATATATATATATATATATATATATATATAAATTGATGATTGGTTAGGTTAAGACGTAATATTTTCGTTAGTTTTAACGTGTTATTTGATGGATTCATTTAAAAAATGTCTCCTAAAGATCCTAGTGTAGTTTGTTTCCAACTTTGACCTAGTGTTGTTTGTGTCCCCTTTTGCCTCAGGGGGACGTAAACTACACTTGCTCCAAATATTCTAATTATCATACCTAATACATATCATAGTGAAACAAGTATCAAATTATACAGTGTAATATATATATATATATATATATATATATCCCCGCAAGGGGGTTCTAAGCTCGTGCTCTTGAGTGCTCTTTGTGCTCGTTTGTACGTGCTTGTTCCTGGAGGTTTCACGTGCGCCCTCCCGGCCCTAGCACCCAAGGATGATGGGGCTCGACCCTGCAGTCCTTGTCATCCTTGGTCTTTTTCCACTTCGACTGTCCCCTCCACCCTTTCTTTTTCCTCTGTCTTTCCTCTCACTTTGTCTTGTTTTTCCGCTGAGATATGCCCTTTAAATAGAGGCGAATCGGTTCTTCCTGAACTAAAAAATATATATATATATCTATATATATATATATATATATATATATATATATATATATATATACTTATTACCTGTATACAGCACAACTTTTAAACCGTTAGTCGTATGACATTGGAAGGCACACCAAACGACTTCTCTCATCAAGAGGATTCAGAAAACATCCCTACTTAATGATTTATCTTGATTCAGTAAAAAGTTAAAAAGTATGCATTTTTAAAAAAAAACTCGTAATTTCAAGGTCGATGCGAGACCCCTAAATATTGATCAATTTTTGTAAAGATGGTACCATGTGCTAGTATAGTGCCAAATAATTGGAAAAACTACGATAACCTATACTTTAAAAAAAAAATTGAAAAGTGGGCCACCCTAGACTACTACTCAGGCTCAAACCTTTCAAGCATATATATATATATATATATATATATATATATATATATATATATATATAAATATATATATATATATATATATATGAAATTATTTCACGAAGTAACACGTGAAAAATTTTATGATGATAAACCACGAAGGAAAGGAAACACAAAATGGTGCTCAAGCGCTTTCGTCTAATGACATCCTCAGGAACACTCAATATATATATATATATATATATATATATATATATATATATATATATATATATACTTGAAAGGTTTGAGCCTGAGTAGTAGTCTAGGGTGGCCCACTTTTCAATTTTTTTTTTAAAGTATAGGTTATCGTAGTTTTTCCAATTATTTGGCACTATACTAGCACATTGGTACCATCTTTACAAAAATTGATCAATATTTAGGGGTCTCGCATCGACCTTGAAATTACGAGTTTTTTTTTAAAAATGCATACTTTTTAACTTTTTACTGAATCAAGATAAATCATTAAGTAGGGATGTTTTCTGAATCCTCTTGATGAGAGAAGTCGTTTGGTGTGCCTTCCAATGTCATACGACTAACGGTTTAAAAGTTGTGCCTGTATACAGGTAATACCAATGTGCTAGTATAGTGCCAAATCATGGGAAAAACCACGATCATCTATACTTTTAAAAAAAATCAGCAAATAGCAGACAAATAAGGAAGAAAGAAACAATAACTTAAACAATCACTTTTGCATTGTATTGACCACTATCACACGTCACTGGCTGCAACGTTGTCCCTCTGTGCTATTTCATCGTGGCGAGTGATGACTTCTTGAAGTCGCCGAGCTCTTTCCGGTTTTTTCCACCACTTGCAGTAGATCCTGCAGCTGTGCCTCGTCCTTTGTGACCGTGTTCGCATAGTCTTGTATCAGTTGGACTCCTCTTTCAGCGACGTCATTGGTGACCTGGAGATTAGAGATCACATCCTTCAGACGACAAAAGTCCTCGTTCTCGTCCTACTTATCAGTTGGCAGGGTGAGCCACGAAGACCCATACATCTTCAGACCTGCAAATAAGAACCAGGAGGACTCGTCGATCAGGTCGGGGAGTAGCGTCATCTCGTCGACTGAGACGTTCTCGTATGTGAAGTCTTTGGGTACAGGGAGGTGGGACAGCTTCTCTGCCATCTGTTGCTTCACAGTGCCATCCACCTTGTTGCTGCATAGAGCGAAGATGACGGTCTGAGGCCTCAGATACCAGAAGTGCCGCCTCATCACTGCCAGTGACGCTTCTGCCACCTCGCAGTCCACTGCCCTATACCTCAGAAAACGCTGGTATAGTACCAGGTCATTCAACGGCGCATCAGCTGCTACAGGGGCCGCCAACCAAGCTGGTACGTACAGAAGAGCGATGAACACCACGATCCTGTGCAGTTTGTCGACCAGCTCGGCGTCGAGCTCCAGCTGCCTACTGAACATCAGCAGTTTTGTGTATTAGATGACCTGAAACAGAATAGGCACCATTGTAAGTAAGACAGGTTTATTGTTACCAATTACTTTGTTTGCGTTATAATGAAATGTTTATCTTTGAATAACATTTAAACTTATCTCTAGATTATTTTTGTTTGAAAATACTAACTTTAGCCATCCATCTTGCGTGGTGGTAGGCTCCTGGGCGCATGAGGTGAATGCCACGGCGTGGTTGTGTCCCGAGTACCAGGAGCGTGATCTCTGCCACTTCCCGGTAATCGTCTCTGACGAAACTAGAAGCTGTGCTCAGGAAGCTGACCGCCGCGTCCCGGAGTTCTATTAGCCACGTACCCTCCGCCAGATTCTCGACCTGCAGCTTGCAGTAGGTCGAGAGATCGAGCTCGTCCCATCTTCAAAAATAATAAACAAGAAAATTGTGTGAGAAAACTCTGAAGTTCCGGTTTGGCTTGCTGTTTTATAAACTAGTGGAATATCATGTGTGTCCTAACTTTACCTTGCACAAAAAATGAACTAATCTTCTCTTCAACTGCTGAAACAAAGGATCAGTTGGTGCCGTAGTCCTTCCGAGCAGGATAAGCTCTAGGACGTGATGACGGCATCCCAGCTGGAGTAGCGGTCGCCCGAGCATGTTTTCCAGCCGGACAACTGCACCCTGCACCCTCCCCGTGTTGGTGGAAGTGGTGTCGAAGCAGAGTCCGATGACGCTCTCCTCACATCCCCAATCTTCGAGAGCATGTATGGTTGCCCGCGCCTGCGACAGTCCGGTGCCGTCAGCAACAGCTGGGACTGACAGCAACTTTCCTTCTGTGCAATGAGGAGCCCCGGAGATGAGAATTGCTTGGCGGTGCTCCGCCGTTCCAAGGAAATTCTGAAACACATGCCATATATTTCAATTTCATGGTTGTAAAGTAACCTATTTTTGTTCACATTCAGTTCTCTTTTTAATTGACATTATGCTTCATGAATCTCACTACTAAATTGATAGCTATGAAAACTTAATCAACTGACCTTGACCATTTTGCCATCCCAGTGGACAACAGTGTGCCTCGGTGGCGTGAAGGAGTCCTTCAGAGCCGTCGCCACTTCACGGTGATGTGACACTCTTCCACGGCGAGCCGTTTCTTTCGAGATGCTGAACTGATTGAGGTCTGCTGGTGGATCCGCCGAACGTGTGATAGCAGCCACAATGCTTACTACCTATGTAGAGAATGAAAAGTGGAAAGGAAACTGTCAAGAATACATGTGGGTTACGGGACACTTTAAAACTGACGCTATCGATGAATACTATACACAATACGCACCTGATTATTGGACGTGCGGAAACGATCAGCCACTTCCATGACAGCAGGTGCATTAAGGATGCGGCGAGGAAGATTAACAGACACACTTGGCTCTTTCGGCAGGGGGAACGCTAGTTCTGTCTCCGACTCTCCTGACATGCCAGTATCATCATTCTCCATGGCCTCATCTCCGGTTTCGTATGCACACTTTGAGGTTTGCGGCTCCTGGCGAGGACGTTTCTTCATTCCTGTAGCTTTCTTTTTACAGCGAAAACTTTATCGTTCCCGCTCATCGTTGCCACCCGAGGACCACGTTGATCGAGGTAGAAGTCAATGTCTTCTTTCTTGTCCTTGTCGGACAGCAGTCGATTCTTCTTTATATCTTCGACAGCGTCAGATGCTCCGATATCCCACAGCTTGTCCACACTGTCCGAAAACTTCTGCCGTTTTCCTCCGGCGTCAGTTTCTCGTTTTCTGCTCTTTTGGAGTAAGTGCCACTCTTTCCACAATGCCTCTAGCTTCCTTCGCAGTTGAGCTTTGTGATTGTTTTAATGCGGGCCATGTTCCAAAACTTTAAGACGTTGTTTACGGTTTCTTTGAATGCGTCTTTCCTGTTAGCAGTGTACTGGATAACACTGAGAAGTATTGCAAAACCTGCCGTGTTGTTGGCAATTTGCTACCACTGATGGAGGACGACGGTTGGCCAACTAAAAAAATTTCCGAGGCCGATCTTAGAGAAGGTAGCGATGTTATTTTCGCCTTTCCTTTTGATGACTCTCTATTTGTAGCTTCAAGAGTTCTTCCAGTTATGGTTGCCATTGATTTGTCCATGACAAAGGATGAGGAACTCAGACAGAATTTCAAAATGTTATGATCTGCAAAAAAAGAAAATAGGTTAGGTACCTGGCACAGGCATAGTGCATTTTCTAATTACCTATATACATTATACATTCCGCCCGGGTATGGTGACTCATTTTTTTGAAAAGTATAGGTGATCGTGGTTTTTCCCATTATTTGGCACTATACTAGCACATTGGTATTACCTGTATACAGGCACAACCTTTAAACCGTTAGTCGTATGACATTGGCAGGCACCAAACGACTTCTCTCATTAAGAGGATTCAGAAAACATCCCTACTTAATGATTTATCTTGATTCAGTAAAAAGTTAAAAAGTACGCATTTAAAAAAAAAAATAGTAATTTCAAGGTCGATGCGAGACCCCTAAATATTGATCAATTTTTGTAAAAATGGTACCAATGTGCTAGTATAGTGCCAAATAATGGGAAAAACCACGATCACCTATACTTTTCAAAAAAAATTGAAAAGTGGGCCACCCTACACGGTGAGTACCCACCAAAGTCTGGCGTCGCCCCTGACATATTCATACAATTCTACTTAAACTATGAATGCAGCATATATATATATATGTGTGTGTGTTTCTAGACAACTGGGTATACATTCGCAGATGTATGGGGTAATTAATTTGTGCGGTTACACGTTTGGTACCTCAGAACATTGAAAATCTATATAAAAAATCTAGAAATACTTTTGTTGTCGGAGTAAAAGATATGTTGGTCTTCATTAGGTTAGGTCACGCTAGGTTAGGTTAATTAAGGTTTGGTTAGGTTAGGTTGAGCCAGTTTAGTGAATAAGTTTTGAGCCTTCAATTGGGTCCGAAACACTTCTCCGTTCGGTTAAATTAGGTTTGGTTAACTAGCTTTTAGATTTATAAGGGTCTGTACGTTGCTCATCTGGAAGTGCGCACACGTGTGTGCGCGTGCGTCTATTTATGTACATGTTTTACATTTCGTTGTGGTTGTTAATTACCACAACAACGTTCGATATTATAATTACATTGTTAACCAATTTAATATTTAATTAGTACTTTGCGACCTTTTTTTCCTCCAATAAATTTTAATTGTATTTCTTCCGGAGGTGAAGTTCATTTGTATCTTTGTCAGACATGACATCCGTCTTTCCTTAATGTTTATCATGTTTCAAAAAATATTACATTTATTCAGACTTTTCCTTTTACTTTTCAATGTAGTCAGCTGATTAATAACCATTATATAGATAATTCTGTCGTGTTGTCGTTGTATTTTTTTTATGCAGGAAGGAAGAGCCAAGGGCGAACGCCCCCAAAAGCCAAAATCAAAATCAGGGGTTTTCAAGATGCGAAGACACTCTGCATTTCAAAAACATGAGGTCATAAATAGGAGGGAAGATGGACTGAGGAAGGTTGTTCCAGAGTTGACCGGTTGAGTAGTTGAAAGATTGAAAATATTGATTAATCCTTGCGTTAGAGAGTTGGACAGAAAAGGAATGAGAAAGTGTAGAAAGTCTGGTACTGCGTGTTCTCCTTAAAGGAGGAGGCACGCAGTTAGAGAGTTGAGAAGAGCAATGTCCGTTATAATAGCGATAGTACAGAGAGAGTGAGGCAACATTGCTGCGAAGAGAGAAAGAGAGAGATGAAATACTGTCAGTAAGAGGCCTTGAATTGATGAGAAGAAAAGCCTTCGATTCCATCCGGTTAAGTACGGCTTTGTGGGTTGAGCCACCCGACATATGAGAAGCGTACTCCATACAGGGTCAAACAAGACCCCTGTACAGAGAGCATCTAAGTTTGGTTGAAGAAACCGCGGAGGCGGTACAGCAAACCTAACCTATTAGAAGCTGTTTTGGAAAGAGAGTATATGTGATCTTTCCAGGAATGATCACGAGAAAAGGAAACGCCAAGAATGTTAAGAGAAGAGGAAGGATTGATTTGTATGTTGTTGAAGGTAAGGCGATAGTTGTGTGGAAGATTGTGACGAATAGAAAATGGAGGAACTGAGTTTTTAAGGCATTGAAAGTCACAAGGTTTTCTCTGCCCCAATTAGAGATAGCAGAAAGATCAGAGGTCAGGTGCTCCATAGTCATCCCACGCAAATCATGGAGTGACTGTTGTAAGGAACGCTTTGGGAAGCGGTAGAGAAGTGAAGAGTGGAATCATCGGCATAGGAGTGAATAGGACAGGAAATGCGAATTAAAAGATCATTAATAAATAAAAGGAAAAGAGTGGGTGACACTGATGTTTCCTGAGGAACATCACTGTTGATAGCTTTCGGAGAAGAACAGTGGCCATCTTCAACCGCAGCTATAGATCGGCCAGAAAGAAAATTAGAGATGAAGGCACAGATAGAAGGATAGAAACCGAAGTAGGGCAGTTTCGAAATTATAGATTTGTGCCAGACTCTATCAAAAGCTTTTGATATGTAAAGCGCAATAGTAAAAGTTTTACCGAAATTCCGAAAACAGAATGACCAAGAGACAGAGATATATGCAAGAATATTGCCAGTAGAGTGTCCCTTGCGAAACCCATACTGACGATCTGAAAGAAGATTATGAGAAGAGAGGTGTTTAAGAATCTTCTTATTAAGGATAGATTAAAAAGTTTAGAAAGACAAGAAATCAAAGCAATTGGACGATAGTTGGAGGGTTGAGAGTGGGACAGGCTGAATGAAAGCGAACTTCCAGGAAGAAGGAAAAGTACCAGATGAGAGACAAAGATGAAAGAGTTTGCCGAGGCAGGGTGTCAGCACAGAAGCACGGTTCTTAAGAACAGGAGGAACATCATGAGGACCGTACGCCTTCCTAGAGTTGAACCCAAATAGTGCAGAAAAAGCTTCTTTGGAAGAGATTCTAATTTCTGACATAATAAAGTCGGAGGGGGAAGATGGAGGAACAGCACCGGAATCATCCAGGGTTGAATTGTAAGCGAAAGTTTGAGCGAAGAGTTCGACTTTATAAGGAAAAGAGATGGCAACTGAGCTGTCAGAATGGAAAAGAGGAGGGAAAGAAGAGGAAGTAAAGTTGTTGGAGAGGTTCTTAGCTAGATGCCAGAAAGAGCGAGAAGAATTAGAATTGAAAAGGTTTTCATATTTTTGTCAAATGAAGGAATTTTTAACGAATCAAAGAACAGATTTTGCACGATTCCTGGTACAAATATAAGCTGAGTGAGAGTTAGGAGTAGGATGGCGACGGTACCTTCTGAAAAACTCCTCTCTGTTGTGGACATCATTAAAACAAGTGAAGTTAAACCAAATTTTTTGCATTAGCAGTAGAAATACAATATAGAATGTACGCGTCCATGCCCGAGTGAATCACTTCCGTGATGCTCTCAGCACACTCGGAAGGGCCCAGGCCACGAAAACAGTAATCATTCCATGGGAAATCACATAAGCACTGCCTAAGAGCCTCCCAATCAGCGGCGCCGAAGTGCCAAAGGCGCCCTTTTGGGAGGATCCAATGGCCGAATTGGAGCGATAGGACAGGAAACAGATATAAGATTGTGGTCCGAGGAACTCAACAGAGAAAAAAGTTTCACAGAGTAGGAAGAAGGATGAGAGGTAAGAAATAAATCCAGAATGTTGGGCCTATCTCCATGGCAATCGGGGATACGAGTAGGGTGCTTTACAATCTGCTCTAGGTCACTTCAGATAGATAAATTGTAAGCTAATTCACCAGGGATGTTAGTGAAGTGGGAGGAAAGCCGAAGGTGGTGGTGAACATTCAAATCTCCTAAAATGGAGATTCCATCAAAGGGAAAACGGCAAAGAATGTTCCCACTTTGGAAGTGTGGTAGTCAAAGAATTTTCAGTGGTCAGTAAAATTAGGGGAAAGGTGGACGGTACAGATGTATTTAGCTTGATACTGGCATGTAAACCGTAGCCAGAGTCTATAGAATTCGGAGGATTTGAATTCGGGAATACAGAACAAGTTAGGTCATTGCGTACATATACGCAACATCCACCTTTGGAATGAAATTGAGTATAGAGAAAGTAAAGGGGTTCAGAAAAGGGGTTGCTGTCAGTCGTCCCAGACACCTGAGTTTCAGTGAGGAAAAGAAGATGAGGTTTAGAAGAGGAGAGGTGGTGTTCAACAGATTGAAAATTTGAGAAAAGACCACGAATGTTGCAGAAGTTTATTAAAAGTAAGGCAGGGGCTCAAAACATCTCGAATGGGCGTAGCAGATCCAGTCCCGTTGCCAGGGTCTGGTTTCCCAGTATCGTCAGCGGGTGGGGGAGCCAGAAGTGGGAACATTTATGGCCCCTCCCCGTAGGACTCCGAGGCTCTTGAAGTTAGTGCCATTTCTTCTTTTTTTAATTTTGAAAAGATTATGTAGTGTGTAAAATGCATGTATATTAGGGCGGACAAAGAGTCTCAAAGGGTTAATTGAGTGATGAAGGGTATTGAATTTGGAAAAGAAGTCATCAAAATTCTTACTAGTTGGTCATACTGATAATATGACATCCACATATCTTAACCAAATTTGATTGGGGGAAGGATATCCTATGCAACAATTTTGTTTCGAATAACTCCACAAATAAACTGGCCAAAATGGGGAAGAGGGGATTAGCCATGGCCACGCCATACTTCTGTTTATAGAACGTGCGCCTCAGCTATAAATACATTATCCTCGACACAGAGTTTCAGAATAGGGTATGACAGTAGTCGTGTGGCCTAGCTGGAGGTAGAGATCTTTTCTCATCCATCTTCCGAGAAGGTGTCGGTGATTCTGCTACCGGCATCTGTTGTCACTTATTTAGGGGGCCTGCTTCCCCCTTGTGGGGTTAGTAGTCATCGGGGTTCGGATTCCCAAACCTACAAAAGAGCTTGCTCTTAACGCCTGCGCGTGCCTGGTTGAGCTCGGGCTCCTGTCTTCTTCTACTCAAGCTCTCGTTTCTGTTCCACCCTTTCTCTACTTCTTTCCCATCTCTTCGTCTGTTCAAGTTTCTCTTCTTCACTATCCTCTTTCTTGGTCACATCGACTACTACAGAGTTTCACCAATTCTATGAATTTCTTGGCTGTTACTGAAAGCGTTAGGTTAGGAAGAATTTCCTTCAAAAAATTGATGGTTTCGTCTACTGGGACATTTGTACTTGAGGAATTTACAACAAAACTGACAAACTGGCCATTAGGTAATTCTAAATTATTTATCTTATCACAAAAATGTTTATTTTTTATGTGAACAGGGGAAATACTACCAACAGCTGGAGACAAGTGTTTGGCAAACCATTTAAACAATTTGTACGTAACTGAACCTACACTGGAGATGATAGACCGAAGGGGACAACCTTCTTTATGAGTCTTAGGAAAGCCATACATAGAGGGAAGAGACGAATTCATGCTTTTGAATTGTTTGGTTAATTCCGATTTTCCTAGAACCTTGGTAAGGCCTCTATTGAATCGTTGTATTGGTGTTAAGAAATAGAAATAAATAAATAAATATATATATAATATATATAATATTATATATATATATATATATATAAATATGTGATGAATTTTACAATTAAACACGTGAAATGAATGATGCAAACCTACATGGAAAAAGACATCATTTTTCTTTTTCCCTGTGGGTTTACATCAATATATATATTATAATAGATATATAATATATATATATATATATATATATATATATATATATATATATATAGCGAGGAATAGGAGGACGAAAAGATGGTACATGTTTATTAACAGACGTTTCGGAAAAATTCAATTTCCATCATCAGTGCTAAAAATTTTAAAACAAGTAAAAATAAATAAGTATAATAAATAAACGAACAACAAATTAAAATGGCGCAACAATTAGCGAGAATCAAAAACAAGTTACAATGTGTGTTAAATTAAAAGATTAAAAGTTAAATGATATAAAGAATAAAAGTATGGATAATAAGTAAAATATAAAATGGTTTAGGTAGAAAAGAATTGTAAAATTACTTACAATTAGCGAAAATTAAAAGCAAGTTACATGTGTATTAAATTAAAAGATTAAAAGTTAAATGATATAAAGTATAAAAGTATGGATAAAAATAAAATAAAATGGTTTAAGTGAAACAGAATTGTAAAATTTCTTACCAGATTGTAATGAGACTAATTATACAGAAGGTTGGGAATGGTTGCCTGTTGAAAGAATTCCATTGGGACGATGGAGCCGGGCGGAGTGATAGTGGATTTCTTTTGAAAGTTTATTTGGCAATGTTTAAATTGAAAGCGGAACTGTAATCGTTGAGGGTTGGCTGGATACTAAGGATGTAAAGGGACTCAAGTATGCGGAGGTCGATTAGTTGGTTGGCTGAGTTGATGGAAATTGAATTTTTCCGAAACGTCTGTTAATAAACATGTGCCATCTTTTCGTCCTCCTATTCCTCGCTAAGTTACGCTTCCCTAAGAACAAACCATTCAGCCAAGTTATATATATATATATATATATATATATATATATATACAGGGTGTCCCAAAAAAACTATATACTCTTTATAGCATCATATATTTTATAATTTAAAAAAAATATATATATATTTTTATAGCAATTGCCAATGAAAGGTGAATTAGTAATCTAAGTGATCAAAATGTTATAGCGAGTTGTTTGCATATAAAATTTAATTAACTACGCCAAGTGCTCAAAATGTTCTCCGGCGGCATGAATGCACTTTTGAATGCATCGACTAAGCCTGGCCTTGTTTTATCAAAGGCCTTGTAATGGCGAAGCCTGTGGACTGAACGTAGTCTAGTCATTCACTAGCTTGCTTCGGACTTAGCCTACGCACTCATTCCACGATACAAACTCTACAGCATTCAACTTTATTCAGTTCAGCAAAAGAATCCATGTTGCGTAAACATTTGACACTGGAGCAACGAAAAAGTGTTCTGAAATGGTATTGGAAATTTGAGAATGTGTCCGAAGTCCAGCGGCAATGGATCCGGGAATTTGGTACAAAGCCACCGACACGTCTCGCCATTACAAGCATCCGTGACAAGTTTTAGTGTTGCAAAAATTTAATCGATCACCACGGAAATCAGTTAGGCAATGCGCCCGTGAGACCGGTATCAGCAAATCAGGTGTTCACCGGATTTTAAAGTCGGCAAAATGGAAAAACTACATTCCAAGTCTGTTACACGCCATGACTGAAGATGACCCTGATCGCAGACTCGAATTTTGTGAATGGTTTCAGTCAATGGAAACCGAAGACGTACAGTTTGCCAACAAAATCGTGTGGTCTGATGAAGCTATCTTCAAGCTGAATGGCACAGTAAATCGACACAACTGCAGGTACTGGTCACTTGATAATCCACACGTTTATGTGGATAAACATGTTAATTTACCAGGATTAACAGCATGGTGTGGTTTATCATCCAGGGGTTTGGTTGGACCATTTTTCTTTAATGGGACAGTTACCGGTGCCGCATATCTCGACATGCTGCGGACAGAAATTATACCTGCAGTTCGGAAGTTGTTTGGAAACGACGACTTTTACTTTCAACAAAATGGAGCCCGCCCCTCATTATCATTGTGATGTCAGAAGGTACCTCGATGAAACGTTGCCTAACCGTTGGATAGGACGAAGGGGATGCGTTGAGTATCCTCCACGTTCACCGGACTTGACTCCACTTGATTTTTACTTGTGGGGCTACCTGAAGGATGCAGTTTATGGTACAAGACCTGCAACACTCGAACACCTTAAGGATGCAATTAGGGAAAAGTGCGGGACCATCACAGCATCCACATTAGTCCATGTCTGCGAATCAGTTAGTCGACGCATTCAAAGGTGCATTCATGCCGCCGGAGAACATTTTGAGCACTTGGCGTAGTTAATTAAATTTTATATGCAAACAACTCGCTATAACATTTTGATCACTTAGATTACCAATTTACCTTTCATTGGCAATTGCTGGGCACCCTGTATATGATATATATATATATTATATATATATATATATATATATAACCTTTGGTTAGCTTCCGTCCGAATTGTTCATTCTGACGAAAGTCAAGCTTTTCACTCCACCTTAGACCTACAGTTGAACGTGGAATCCAAACCACTGAGGCGCATTACAGTATATAATACATACAGTATATACATACACATATATATATATATATATATATATATTACTTTTAATCAGTCTTTCCTTTTGAACAGACGTGTTTTATCGAGTGTCCAGTGTTACCAATTGAATAAGTGGTTTTCGTTGGTGTCTTTAAAAAAAAATAGTGTTTGGTGCATTCTTAACTAAATTACTTCGTGTTACTATCATTTATTAACGAATATATTTCATTTATTGACTTTATTCATTACTATAATATTTGATTAACCCTTAACCGCCCAAATGGACAAATTTGTAACATGTCAAATACATGCATTCATGTCAGTAAAGGGTTAAACCAAGGCTAATACACGTAGCTTGCCTTGTTTGTTTTCCGAATCTAGTAGAAAACGAGGTTTCATAAGGTTGAAATTTCCTTGTTTGCCTTGTTTTTTTTTCGAATCTATTAGAAAACGAGGTTTCATAAGGTTGAGTTTCCCTTGTTTCCCTTGTTTGTTTTTCAAATCTATTAGAAAACGAGGTTTCATAAGGTTAATTTTCCCTTGTACGGGGATCAAGTAGAGTCTGGTCACCCACCGTGGGAAAAAGGAAAAAAGGAAAGAAAAAAGTCGGTCGAATAGCGGACAGATAAGTTTTATTAATACTTTTTCTTTTACAGATCTTTCGTCGGTAGCTTAATTAAGTATATATTCATTTAGTATAAATTTGTAAATGCAAAAAACTTCACTTCTTTCTACGTGGAGGTCAAAATATGATAATATAAACCCACTATAATAGACAGAGTTTATTTCCACAACAGTTTCGATGCCCACTGGCATCCCATTCGGGGAGGATACCAGTGGGCATCGAAACTTGTGGAAATAAACTCTGTCTATTAGAGTGGGTTTTTATTATCGTATAAATTTGTGTTACAAGAACCTGTTTCTGCGTTTCAAGAACATTTCTGCGGCTTGCGCAGGTAACGGCACAATAAGCACGCGGTAGACCTACATTGTGATTTATTAATTTCCAAACGCTCGTTTTTTTTTGTTTTTTTAATTAATTAAGAGCATGGCACACCCGTCAAGTACTTGCAGTCGTTGTGAAGGGAAATTTGCCGCTTAAGCGTTTATAATGGCTAATAACAATGAACAGTTAGTTTCCAGGTGGTGCTCAAGCATGGAAGTACTGAGAAACGAGTTAGAACGTGAGAGGGAGGCCAGAGTGAGGCTTGAAGAAAGGGTGATACTCCTGACGGCAAAATTAGAATCCCTTGAGACTCCAGTTACGACCCCTCCTGCCTCAGTTTCTACTTATAATATAAATAGTAGTAATAGCCCTCTCTCTTCCCCTAGTTCCCAACCCTTCGTTCAAGTAATGGAGCCCCATTGAGAAAACCTAAGACTTGTCTACCAGTAATAACAAACAATAAGTTTTCTGTTTTAGGTTTCGAAGATGCTGATGAACCGGAAATACGACTCGTTGGCGATTCCATTGTTCGAGGGCAGCTCGAGGAATTCTGTGGGAGAAACCCTCGTCGTAGGCGCCGTTACTGCTACCCTGGTGCAAGGGTGGAGGATATAACTAATAGTGTTGACCATTTTACAGACGGAACCTCTGAGGACACAACGTATGTTATTCATGTCGGTACTAATAACGTTTTAAATTCTAGATCGAAAGAGCTGCTGGCTAGATACAGGGACTTACTAGAGTGACTAAAGAAAAAACTAATAAGATTAACAGGTATACTTCCTCGATTTATTCAACGTAGCGATTTCTACAGCAAGGCGACCTATTATCAACAATAACCTAAAGTCTCTTTGCCAACAGGAAGGAGTGCATTTTGCGAATTTTTGGAACAGTTTCTACGTCAGGAGGGACTTGTTCCTTCGAGATGGACTTCATGTTAATGACGTTGGAGCTGCGCGTTTAGGAAGAATATTGCATAATACTGTTTCTTCTTTTCAGGCTGCCGTAACTCGAACGTTGCCGGCGTAATTTCCTCAAATTTCCCCTGCGCTCGCGAAGGTATCGCAATTACAATCAATTTGAAGGTTCTATCCTTAAATGCTCATAGCCTACGAAATAAAATAACGAATTTTTTCTTTAATTGCTTGTAAAGACTATGATTTAATTGCGATTAATGAATCGTGGCTTAGCACTGAAACACGTGACTTTGTAGGGGAGTATCAAATTAGAGGTTATAGACTTTTTGTTTAAAACAGAATAGGTAGACGAGGAGGCGGTGTTATGTTGTATATCAAAGATAATATTGTGAACGTTATAGAAGTAAAGCACAGAATTCCAGAACCGATAGATTCGACTATAGCAGAACTTAAATTGAACGATTTCAAACTTGTTGTTGCGGTTATATATAGGCCCCCTAATCAAACAGCTGATACGGACGAAGCGTTATATCGTGAACTAAAGAGAATAATAGGTAGTGAGCAGGCCTTAGTTATGGGTGACTTTAATTGCGCCAACGTAAATTACGATACAATGCAGGGAGACGCAGAAGGTAATCGTTTAGTTAATTTTCTCGAGGATAGCTTTCTTATTCAAATGTTTGGGAAACCTACAAGGTTGAACCGTATTTTAGATTTAGTAATAAGTACGGATGATAGGCTAATCACGGATTTTCAAGTAATAAACCCTTTAAGCAATAGCGATCACAATATGATAAGAGTTTGTCCTCTCAGTTAGTCACTCGAAACCAGCTAACTCGACTAAACTTCCTAACTTCCAGCAAGCAGACTTTTGTAAATTTCGAAATGAATTGTCACACGTCAATTGGGAAAACATAATGGGGATCTCCAACGCAAAACTAATGTGGGACTCATTTCAAACAATATTTAGGACTATTAATGAGGAATGTGTACCGTACAAAATTAAGCGTGCAAAATAAACAATAAGCCCTTGTGGTTTACTTCTAGAGTAGGAGACATTATAAAGAGTAGAGATAGGGCTTATAGGTTACATAAGTGCGATAAAGACAATTTGTGGTTACGAAACAACTACATATTTCTAAGGCGTGAAGCGAAAGTGTAATAAAAAAGTCCAAGCGCGAATTTGAAATCTCCATAGCTCGTGACGGTAAAGAAAACCCCAAGCGATTCTTTCAATACGTCAACAATAGAAATCCAGTAAAAAGTGTCTTGGGGCCGTTGAAAAATGTTAACGGAGAGCAAGTTTCTGAAAACAAGCAAATGGCTACCTTCCAAAACGATTTTTTTACGTCAGTTTTTACGAAAGAAGATGTAACGAATATCCCTACGTTCATAGACATAATACCTTTTGATAATGGTAATATTCTGGATAATATTGTGGTTAGTGAAAGGGAGGTAAAGCGCTATATTGATAAAATGAAAATGCGTAAATCATCGGGGCCGGATTCCATATATCCCATACAACTAAAAGAATTAAAAGAAAGCATTGTTGTGCCGCTAACAAAGATTTTAATGTCTATTTCTGAGGGGTGCGTACCAGATAATTTCAAGTTAGCAAATGTAACACGTATCTTTAAGAAAGGCGATAAAGGTGCGGAGGGAAATTATAGGCCAAATCAGTTTAACATCTGTTGTAGGTAAGCTACTGGAATCAATAATTAGAGATCGTATAGTCGAACACTTAGAATTGTATAACTTGATTAGAAATACACAGCACGCTTTTAGACAAAACAAATCTTGCTTAACTAATCTTTTAGAATTTTTCTAAAGCGTGGTTGAAGTTTACGATAGTCATCGGGCGGTTGATGTAGTGTATTTAGATTTTCAAAAAGCGTTTGACACCGTACCGCACAAAAGACTCATTGAAAAAAACTAAGGCTCATGGAATCAGGGGTGTATTAATAAATTGGGCAGAAGAGTGATTGCGAGGTAGGAAACAGAGGGTGGTCGTTCATGGAGCGTAGTCGTCTTGGGCTAATGTAGCGAGCGGCGTTCCTCAGGGTTCTGTATTGGGCCCCTTGCTTTTTCTTATATATATTAACGATTTAGATGTCGGCCTAGTCAGTACAGTTTCAAAGTTTGCGGATGACACGAAGTTGGGTGGTAGGGCGATTAATGACGAAGATAGCGGTAAAATCCAGGAAGATCTGAATAAAATCGTTGATTGGTCACTGTAGGGTGGATCACTTTTCACTTTTTTTTTAAATTATTTTTTGGTCAAAGTTTTTCCCATGACTTGGTTCAGTGGAAGTACACTGACACCATTTTTACCAAAATCGATCAATATTTAGGGGTCGCGCATCGATCTTGAAAATTTCAATTTTGGAAATTTGGCCAAATTGACAATTTTTTACTGAATAAAGATAAATCATCAAATGACCATATTTTCTGAATCCTCTCAGTGAAAGAAATCCTCTCAGATACTTACCAAGTTGATAGGACAAGTGGTTTAGAAGTTGTACTCACCTTGAGATAGCATTAAAATTTAAAATACCGTATTTGTCCCCGTACCTCCATATGCTGTCTGCCATTGTCTGCTTTTTAGGATAAGATAAAACGAATAAGGAAAGATCAAATGTATTTTGTATTAAAACGGTTTACCGATATCACTAAAGACACTGCGTTCAATGCACAAGAAAGAATATAATGAAGTGATATCTAGTGAAAATGAAGCTAATGAACAGTCAAAGATGAAAAAGGAATCAAAAGTGTCTCTTACACCCCTACAGGAAATGAAGTGTGCAGTGAAAGAAAAGAATCAGACGATTGAAAGTTGCTTCGAAAAGTCAAAATTTGGGAAGCGAATCATTCCAAATCAAAATCACTGGACTATCGCATAGCCGAAATGATAATATATTTTTCAGTTATTTTGGGTCCAATTAAACGATTTTTATATCCTAATTTGTTTTTTTACTTTTCGACTTAATTTGGGTATGAAAGGGTTAAAAATTGACAAGCGTTTTAATGGACTCAATCTTGTAACAAATCTTTAGACACACAGGAGCAGTGTTGGGCACTAAAGCGTTAATCCGATAACAGTTAATTAACGAAGTTAACTTTTTTTAACGGAAGTTAATTTCCATTTATCGTTATCGGACCAGTTAATTTCCGATAACTCGATATTTAGTCTGTTAAAGTCCGTTAACACGTTAACTGCGAGGAGTCATTCACGGAAGATCACCGCTCCGCGAATGAATTCAAACCGCCATAACTTCAGTTCCCGCCATAATAATTCTCTGGTAAATTAAAATTTAGTTAATGGTTAGTGGTTACAAGGGTTTCAAAACATGTAATCAGTACATTTTTTATTAAAAATAAAAAAAAAAGTTATTAAGCAAAAAAGTTGCAAAACAATAAAAATAGTTAAATACCTATTTATTGTTGGATTTTGCATAAATAAACATTTTCTATGGGTTTTAAAGCTTTTTTCCTTGATTTTTTTAAATGTTAGTAAAGAAATAGTTATCGTTAACGGATTATCGTTAACTTCCGTTAACTTTGTAGTAAAATTATCGGATTATCGTTATCGAAGTTAACTTTTTGGTTAACGGTGCCCACCACCGCGCTGAAAAATGGCGCGGGATGGCTGGAGATTTTTGCGATATCGCAAGTGTCGGCCAAAAGGAGCCGTATGTACACGGAATGTAGCCCACATACGTTACTATATGTACGTAGCCCTAATAAGCTCTATATCCAATCCCATGACGACGAGAGATGAAACGGGACATTAGAGCAACTCACCTCGTTAAAGTCAGACTTTCGGCGACGAGGGTAGAGCCACAGCAACTGTCGATGGTGCTGGGAGGAGCAATCTTTAATTCATAGACGTTTTCCTGCACCCTGGATTGGTCTTCATTTACCTACGAGATAGGGTTTAGAATGGACTCTAACGACGGTTAAGACGTTCAGTCGCTACAACGCAATTCTGCTGACATAGTCGTAGACGTCTGATGCCAATCAACAGTCTTGGACACTGGCTCGCGGGCGTACCTTGTTGGTCACTCGTAATATCTCTGAAATTGTAGTTTAGAAATCGTGCCGCTTTCGCCGTGGCTTCCGGCGGATTCGGCCGAGCGACGCTAATGTAACTGGCCGCGGACTGTTCGTCGTCAGGCGGAGTTCGCCGTCTCGATCGGCGAATTGCTCTTGTAAACGGTCTCTCGAGTTTTTCGGGTGAAGTTTGAACAAGTGTGTCCCAGTCCGGAGTCCGCTTCGGGCGTTGTTAGTTTTTAGGCCGGGTGACTCATGCTCAGCAATTTCGTGGGCTTGGGACCCGGACGGACTTGACGTCATGCGTGCGCTCAGGCGCTCTCGATGTGGCGGTCTTGACCTATACGAATTGATCTGAAATCAGGCAATCCATCCAGTGGGAGCCGCCGCGCTCTAAGCCTACTTTGGGCCCATCTATCAACTATCAACCATAAAAAAAATAAACCACCCACCCCACTTTCTATCCATCTACCTTTCTTTGTATTTCTACCCCATCCGACTCTGAGTAAACGGGACTCTACCTTCCGCGAAAAAGTAAGTTTGCGGGGGATTATGCCTGCTGCTCTTGTGCAGAAACCAGGCAGCCTTTTAATTCCCCAACGACGAACGGAAGCGGTAGATACGCCCCTTTCATCGTTAAGACATAGTCCGGAGGAACGGGTGCAATCAAACGTTCCAGATTCCTCCGGGCGACCGAAAGTAGTTAGATTTTGTAGTTTGAGTCGACCAGATTGATGGTTGGACGGAAATCAGTTGGGAGCTGTAGTAACATACACCCCCGCACGAAAACAATCTCCTGCCGCTGATGTGCATGCCCTAAGCGACAGCAGACTAAGGCAGGAGCATGGTTTATGACGATTCATAAGGTTTCGTACGCATTTTCTGGTTTACCGAAATTCCGTCGAGAAGGCGAGCGACGCTAATGGAAATGGTTCAGACTCTTCATCGGCGGGCGGAGGGAGGCGACGGCGGTGCTCCTTTAGCGCTGCTGACGTTCCTTCTGTCACGACCGGTCGATTTGCTCTTCTTAATGTCTGCTATCTTAATTATTGTTGTCTCATTCTCTTTAACCCTTTGCTGGGGAAGCCATAACCAGCAAACAGGAAAGAGAGAGCCCGGAGTAGCAGGTTGTTGGAAAACTTCCACACTCCCTCCAGGCGGTTAAGGTATCTGTCTAATTTTTTTCTCCCTAAATCTTTTCCTCCTCCTTGAGCTATGTAAATGACAACATTCGGTGCGATCGGCCGAGCAGCATCGTCGCGTGGTATCGAGTCGAGTATGTCACCCTCACTCTCTTGCGTTGTTTTACGTAGCGATCTTGGTATACGCGATGGCGGTCCAGAACGAGGTCCTCTGAGGTCCTTTACTATGCCCCATCGTGGAAGCATGATTCGCGGCGTTAGCAGACAGGATCGAGAGAGAAAAAGACCCTCTATTTCTCGCGTTGTGTTAGCTTGCGGTGTTGGTATAAGCGTTGACGGTTCAGAAAGAGGTTCTCCACGAGATCCTTTATTATGCCCCTTCGTTGAAGCATCACTTGCAGCTGGAACAGCCAGGAAAGAAACAAAATCCGTCTATCTCACTTTCTTGCGTTGTGTTAAGTAGCGGTGTTGGTATACGCATTAGGTGGTCCATAACGGGGTTCTACCTAAGATCCATGATTATGCCCTTCCGTGGAACCATCATTCGCAGCGAAACCAGCAAGGACCGAGAGAGAGAGAGACACAATCACAAACATCTTAAGTGGCTTGCGTCCGGCCACAGATTGAATGCTCTGTAGTTAAGTAAAGTGGCATGTCGCCGCTAATAAGCAAATTCCGAAAACGAAGTCCACAAAAGTCCCTATCCTAATTTACAAAAAGGAATTGGATGCGCCTTTTCGTAACAACAAGTTGGCATCTTTTTTTAATGCAAGTAGTTTAGTTATACTTAAGTTTAAGATTGAAATTTCTGAACCATTTTTTCCAGGATCAATAGAGTGATGTATTCGAATCTCGCATTAACTGCTAAACACATAAGAGTGTGTTGGTTTTTCCACCTAGATTTTCTTATATAAAATATTTTTAAATGAAAAGATAAGCAAAATTAATAATTTATTCAGTCTAAATCTTCTTCAAACCTTTTGTAGTCTTTCGTACATAAGTAAATTCTGTACTGCACATTTATTAAGAATAACTTTTATTTCATTTAACCTCATATACAGTAGTGTATGCAAAGATTATTGTTTCAATGATTTGTAATAAATTTCAAAGTCTAAATATATTTTACACGTTTTAAATCTCTCTCATACTTGGTATTATTAAGTGGCAGGTCTTCGTGTGCCTCCTCGTCTGGCTCTTCGTAAAATATTTTTCAGAAACTTAAGTCCCCTCCTCTGCCCTCCATACAAATCATAATGTCTTTGAGCTGTCTTTGGGTCGTGCCCTAAAATGGTCGCGAGGGACTCATGTCTTGGGCAGTGCCCTCAATATGCAAAGTCACAACTGATTTCCGAATGGATTTAGAGCTGACCGATTTTTTTCATTAGGATAGCCAACTCTATATCCATTCTTAATCATTGTTGTGACTAATTGGAGGGTAACGGGTTTACCATTAAACGAGCAGAAGAAATACTCCTCGTCTAATGGTAAACCCGTTGATTTGAAGAGGGGACGTATAACTCTGGGGCCTTCTACATCCTGCAAGGAGATGCAGCCCGTGTCCTCGAAAAATACACCATAGTTGTACCTGCCCATTTTATGTTTAATGTTAATTAATAATTTGTCCTCCCGGTCATGTCGGCGGTCCTCTATCCATTTCTTAATCCTGGCTTTAACATCTTTTAACTTTAGTTTGGTAGCCTCTTTGGACCGCCGAAACGATGATATGGTCATAATGACCAGGAGGATATCTCTGATCTTCAGGCACTGGTGCATTCCGCCAGCTGTTCTTATGTGATTCCGTCAGAGATATAACAACAGCTGGCGGAATGCACCAGTGCCTGAAGATCGTTTTTATAGGGCAGGTAATAGTGTAGTCCATGAGGTCCTTCAGGGGCAGTAAGTTCGTTTCCACATAGGATGGGTCCGATTGTCTGGCGATTGAGCTCTTGTTCCTGGGCAGAGGCCTTCTTTAGCGAGACTTTGATTAGTTGCTCCAGTACGAGGAATTGGCGCCTCGTCATGTACAAACTACGTACGAAGACACTACATTCATATGTCAAAAAAATTTCGGACCGTCCTAATCGACTTCATTTTCATGGACGGTCCGAATCTCTCTCCCTCCCTCTGAATGGCGAAAATGTTATCCGCCGAAAGGAGTGTTCTGAAACCATTGAAACAGAAATTTTTTTGTGTTGGTTGAAGGAGGGAGATGATTCGGTTGAAAATACTCGTAGTCTGATAGTGGTTGAGCTCTGCCGAGCGTACGTGTTCGAGACATTCCTTGAAATTGTTGCAGATTGAGTCGCCAGCCATTAGTCCTACCTCCGTCCCTCTTCTTTCGATTTCGTGCGTGACGTGGGTTCTGGTATGGACCGGAGAATGTTTCCTGGCTTGGGGTTTCCGGCCAATTTGTTGCTGTAGAGTGTTCAATCTTTCCTTTTCTATTTCATGAGAAAAGTTTCTCCGTGTTCCCCTTTCAAGTGTTGTCGAACCCAGTCACGACTTTGGGTAAAAGGTCTTGAGACATTTTGGTGGTGGCACCGACCGATCTTCTTCAAGCATCTTCCTTTTGGCCACAAACTGATGCAGAGAGAAAAGGAAGCCAATCTCACGGAGCTGGGTCTCGCTCCGTGATGTGGGTGGCCGCGCGCCTTCTTCAGTCGCCGCAGCCAACGCAGCATTCTCGTTGTTCTTAGTCATTACTGCGAAATATAACGCGTGAAGAGAGGGAATTCTAACTTCATCTCCGTGAATGCCACCCGGCATTTGCAATAGGTGCACAAAGGTCCCGACGCAGTGATACAGAGGGCACAAAGTAGTTCTCCGGGTGGATGTTGTCGGCTTATACGTACTTCAATCGCGGATTTTTCTTTGCCACACCGCTCTCCCGATACTTTCTGCAAATGGCCTCTCTGACATGCATCCTCCATTTCAACGCGATGACGCTCCAGCAAAGAAGAAAGCTCTAAAGAATGGCGGTTCACGATGTCCTTCTACCGTTCCCTTGTCAAGGTAGGTATGAATCCAAGATCATACTCGATGCGAGGAATGTCATGGGAGCGACCACTCTTGATGAGGGAATCAGTACGCTTCCTCCTCAAATGGTCTATCTACGGTAGCGATGCGGGGAAGGTAGATTCTCCCATCGTGTCCTCCTCTTCGTCGTCCACGTCGTCGTCCTCCTCCTCCTCATCCTTGGCGCTCCTCCACCACCTCCTCATCCTCCTCCACCACCTCCTCCTCCTCCTAGGCGCTCCTCCACCACCTCCTCATCCTCCTCCTAGGCGCTCCTCCACCACCTCCTCCTCCTCTAGGCCTCGCCCTGTAATAAATAAGGAAACATAGTAAGGAAAAAAATTAAATCACTATCTATCGTAAAAGTTGAAAATTATCTATCGCAGAACCACATATTATTGCTCATGTTTGCAAAGTTTAAATACATTTAGACTTGTTTTAAATAAAGAAAAAAAAAAATATATATATATATATATATATACAGGGCGTCCCAAAAGAATGTATACACACTTTAACAGCTGATAGCTCAATTGATGTTTCTTTCTTTCCAAGTTAAACCCATTAGAATTAATAATGGCAGTCAGACTAAGCTTTGAACAAAGGAAATTCATTCTAAAATGCTACTGGAAGTGTGAAAACGCAGTTGAAGTGCAAAGACAGTTTAGGAGGGAGTTTCAAACAGATCCACCAACGCGACTTACCATCACTCGAATTAGAGATGGAATTAGCCGATGGAACTGTTCAGAATGTCCACAAGAAGCGTTCCGGAAGACCACGGACATCGACAAGCCCCACAAAGCAAGAAAGAGTACTGGAAACGTATCACCAAAGTCCAACTGGAAACGTATCACCAAAGTCCAAGAAAATCTGTGCGGCAAGCGAGTCGTGAGGTAGGAATTTCAGAATCGTCTGTCCAACGCATTTTGAAGCGCTGTCAATGGAAAAGTTACATTCCAAGATTAGTCCATGCTATTAATGAAGATGATCCGGACCGAAGAGTGGAGTATTGCGAGTGGTACTTGGCACGATGTGGATGTGGATTGGACGAAGGGGTTTCGTAGAATACCCTCCGCGTTCACCAGACCTCACACCACTAGACTTTTTTTTATGGGGATACTTAAAAGACAAAGTCTATGCTATAAAACCTGCAACAGTCGCTGAATTGAGAGCAGCCATTGAACGAGAATGCACACAAATACCAAACGAAATGTTTCGTGATGTTTGCGATTCCATTGCTTCGCGTTATCAGCAGTGCCTGGACCAGAACGGACGTCAGTTTGAAAACAGGCGCTGACAAAACAATTAAATAATGTCTGTAGATTCTATTACATTTTGAAAATGAAATGTATTTTAATAAACACTGCCTTTATAAGTATTTAAAGTGTGTATACATTTTTTTGGGACGCCCTGTATATATATATATATATATATACAGTGGTGGGCACCGTTAACCAAAAAGTTAACTTCGTTAACCGCTAATCCGTTAACCAAAAAGTTAACTTCGTTAACCGTTAATCCGTTAATTCGTTAAACATGTAACGGAAGTTACCGATAAACCGTTAACGTTAACTTTTATTATAAAAAAAATGAAAAACACAATATATATATAATTTAATTTTCCCTCTTCTTCTCGTTCTCCATTTTGTCCATGAGATGCATGTTGCCCTTCATGAAAATTAGCATATCAAAGTTTTCATCAGACAGGGATGATCTCTTGGCCCTCAGGATGTCCTTGCCCATAGAGAACAAACGCTCCACTGCAGCACTGGAAGGGATGGCAGAGATACTAAAGAGTAAACAGCCTCTGGCGCCACACGCTCACATTTACTTCTCAACGCCATCTATTATCTCATAAAGAAACTAATTCACATTGGGACTTGAAAGTACCGGCAGGATCAACCGGGTAGAAAAATAATTATGGAGATTTTAAAGATGTGGTACCTAGAAGTACCGCCAGGACATAAAGGGTTAAGGTGAAAACGCTCCCATTGTAAGACATCAATTGACTTAATTTATGTCATCAAAGTGACATGAGAATTGAAATCTTACCTGATCAGTTTTATGGTTCTTGAAATGTATCAAGGAGACTACTAATAAGGTACTCACAGACATATTATAAATATACATGACTTACTTGACAACGATTATTTTTAAATATTCACTAGCACAAACATGTTGCGCAAGAGACAGACTGCAAATGAAACGAATGTAGTTATTTGTTGTAATTGTTACATATATATTATTGAAAGTGCCTTAAAATGCTCGTGATATTTCTTGAAAGAAGTTGAAACATTCAACTCAAATGGCAAATCTTTCCGCCTGATTTTACAGTCGACCATGTTTTGCTCAAACCAATGCCATAAATAACTACCATATTTGGTAAGACACAAATTGTGGCGACGGAAACAAATATATCGCCTGATTTTGCACTGCGGAAATGGAAATTCGTTCATCACTATTAACAGTGGCGGATTAATTGCGCACCTGCTCAGCACTGAAAATAATAGAAACTTTTAAACGTTTATTTATGAATTTTTTGGGTTAACGGACTTGAGTTAACGGAAGTTAAATGTAACGGAAGTTAATTAGTCCGATAATGATTTTCAAAGTTAACTTAAAAGTTAAATCGTTAACGAAAAAGTTAACTTCGTTAATTAACGATTAACGGATTAACGGTTTGTGCCCAGCTTTGTATATATATATCACAGGATGTTTAAAACAATGTATACATATTATAGTCAAATTCGGTCAAGATAAAATTGTTATCCATAAAGAATGAGTTCAACGATAGAAAACTAAATCATTAAAGAAAATAAAGATTTATGGGTAACTATGTTAAGTTTATTTTTTCGGCCCCAAAAGTTTAACTTAAACTTTGTTATATACAGTGGCGGTTCCTCATATGGGCAATATGGGCAGCCGCACAGGGCGGCATTTGTGGAGGGGCGGCATGAGCGCCTGCAAAAAAAATAAAAATAAAAATAAGAATAAATAAATAAAGAAATAAATAAATAAAAATAAAAAATAAAATAAAATAAATAATAAAAGATCAATAAATATATTTTTATTAATAAAAAACCATCTATTGCATTTTCCATAAACCTTCCCATAAAAGACCTAAACAATGCAAAATGCTTCCAGATTAATATTATTGGGAATAAAGGCCCATACTTTAACATATGTAATGTTATTTTTCTGGGTTTGGTTAAATAGTGAAATGTATATTATTTATTACAGAACGAATCTTCACACTAAGCCACTAAGGTCTGTCAAATAACCGCAAATGGATAAGAAGAGGTCAAAGCTATCAGGTGCTCAGTTTAGAAAAAAGAGGAAAGAAGAAGAGGAGAAACGAGCAAAAGATAAAGGTATAGAGCTATGTCATCTACTCTTCACTGCTATATTGCACTGCTATTTTGTGATATAGCTTTCTGAGTCATTTGAAGTGTACTATTATGTATATAATTAGCCATTAACCAAGGAGGTTGTATTATTCATTTGTTTCCTATTCTAAAAGTTTAATAAATTGTGCTTAATAACATGTTAAATTAATTGTACTAGCCTATTCATGCATTGGTCTGTTATGTTCTATTTTACTATTTGCAGGGGCACTTTTGAAATATTTTGGAACACCCTCTGCCACTAGCCAGGATGAGAAGCCGTCTACTTCTGCCATTATTGAGGCTGAGGAGCCATCTACCTCCTCAGCCTCACATATGTCTCCACAAATGCAGTCTGATCCTGAGGATGAAGACCCATTTGCTTCTACTTCTCCCCGGCAGGACTCTTCAGGTGAGTTTGTGTGCACATATGTCTGTGAGTGTGTGCGTGTGTGTGTATGTGTATGTGTGTGCATCCCTGCAAAGCATTTTGCAAACAGTTATAAATTATAATGTTATTATCACTGGGTCTGGGTTACTGGGTATGTGTGGTGTTTCACCACCATAATTCCATAACACCACCACCATAACAAAGTGCTGTGAATAATGTGTTATCTAACTTAGGTGTGTATACTAATGAGTAATGCTCTTGTTCTTTCTATTAGAAATGCCTGGAGCAGAATCGCCTCCTGAGGATGAGTCTCTGTCCACCGACCCTGCTAACTGGCCTTCAGTTCTGACTGAGAGAATTCGGACACAACTGGTTTCCAGGGGACCAAGTCAAGTACCATCTGACTTTGTATTCCCTAGAAACGACAGTGACGGAAGAAGTTTCCACCATCAATACTTCAGGAAGTCATTGGTTAGTGGGGAAAATATAACCAGAAGTTGGTTGGTCTATTCCTTAAAAAACAACAGCCTTTTCTGTTTCTGTTGTACATTATTTTCCAAGAGGAAAATAAATTTAACAAGTTTGGGACTCTCGGACTGGAAGCATGCAAGCTCATTGCTCACATCACATGACAACAGTTCAGAACACCTAAATTCTATGAAAATCTGGAAAGAACTGGCAGTGAGGATGAGAAAGGGGGAGACCATTGACAAGCAGGAGATGGCACTTCTGGAGGCTGAGAAGTTGAGATGGAGAGCGGTGCTGACACGTCTCACTGCTATTGTGCATTCTCTGGCAGTTAGGAATTTGGCACTAAGGGGACATACAGAAAAATTGTTCTCACCATCAAATGGCAATTTTCTGAAAGAAGTTGAACTGATGGCACAATTTGATCCTATAATGCAAGAGCACATTAACCGTGTCCAAAAAGGGACCTCCAGTCACACCAGCTACCTCGGCCACCACATACAAAACGAACTCATTGATTTGTCGAGCAGCAAGACCATTTCAGCAATGGTGAGCGACATCAAACAATCAAAGTTTTTTTCAATAATTCTAGATTGCACTCCAGATATCAGCCACACTGAACAGTTGTCAGTTGTGATTCGGGTTGTGTCACTGGAGGGGAAGCCCCATATAAAGGAACATTTCATGGGGTTTTTGGAGGCAGAGGAGTCCACTGGTCAACATTTGGCATCTCTGATTCTGAAGAGACTGGAGGAGCTAAAAGTTCCTTTCATGGACTGTAGAGGACAATCATACGACAACGGGGCCAACATGAGGGGAAAAAACAAGGGTGTTCAATCCAGGCTCCTAGAAATTAATCCCAGAGCTCTGTTTGTTCCATGTGGGGCTCATTCTCTGAATTTGCTTGTGGCCGATGCTGCTAAGGGATCTATTGATGCCACAAGTTACTTTGGCATCTTGCAGAAGCTTTACAACTTGTTTTCAGCCTCCACACAACGATGGGCCATTTTGAAAAAACATGTGAACATCACATTGAAGATGTGGTCTGATACAAGGTGGGAAAGCAAGATCAAGAGTGTGGAGCCCCTGAGATATCAGGCAGCTGCAGTGAGAGATGCACTGATCGAGGTGAGGGACCACACCAAAGACTCTGTAATAAAGGTCGAGGCTCAATCTCTGTCAGAGGAGGTTGGGTCATACCGCTTCGCCATTTGTTCAGTGGTGTGGCATGACCTGTTGTGCCAAATTCAGCATGTGAGCAAGCAGATGCAGTCTCCTAGCATGCACGTTGATGTTGCAGTAAATCTCCTAAAAAAAACAGAGAGAGGTCTCCGCAATTACAGGGCAACAGGTTTTGTGGCTGCACAAATGGCAGCCACAGATATCTGTGAACAAATGAATGTGGAGGCTGTGTTAAAACAAAAACGGCTGAGGTCCACAAAGCGGCACTTCTCCTATGAAGCATCTGATGAGCCCTTGATTGATGCTTTGAAGAAGCTGGAGGTGACATTTTTCAATGCAGTGGTTGATGCTGCAACATCAGCCATTCAGGAAAGATTTTCCACGTTGGAAATTGTGGGAGAGAAGTTTGGAGTGCTGACACATTTCCAAAATCTCACATTTGAGGAGCTGACAGAACAATGTGTGAACCTTAGTACTACACTACACTTTAAGGGACAATCTGACTTGGATGGCAGAGAGCTTGCACAGGAGCTGAAGAACTTGCCTGACTTGCCATCAAAGACCATATCCTTGCTTGAACTGCTGACATTTATCCATGAAAGGGAGCTCTCTGAAATATATCCAAATTTGTGGACTGCTCTCAGAATTGGTCTTACTCTTCCAGTCACTGTTGCTGAAGCAGAGAGGAGCTTTTCAAAGCTGAAGCTCATCAAATCCTACCTGAGGTCAACTATGTCACAGGAACGCCTTACCGGTCTGGCCATCATCAGTATAAATCATACAATTGCTGAGCAGATTTCATATGATGATTTAATTCATGACTTTGCATCAAGGAAGGTAAGAAGAGTCAGGCTTTAGATGGCAGTTGTGCTGTGGTGCAATTTATTTTGTTTCTTGTTCAAAGTGTAGCATAATAATTACCCTCTCTTAAGTGTCTTATTCTATTTATGTGATAGAGCATTTGTACAATTTAGAAATTTGATTCTCTAGTTTATTTATGGCAGTTGTGCAATTTAATTTGTATTTTTCCTGTTCATAGTATCATAATTACATTCTCTTAAGTGAGTTATTCTATTTACGTGATGAAGGATTTGTAAAATTCAGAAATTTGAGTCTTTGTTTTGGTTCTGAAGTTCCAACAATTAGTCCAATAAAAAGTTATTTTGTGAAAGAGTTATGTCTGTCCTTTATTTTGGGGGGATTCGAATGTGTGTGTGTTGGCGAACAGGGGGGGGGGGCGCTGAAGGTGAGGTTCGCCCAGGGCGTCATGTAAGCTAGGACCGCCACTGGTTATATATAGTGTTAAACTTCATTAAACTTAAGAGAGAGATATATCTATATATCTATCGTAAAAATTTAAAAAATATCTATCGTAAAACCTCATTATTCTATCGCAGATGTATAATGTTCCTACAAGATTACACAAACTTATCGCAGACATTTTACCTTTTGTATTTGCACAGACAAACCGTAAGAGGCTGTTCTTAGTTTGAGCATACTGGGGTACTACCACAGAATGCTCACAGTACCACAAAATGCTCACCGTACGAAAATATTATAAACTAAGAAAAACCTATTAAAGAAATTACGAAACCATAAATTAACGAAGCACAACATGTCAGGGATAACCTATCAGGGCATAAGCTATGAAATAATAAAAGCACTTATTAATAAAAGCACTTATAACAGTAAACACTAAACTAAAATTAAATATAATAATAATAAAATAAAAAATTTTCTTCTTAGTTCAGAGGAGGACTCGAAGATGGAATCATCGAGCCTCTCCAGAATAACAGAGCAATCTAGCAGAGAGTCCATTGATTCTGGCAAAACACTTGAAAAATATGTTGAACAACTTACACAGAGCAAAATCATAGATAATTCTACTTTACATTGGATTGTTATTTATAGACTAACATAAGATAATGCAATACGCATGGGCAGACTTATGTTTTAACTAGCCGATAGATGGGAGTGGGGAACCGTTCAAAAAGAAAAGAAGAGTTTTTCCGATATGATGTCACAAGAGTGACGTTTCAAGATTAAAGTAAAGAAGATATACGATCATGTATATAGACCACCAAAATAAATGAAAATAAGGTGGTATTGGTGGAAATCATTTTCTTGGGGCTTAACGAACCCCCCTATAGGTCCTTGCCAGACTTTTTCGGAGCATTTCAGAGATTGGGCTACAGAAACGGCTATATCTTTGTGAGAATTAATAGGTAGGTAACTTACTTTCTCACCTATTGTAAATGAGTTTTTGTCCTTAAATTCTCAACAAAATACTTATTAAATTAATTCGTGTAGGAATGTGAGATGGCTTGATGCCTAATGAAAAACTCAGTTTACCCATTGGGTATTGTAGACCCGTTCTACGACGATCATCCAATCCAAATACAGCTATACGAACATTCATTTCCTTCTCAGCTCTTCAGGACCCATATCACAGTCAAACTCAAGTTTACAGTCTACAGCTAGTTTACGGACACGCTCCACTACCGTAGGCAGCCAAATTTTTGGTGTCTGTGTATTTAGTACAGTAAACATAGTGCTAAGACTATTGCTATAAAGCCTCAACCACGATCAACGTTTATATGCCGCCTAAAAATGGCCTGAGAATTGAAGTTAAGAGTATAAGGTGTGGCACTATGACCCGCAACACGGAATACACGGTCAATATTTACCGTGAAGTTAATCACATTGAAGGCCATACTTAGGCTGACTATACGTACCGTTTTGAACGGGACAGTACCGTTTTTTTTATATTTCCTGGCCGTCCCGTCGTTTTAATAAAAATGTCAATTTTGTCCCGGTTTATGTACTTACTTTTTCATGAATACAGAATATTACATAACCCCCGTCCCTTTTTTGCCATCCCAATGTCCCGTTTTTGTCTCAAGGAAATATGGTCAGCCTAGCCATACTACTTTGAGAGGCCCGCATTATACAGCCTAATATATATTCTATATCTTCAGCTGCCAAACGTCTGAACGGTATTAATACCCAAAAATCATCTACATCTCCGTCATCTGACCCGAATCCGAAAGACAGCCTCGTCCTGACTTCACGTTCGTCGCGGTTCTGAACGGCAAACTCTACAATACGTTCAACTATGCGTCGTAGTCCGTGTTCAACACCATTGCTGTACATGGACCTAGGATCAACCCTGACTATATACCGATATCTAGTCAAGGCAGGGGTGGGGGTTGCGGTGCGCACCAACTCGAATGTTATGTCAGCCTCAACAGAACGGGGAGCTACTGTGGAGGATGAATAAGGGGGTATATTTGCGGAAGGTACCAATGTGGGGGTTGTGACGTAAGATATTGAGGTTTGGGGTTCTATTACTGGCGGTCTAACAACCGGAGCAATCCTGGAGCGCTCCATACCTGACGTGGAGGGTTCTTCATCATGCCTCCACTTTGAACTGGCGCATGCTACAGGTGTCGCTGATGAGGGCTCGTCGGCGGGGGATGACTCTGTAGTTGGAGGGTCAACGGGGTCGTCTGTGATATCGATGATCGGGTGCTGTACATCTTCCACAGAACCGTGAATGACAACGACGAAGAAAACAAAATATAAGGAGCAGCACTCAATATTTGTAATATTTTGTAAATGGTCCACTTAGGAGTGTGACGTGTTAGAAATGGATTCTATAGAAAAATTCAGGTTTACGAGCCCATCCACATGTATTATATCTGGACCTACAGGATGTGGTAAAACTATGCTTAAAATCATTATGCACAAATTTTAAAGAAAACAAAAAGGGGGAGATGTTCTCAGTTATATGGTGCTATTCGATATACCAATCAGTGTTCAACGAGTACCAAGATGTTTTGTTCCACAAGGGGTTATATGACGTTAATTCGTTAAAGGGAAATGAACATAGTCATCGTAATTGACGACCTCATGTTGGAGATGGATAAAACGTTTGCCGAGACATTTACAGTATTCTCCCACCACCTTAACATAAGCGTGTTCTTCATCTATTTTTGAAAAATAGATTCTAATTGGTCTTATTCGCGCAACGTACAGATGTGTCATAAATTGGGGTATTAGCCAATCAAATGTTCCCGAATCAGCGTAAGGAGTTTTTGGAGGTTTATAAAGAGGCCACAAACCAGCGTTATGGGTATTTGCTTTGTGACCTTCACCCGCGAAACACGTTTAGGGTGGTTCTAAAAACGAATATATTTCCAAACGAACCTGAAACGGTGTATATTCCAGAATGACAAATAGGCTAAAGAAATACCATGAATTAATAAAAATCTATTAACGATTGCCCCGGACGATGCAACAGATGTTTGTTAAAAATATCGACTCTAAGCCAGATTTCACAGATGCATTTTAAAAAGTCAATGTTATAAAATGTAATGTACCAATGAAACCCTCCGAAGACTCGCTTACGTCGTTACAAGAACATAATACGAGCGCTCGCTCATAAAAATCAAACTGTGGGTAAGAAAAAGCGCATTATTGTACAAAGAGGAGAATCATTCCTGCCCATCTTATTTTCAGTTTTGGGTCCTTTACTGACTAGATTAATATAATGAAGAAGGTGGTTGTGATTCCGCACGAGGTGTATGCTTCATTACAAAGTTCAAAGACTCCAGACACAGTTCTAGAACCCCGTAAAAGTAGGCTTAAAAGAATGGAAAAAGAGTTGCTAGCCCTATTAAACAGTGAAAAGTCATGAAGAAATTTCTGTAAAGCCTCTTGATACAAGATCCTTTTCTCATCAGATGAGTACGAAGATTATAAGCAGCCTACAGAGTACCCCGTGAGGCACAGCTCGAGTAGTGCTGAGCATAGCGACACAGAACCTGGCCAGCCAAAGAACAATGGAACACAACACATCGAACATGTGCTAAAAAACAACCCTTTATTCCTCAATGTATGTGGGAGGCTAAGTCTTTATAATCTAATGAGTGAGGATCCCATCATACAGTGAACCGATACAGGAGAGGTAATTGTTGAAGGAACAAGGGTACAAGGCTCCAATATCGTTGATATTGTTCATGATCTGGTGAGAAAGTGGGACAGACCCTCACCAACAGGATGTAGTCTTGCTTTAATATGCTTCCAACAAATAAATGTACCCAAAACATTGATAGGTAATCTGGATAGGTTAGAAGACTTGGATAAAGTCACGCATGTGTCACAACTGATTACACCATCGCCCCCAGCAGTAGCAGTGCGTCTGAAGAGGAGAAAGAACAAACGGCCAGCCTTATCCACGTGCCTCTACTTAATACGTTAGCCATTTGCGTATTTTAAACGCTATTATGACATTTCTAACCCCGCATCCTATGGTGGCGTTAATAGACTGTACAGAGGTGTTTACGGTGTAAGGAAAAAAGATATTGAGAGATTTTTGCGGGAACAGGATGCTTTTAAACCTTTTTCTCGTCGGTTTATGAAGTGTATAACGGCCAAGACAACAGCTGCCTCGATTGACTCTGATTTAACAGACATGCAGCCTGCCAAATAAAGATATTTAGTGTATAACGATGGTTACCGCTACATCCTATTCATAATAGACGTATTCTCTAGATACCTGTGGCTAATTCCCCTGAAAAATAAATCGCCTGAAACAGTTGCTGTTTTCTTTCAACATCAGCGTTTAGGTTGCTTTAGCATTCCTGGCTATTTTTGTACGGATATGGGGAAAGAATTTATAGGACGCGCTTTTCAGAACATGCTGGCAGAGTTTAATATCAGCTATTACACTACCAATTCTATACATAAGGCTTCTTTAGCTGAAAGAGTTCAACGTACCATAAAGGAGCGCATGCACCGATGTTTTACACATAAAAACACACTCAGATTTCTAGACATTCTGGAATCATTGGCCTCATCCTACAACAGCTCACATCATCGCACGATTGGGACAACACCTAACGAGGTTCTAGAAAGAGGTACGCGCCCAGAGGTGAGAAGAGATGGACCACCACACTCTGCGCGCTTCAAAATCAATGATTATGTAAGGCTGTCGCGTTCGGGAAATAAATTCGCGAAGGGATTTGAGCAAGGATGAATACGTGAGATTTTTAAAGTTAGGGCTATGAGGCCTAAAGGTGAGATAATGATGTATTACATTGAAGATTTGAATGGGGAAGAGATCTCAGGAGGCTTTTACCGCGAGGAGTTGCAGAAAGTGGCATTTAATTTAGGAAAAAGTATATTTAAAATTGAGAAAATTATAGGAAGCAAAGGTTCAGGAAAGAGAAAAATGTACCTGGTGAAATGGCTAGGGTACCCAGAAAACTTGAACACCTATATAAAAGCTGATGCAATAATGAAGCTTAAATAGTATTCAGCATGGCTTCTAACCATTTCTACGTCACTCTCCCGTCCTCCTCATCCCTCTCTGTACACCCTCATCAACTTTGTGACAGAACTCCATGGGTCCATTGAATTGGAGCGTGATTCGTATGAGGTGGGGTTATGTGAACTTCAGCTATCCACCAAATTTTTAACTCTTGAAAATGAACAAATCATATTTCTGATCCTTAGAAGATCCGATGAATGCGAGAAATTAGGCATAAACTTAGACAGCACTATACGCTCAACCCAGTGCGGTGAGAAACGGTACTATAGCATAAATGTATCGCTAGGAATCGGGTATTATGTTACAGCCATGGACATTGTGGCGGGTTTAAACAAGAGTCTTCAAAAGGTAAATCGTTTGCCAAGTACGACTTTTCAAGTCGTAAACATAGACACACCCGCTTACACATTGAAGTTAAAGTCAACGCTTAGTAGAAATATTTAAGATAAAGAGCTGTTCACAATTGGAATGCTGCGCTATATCGGTCCTCAGCCACAAAGAGATACCTTTCATGAGGCACAGCATGAACTGTCCAGCTTAATGTATCAATTGAAGATGGAGAAATTGGTTGAAAGTTGTCCACCCTCAAGACATGTGCTATATTTACAGCAATATTGTAGGGCACCAATTTGTTGGGGACACCCAGGCACGTCTGCTGCGCATTGCACACATCCCTAACCATAGAGGGAAAAGTTTGAGCATTACATATGACAAGCCCCATTATGTGAATGCTGCGACTAATCTATTAACCAACATCTCGATATATATATAAGGACGATTGAAGGAAAAAAATTTCCATTCGGTGATGGGAACTTAACAGTGAAACTACACTTTCGTCGTTTATAATGACTCGAAGGCCGTTCACAGTATTCCGAGGAGTGAGATACCAGCGTGGAAGTGGACTTGGGTCCATTTTTTTCATCCATACTACGCACCGCTGTCCCCCTGTTGAAGAGCGGGGCCAGGTACCTAGGGCGGAAGGCGTTACAAACAGGTTTTAACGCGGCAGAAGACATAATAGGGGGCACTAATCCCAAAGCAGCGTTAAACGTAAAAGGAAATAAAAAAAATGATATAGGCATAGGTTTCATACGCTTAGAGCACTTCTTTCTTTAACTGATATAAGCTGAGGACGCTACTCTCACGAATCATAGGTTGACTAATACTCGTCGAGAGAGGTGGCACTGTTTCTGACTCTTCATAGCACGTTTCATCCATCCGTGTAGTTCACACTGCTGTAAATCGGAACTGTCCCTCTTTGATATGCCCCCTACCCAGGTCTCTATTGAGCATAGTGACTTTATTACAATTAACCCGTTAAACACAATTAGTTCACCCAGTGACCCTGTGGAATTCGTGATACCCAGCTCAGGCCCTTACTTTTTTTACCCGAGTTGCATGCACAATTGCACATGTAAGCTAAACTACGCGTAGCCCATTCTGATGGAACGGACTGCGATGATAGTTACGCTGCCTACCCTGAATCCAACCTTTTACACTCCATATTCAGCCAGTGTGAAGTGTATTTAAATCAGGCTAACATCTCGGCAGGTACTGGGTATTACCACCTTCGAGCCTATCTGGAAAATGTCCTCAACTTTTCAAAAGAAGCGAAGGACACCTTTTTAACCGCCGAGGCGTATTACCACACTAAAGAGGAAAATGGAATAAAGGATAAATTTAAAAATTAAAAAAAATATATATATATATGGATGTTTTGGGCGCCTGCATACAGAATTCATATCCACCCCGTTCATAAGCAACTTCTCCTGGAATGTAAAGTCGAAGCTTACCCACACAAATCCTGAGATCTGCATAAATCTGGGGACTGATCAAGAAGGCGCAAAACCCGTTGTGATACACATCATGGAAACGTATTTGCGTATACGCCGAGTGAAATTAAGTTCCCCAAAGCAATTAGAAATTGAGAAAGACTTAATACACGCCACAGTTAAATATCCAATTAACAGGGTACAGATGAAACTGTATATGATCCCCGCAGGGCTGGCATCGAAGCAGCTAGAAAACGTTGTTCTTGGAGCCCTACCTAAAAGGATATTAATTGGAATGCATGACCACGCCTCGAATTTAAAGGCACTCTTTTTATATTTTCCATTCGTCGAGAATTTCGGCCTTAAAAATATTACTCTATACGTAAATGGCATCGCTCTGGGTGGACCAATGAATACGGACTACTCGTTAGACGCTGTGTTCCCGCTCTGCGCGAGAGCATATAGTAGTCTCGTTCATAATAAAGGCGCCTGTGATGGACTTGGTTTTGGCGTATCGCAGAAAGAATTTGTCGAAGAATTTAACATTTATTCATTTGATATTATGCCTGACTTGTCTGCAGGCACAGATACCCATTTAACCCCACAACAAAGTGGAAACATCTCTATAGGTTTGGCAAACTCCAACCTGACTGACGCGCCTATAAGTGCATTCTTGTTTCTCGAGTCACAGGCACTAATAAAGATTGATCGTTTCAGGAACGTCGTCACAGATTTTTAAAATGCATGCGAATATAATTCAGAGTGTGATGAAAAATAACCGTTTCACACGTTCAAAATTTATCGGTGTGTATGCGAAGAATGAAATATTGAAGGTACCGAGTAGGAGAAACTGGTACGGGATTATCGTTAACACCGACATTGTGGGTGGTGAGGGGATTCATTGGTTTGCAATCTATTTTAAAACTATGGAAAAAATGTACTATTTTGACTCGCTCGGATTTCCGCCATGGAATGATTCGATAATTGCGAAGTTTATCGCGCAATTACATGTGCCTGAGATTATTTGGTCCCCATATCGTTTCCAAGGATATTATACTGAAACATGCGGGTTGTATTGCATTTTGTTTCTCATGCACATGTCACGTGGGAAGAGTTTGTATGCAAAATCGAATAATTTAAAAAAAATCATAACTTTTATCGTTCATATTTGTGTCGCACAACAGATAAAAAAAGGTTCCCATATGTTAGCACACTCTGTAATGTGTAAAGCTGTATATACATTTGGAACTGTAGCCATTAAGACTTGTGTACAAAAAGGGGTCAGTATCCGATACATGTTTTCTGCTATTTAATAAATGAAAATATATTGCGTTTTGTTCTTCACCTCAAAAAATACTTACATTATCTCCTCTATGACCTGGCACTCGCTAGACCGAATGTGTGCCAACACCTCGACTTCTGTATTCATGTCACTGGTTTGGCTGGGCGGAGAAGCACCCCTTTCATTTATCCGCCTTTGAACAAAAGTAGCTATAACACGCCCTAGCTCGGTTTTACCCCTGTAACGAGAAATAAAGAATAATATATATACAGGGTGGGCCGAAAGTCTGGATCCATAGGAAAATATTTATTTTAATACATAAATTACAACAAATGGTAAATACTTAAAATGAATATCAACTTTAACTCGTAAATGCGTATCCGTGATACTGTACAGTATTTCGTACTCCAGTATAAATACTCAAATACTTTTTTTATTTCAGCCCAGAAATGGCTTCGAATCTAACAACAGAAGACCGGGTAGAACTTGTGCTCATGTACGCAAGACAGGGCGCTACACACAGAGAAGTTGCTACCGAATTCAATAGAAATCATCCTGATAAGCATCCAGTAACACATGCGACTGTTGGCAAGTTGTTTAAACGTTTCAAAGAAACAGGAAGTGTACATGATCGACGGCGTTCTGGTCGTCCAAAAACTGCAACTGATGAAAATACCTCTGCAATGGTATGTGAAACTTTAACGAATAGTCCAGTAAAGTCAACAAGAAGATTATCAAATGAAACACGCATCTCGAGAACGTAAATTCGAAGAATTATTAAAAATCATAAATTCCATCCCTAAGTGTCTCGATGTCAGAGGCCGCCAATTTGAGCATTTGTAATAATTTGTTGTTTATACTGGACTACGAACCACTGTACAGTATCACGGATACGCATTTACGAGTTAAAGTTGATATTCATTTTAAGTATTTACCATTTGTTGTAATTTATGTATCAAAATAAATATTTTCCTATGGATCCAGACTTTCGGCCCACCCTGTATATATGGAGAAACAGACAATAATTAAAAATATTTTTCAAAACGCGTTTATTGTAGTTTGGTAATTTAAAAATCCTACTGCGTTGCTGAATTATCGTGAAAAATATTCTTAAAGCTCCATTACGAATTTGAATGCAGATAAATCATAAAAGCTTTGGCCACCATATATATATATATATATAATCAGGAAAAAGCGTCTTAACCTCAAATACTTACATTAGTTCCTCGATGACGTGGCACTCGCTAGGCCGAATGTGTGCCAATACTTCGACATCTGTATTCAGGTCCCTGAGTTGGCTGGGCGGAGAAGCATCCATTTCATTTATTTCCCTTTCATCACAAGTAGCTATAACACGCCCTAGCTCGGAATCGTTCCTGTAACGATAAATAAAATAAATGTCATGGAACTGAATGCAGATAATTCATTTTGGCTGGGTGCGCTATGCACCATCTGCATGCAATGGTAATCGAAGCCGGAGCCAAATCTTGATATTTTTAATATTTCTGTTGTGTTTTTATTTCCACGTTTCTTGTGGTTATATATATAATATATATTATATATATATACAGTATATATATTAATGTTTATTCTCTGTTACCATTGTGATTATATCAGCATATATACTTTTTTTGAAAAAGCGTTTGTTGCGGGCTTTTACGGTTAGTACCGATTGAAACTAGCTCACTAATTACAAACGAGAAACAATACAAACTATTTTTCAAAACAATTATTGACACTTAGGGGTTACTCACATCTCATCAGTGTCTTCATTGAGCGGGTCATGCATTTCATTACAATTTTCCGCAACACTCTGGGTAGATAATAGTTCGTCCTGGCCTAGCGCTCTGAAAATTATATGCGCAGCCTGGGCATAATTTACCCCCGATCTGATGGAGGACGATGTCTTGTACAACGGTAATTGACTCATGGTATATAAACCCCTATCGGAAAATGTAAGAAACAGAGTCTCTGACCGGAAACGCTCCCTTTATAAGGGGGCCTGTGACCAGTCGCACAAAGCACAATCCTTAGCATCCTATTGGATGGCGGTGAATTTTGGGCGGAGCATGACGCGTAGGGCTGCATAGCGACCAACCCGATGTCCTGGGAGCAGCCCCACAGGGTTGTCATTGGTTGCCCCGTAAAATCTGGGCGTGCCATCTGCTCCGATTCGTGGAGATATTTTATCACAGAAAGATAAATTTTAAAACAACATAAATACTTATCTTGGAAAAAATTATTAAATATTGTCTTTTAATCGAACTTTCCAGAAAGATGAATAATTTAAATATTTAATTATTTTCCATAAATGTATAGGGGCAGTTTTTAATTAGGCGCACATATTAGCGATCAAAATTTTTTAATATTCCAACGCTTGTATAGGAATGTAATATTTATTTTCAATTTATTTGGTGAAATTGATTTAAATAATTTGAATAAAACACCAAACACATCACTCTTTATTTAGACAAAGAATCTTGTGCGTTTGCTGATAAATAAGCAATGTATATGTGTGTATGTATCGATATATATGTGTGTATATGTATGTATATGTTATAATGTTTCAGACCAACAAAGACCCTAGGATCCACTCATGGCTGGTCTACCTAACTGTGTTCGTAATCGTGTATTGTGTATGTCCTCCGTGGTGGCGGAGGGGACCTACAATTTTACGTGGGTTCCGAACCACAAGAACATAAGAAATTTATGTAACAACTGCTTGTACATTCGCAACGACCAATTTCTGCAAAACTAAATAATTATCAATTAAAAACTAATTAATTATCGATTTAAAACTAAAGATAGAATCTCTGGATCCAGAGGATCAAGTCAAAATAGACTACTATCAACAAATATGTTACACTCTATATCTATTTATAACGGACATGCAAATATATCAGATCCAAAGAATCCAGTCAATTTCATTACGGTATCTATCAATACTAGTACCTTGCCAACGAAAAATAAGTCACGGTCCATATCGATTGCTGCCAAGTCAAAATTTACAACTATATACATTACAATATATATACTTAGGAGGGAGGGTGTAGGTGTGGCTGTAAAGACTGTACAGTAATGTAGAAATGTGTGTGCACCCATTTTGGGTCTCCCATTTAAAGATGTTTGTGGGGCAAGTGAAGATCATGAGTTTTTCAATACCTCACAGTACTATGGGGGGCACGCTCGGCAGAGGAATCTCTTTAAATGGGGTGTGTAAGGACAGAGAGTATCCCCTAACCCAAGATTCTGCCTCCCTATATCCCACAACACTTGTGTTGAGCTGTGGGATTTATCACCACAAAGCCTTAATTTTACTACCTTAAACTATACCTATAGTCCAGGCAATTTGTAGTTAGACCTGGGCAAAATTGCTTCAGAAGCTTTCTAAACTGTTTCCAGCTCAGGAACCATTGCCGAATATATATCCAAAATCCGACAAAATTGGACCCCGGGAACACCCCCAAAAATGAAATTCAAAATGGCGGACTGGATGTTTCCTACGAAAAAAAATATATATATAATTTACGCTTTTATTTATAGACACATTTGATGCTTTTTCTTTCAGTTGTAATGTTTTAAATAATTCAACAATATACAACACAACCAGTTATTACGCAAATATAATGTTATATAGCTTTTTACAGATTTTTATAATCAATAATACAACAATTATTTTTTTCCCAGTTTCAAGTTATGTTCATTACAGAAGAAGTGATACCTGGTCACAAACATACAGAAATTAATCCTCTTCATCACTATCATCGGATAGATTACCGGTACTTGGGTTGTTATCGCAACCACTGATTTGGCACTCGCCACAAGCGGCTGAACAGGGCATTCCATTACGCTTGCATCCACATCTTGAAGTAGCACATTTCGTCTTGCAGGAGCAGCGGATCATGTTGAGTAGATAATTTGGAGCTGGTGGCTTGTCGCAGGCTGTAGGGTAGTAGGAATTATTCTTTACATACCAACCCCACTGTTCTGCATCGATCTTCTCTTCTGTAGACTTCCAGATTAGTATTTGAAAGTATGTGCGAAAGCTGTGGTACTTTGTGGACGCATCGGTAGGTGGCAAACGTTCGGGTGTAACAAAAGATTTAGCTGTAGCTACCTTTTCAACTAACATTCGATGACATAGTGCGTTAGTGGATTCAAGTGTTTTGCAGCCATACAACAGAAGCATAGCCTTTCTTCCAGCGGGTTCAATGTCAGAGTGTTGGCAACAATCAGAACAGAATGTATTTGCAACTGAACGGAGTTCAGCCACCTTCATCAGTGTGTCGAATGCTTTGGCTTTACCGATCGAAAAAATTCTGGATGTGCTATCACAGCCCGTGAAAGCATGCACAAACAGGAGATACTTGCAGATGTCATTGCCTAACAATGATTGAATGCTGAGAATATCATACACAGGATTAGGAGATGGTCCCCGTCTTATATCGCTGCGATAGTACAACTTGAAACCACTGTCCTTGGCATGGTACAGAAGGAGAATCAGCAAGTCGGTGTCTTCCCCTATTACTGTTGTAGTTGCATTTTCTGATGAGGAAACTGCTGCACGAACGATGTCCACATCAGCATCCCCATCTGCGTTGTGAACAGTACACCCGTGCTTCTTCAACATCTCACCTACGAGGGAAATAAATGCTTGCTTGTTGTTTTCATTAGCCAAGAAGTGTTCCTTCTGGCCAACAAACTTCATGCTTGGACTGAGATTCACATTTCTGCTTGTCTTGGTGCTGCGTCTTCTGTGGGTCATGTCCTTGATCGTAGGAGAGCTGCTGTAGCCATCAAAAACAATGATTGCTTTTCCATATGTTTTCAGAGTGAAATCGGCATATGAATTGGCGATGCTGTCATATGTTTCATCTTGACGCCAGGAAACACGATGTAGTAGAGATCCACCATCCAATACGTACTGGTCTGTGCACTGAATTTCTTGAACTTCTTCCATGCGTAAAGTGTCAGTGTATTTGATTATTGCATGAGCTAGCTGAGACTTATCGGGTTTCCTCAAGATACTTCGTGATTCGAACAATGCAGGAGGATATGCACACAGTTCGTAACACATGACATCTTCAAGATTCATGTCTCCGCCCGTGGCAACAGTCATCATTCTCTGAAACAGTAGTGCAGGATCTACTTCTATATCTGAAGCATCAGTGATCACAACGGCAGAAGCAGGTCCTAGTGTTTTCACTTTGTCAGATCTTTTGGCAGAATATGTAAAGACTTGTTTCCCAATCATTTTTACGACAATGTTCGTACCGATTGAATGCAATTGATGAACGTTAACTCCAGGATCAGCAGTTAGCCCTGTTACAATGTTCCAGAGACTCGAGGTAGAATGGAATGGGGATAAGGATTCCAGACGTTCAAGTACTTTCTTCATGTCATTACTGTCCCTGATTTGTCTACTTCCCCTCATTTCCTTGTGCTGTTCACTACTTTCCAACAAATCTCTGGTGTATTCCTGCATTGTTAAGTTATAAGTGGAACACAGAGGCATAGAAAAGAGCCACGTTGTCCTTTGGATGTCTGTAAATCCACTTCCGCGTGTCAGTCCGCCTCTGCTTTTCAGGGAACGCATTAGTACTTGTTCTATCACCAGGTCTGTGCCGAGTCCGGCCCATAATCTGTCGCTTCTTCTTACCACAAACTTACCTTCCTGGAACATTTTGTTAACGGTTGGATTTTCAGAAGGCAAACTTAACATTTTCTGCAGGTACAGGTATATCGATTTCAGGTAATTGTGATGTCCGGCTGCTGCAATTATGGGGATGGTCTCCAGCATAGCTTGCAAGTGCAAATCCCACGAGCCGGTTCTGTCTGCTGTTATCAAGGAACGTGCAATGTTGATCATTCGCTGATATTCCAACCAGAGTTGACTTGTTTGCGAAGTAGATTGTAGGTCAGTTTTCTTCGCATCCAAAGTGGTAGCAATCTGAGACAATGCATTCGAAGATTCCACATCCTCAACTGATTGTTTGGCGGTCATAACATCGTCGAGCAGGTCACAAGCTTCCTTATGGAGGTCATGAGGAGTTCCATCTTCATTACGAGGGAAAACGTCTGCGACTAGTAAGGTACTAAGAGCTGCATCTACTATCATATGACCACGTATCGCTCTTGAAACAGCTTTTCCAGACATCATGTGTTGCACGGCATTTGGTCCTATATTTCTTGAAGTACTTCAGACAATCCTGAACCATTCATAAGAGTACCGACTGCTCCCAAAAGATTCATCAGAGTGTGAAATGATCCCAGCATTAAAACAATGTCCTGCAGGTCTCTCTGTTCATTGATGATTTGGGAAGCTTTCCAGAACAAAGGCTGATCAAAGGTAATAATGCATGGGACTTTTTGATCGCGTGCTATCTTGCTCAAATATAGTAATGTCGAAAATATGCAGGTCATGTCAGTTGGCGACATATCTATGATGGGAAGGAACGTGATCGACGCCACACCTGGATGTGAGACACTTGATCCACCGTGAATTGCCTGCATTGTTCCGGACCAACTTGGACCTGATCTTTCTGCTGAAGATATCTGCCAGAGAAGACTAAGTCGACTTATGGTGGCAGTGGGTACTGGAAGTTCGCGGAATGAGATGTCCCTCAACATGCTTCTCGCGTGTCTATATTCCCTAATGTCAACGGTTGCAATCTTCTTAATGTCATTGTCACCAACATTACGCCTGTGAATAGAAGGGTGGATCTTGATCTTCGGAGTTATTGCGGCAATCATACCCATTCCATGAAAGGTATTCTTCCCATCCAAAGTGCAGACATCATGATCGACGTTATCTGCTGCTAGAAGGACTGCAGTGTTTTCATCAACAGTAAAAGAGCCAGACCCACTTGCCAGCGCCGCGTTTCTTTCGAATCTTGTTACTTCTGCATACGACGAACAGTAACCCAGCTGATGGAGAACGTCAATAAGGTATCTTGACCTAAAGTTGTGGTGTAGCTGAACCGACAAACCGATCTGTAGTGGACATAGTAATCCTCTAGGACGGGTTGCTTGCATAATGCTCTGCCCAATTGCACCTATTTTTCTTGAAGCATCCTGTCCCGCAAATGCTTTTGATAATAGCAATTTCAGACTGTTGGGAATGTAATCAAGAGCACTTTCTGCAGTGATGTCATTTGGAGATGGATACACATCTTTTTTAGGCGAGTCGACAGACTTGATATCATTTCTGATTATTTTTGCAGCAGCTTCTACTAGGTAAATCTTCTGTAGCTCTATATCTATATCACATTCTTTCGACTTTTTGTGATAATCTATAAGAATTTCATTAGCTGTCTCTCGTAGTGTTACTACATCTGCCTTCCCACTTTCATCTGATATTATGATCTTGTCTCCGTAACGTTCTAAAAGCTTTCTCTTCATGTGCCTGCGTTCGTAGACAGAGCTCTGACTTCCTTGAAGATATTCCTCCATTTTGGAAATTAGGTCTCCAATCAACAGTTGTTCATCATCATTCTCTTCCAGGTAAGCACAGGTCTGAAGGAATGCTTGGTGTTGCTCTTCATTAGTTGGTCTCCCTTTCTTCGAATCATGATCGTCGGAGGAGTATGCGCGAGGAATGTTTTTTCCACTTCGAAAATTTACGCTGCAGGTGTGATGGTAGACACAATCTGCAGCAGGAAGATCACGAAGATAATACTCCAGACGGCCTTTTACATTAAACGACCATCGCAGCGGCTTTCACAGCACCTTTTTATGGTTTCGGAGAACTCTGTAGTTCTTATTTTGACATGCTCTGATTTTGGTTTGTGTTTGGAAAAAAAGTCCACAAAGGTATCACAAAACAAACAGTGAGTAGCACTGGAAAATGCGTATTCATGAAAACGAGCACTTTTCCTTGGTATTGCCTCGGCTGCGGTCTGTCACTTCTTTATTTCAATGGTCTTTTTATCCGTAAACCTTTTCCTACATACAACGTGAACACTTATTCCAGCTGTTGCAAAAACATCGCTTCCACGGCTGCGGCTGGATGCATTTATACCATCTGCTCCTTTTTGCGAGATGTGAACCACTTCCTGTCCGCTGTCCAATTTCTCCTTACAAATCACGCACAATTCTTCAGGGGTCTGCATTCTTGAAGGCGGACGCACACCGAGTCAGCCGTACACCGAGTCAGTCTGAAACAGAAAACACAAATTAATAAACTGTGTTGCAGTATTTAAAAGGAGTACATAATAACAGTTTTAAAGAAAATGACAAGCACATATACGCAGATTTGATAGTGGGTAGTAGGAATTAAAGAGTTGTATATAATATAAGTTTATAAAGATGTAGCAATGTCCATTCTCACATACACTCCATACAGTATATTTTATTTACATTACGTGACGTCATAGTTTAATACTAGCCGCCTAATACAATTTTTAGTGTCATATAGGTTAATTTAGAAACGAAAATGTGTTTTAAAACATTTTACTGATCAAGAAAAACGTCATAACTCTCTCTACAAAGCGAAATTAAAATTTATTGTATTTCGTAGGAAACTGCCAGTCCGCCATTTTGAATTTCATTTTTGGGGGTGTTCCCGGGGTCCAATTTTGTCGGATTTTGGATATGTTATTCTGCAATGGCTCCTGAGCTGGAAACAGTTTAGAAAGCTTCTGAAGCAATTTTGCCCAGGTTGAAGCTATTTTTGCTCTAGATTGCCTGGACTACTAATCTAGCAACATATTTGTCTAATCGATTTTTAAACATGTTTATAGACGTGCTACTAATTACTTCTACCGGCAAAGTATTCCAGCTATTTACTATTCTATGTGTAAAAAAGTTTTTGGCAACTGCTGTCTCGAACCTTCTACTTGTCAACTTGCACCCGTTATTTCTAGTCCTATTATATTGAGATATTTCGAAAAATCTATCTCTATCTACGTTATCGAACCCATTCATAATTTTGAAAACCTGGATTAGATCACCCCTTAGCCTCCTAGTCTCGAGTGTTGTCAATTTTAACTCTTTAAGCCTATCCTCGTACGACTTGACCTAAGCGCGACGAGAATCATCTTAGTTGCTCGTCTTTGAACTCTTTCGATTTTGTCTATATCTTTGCGCATATACGGATTCCAAAATTGGGACCGCCTACTCCAAATGGGGTCTAACTAATGATTTATAAAGTGGGAACTATAATATCGCGCGATTTGTACTCAAAATTTCGAGCTATAAACCTACACCTAATTGTTCGCCTATTAGAGCTGCTTGTACTTTGTTTTCGCCTACTTTTAAATCACCAGTGACTATAACTCCTAATCTTTTTCCTTCTGCTGCTCTACGCTTGTTAAATCTTTCCCTGACATACTATACGCAAAATTACCGTTACGCGAACCTATATGCAAAATTTTGCACTTATCAACGTTAAATCTCATTTGCCATGTGACTGACCAATCAACGACTTTATTCAGATCTTCCTGAATTTTACCTCTATCTTCGTCATTAATCGCCCTACCACCCAGTTTCGTGTCATCCGCAAACTTTGAAACTGTACTGACTAGGCCGACATCTAAATCGTTAATATATATATAAGAAAAAGCAAGGGGCCCAATACAGAACCCTGAGGAACGCCACTCGCTACATTAGCCCAACACGACTCCGCTCCATCAACGACCACCCTCTGTTTCCTACATCGCAACCACTCTTCTATTCAATTTATTACTACACCCCTGATTCCATGAGCCTTAGTTTTTTCAATGAGTCTTTTGTGCGGCACGGTGTCAAACGCTTTTTGAAAATCTAAATACACTACATCAACCGCCCGATGTTTATCGTAAACGTCAACCACGCTTTGGAAGAATTCTAAAAGATTAGTTAAGCAAGATTTGTTTCGCCTAAATCCGTGCTGCGTATTTCTAACTAGTTTATGGAATTCTAAGTGTTCGACTATACGATCCCTAATTATTGATTCCAGTAGCTTACCTACAACAGACGTTAAACTGATTGGCCTATAATTTCCTGCCGCACCTTTATCGCCTTTCTTAAAGATATGTGTTACGTTTGCTAACTTGAAATTATCTGGTACGCACCCCTCAGATATAGACGCATTAAAAATCTTTGTTAGCGGGACAACAGTGCTATCTTTTAATTCTTTTAGTTGTATGGGATATATGGAATCCGGGCCCGGTGACTTACGCGTTTTCATTTTATCAATATAGCGCATTACTTCCCCTTCACTAACCACTATATTATCCAAAATATTACCATTATCAAAAGGTATTATATCTATCACCGTAGGGATATTCGTTACATCTTCTCTAGTAAAAACTGACGTGAAAAATTCGTTTAGGAAGGTAGCCATTTCCTTGTTTTCAGAAACTAGATCACCGTTAACATTTTTCAACGGCCCCAAGACACTTTTTACTGGATTTCTATTGTTGACGTATTGAAAGAATCGCTTGGGGTTTTCTTTACCGTCACGAGCTATGGAGATTTCAAATTCGCGCTTGGACTTTTTTATTACACTTTTCGCTTCACGCCTTAGAGATATGTAGTTGTTTCGTAACCACAAATTGTCTTTATCGCACTTATGTAACCTATAAGCCCTATCTCTACTCTTTATAATGTCTCCTACTCTAGAAGTAAACCACAAGGGCTTATTGTTTAGTTTCGCACGATTAATTTTGTACGGTACACATTCCTCATTTATAGTCCTAAATACTGTTTCGAACGATTCCCACATTAGTTTTGCGTTGGAATTCCCCATTACGTTTTCCCAATTGACGTGTGACAATTTATTTCGAAATTTACTAAAGTCTGCGTGCTGGAAGTTAGGAATTTTAGTCGAGTTAGCTGGTTTCGAGTGACTTACTGAAAGGACAAACTCTACCATATTGTGATCGCTATTGCTTAACGGTTCTATTACTTGAAGATCAGTAATTAGCGTATCATCTGTAGTTATTACTAAATCTAAAATGCTGTCCAACCTCGTAGGTTCCCCAACTCTTTGAATAAGAAAGCTATCCTCGAGAAAATTAACTAAACGATTACCTTCCGCGTCTCCTTGCATTGTATCGTAATTTACGTTAGCGCAATTAAAGTCACCCATGACTAAAGCCTGCTCACTACCGATTATTCTCTTTAGTTCACGATATAACGCTTCGTCCGTATCAGCTGTTTGATTAGGGGGTCTATATATAACCGCAACAAGAAGTTTGAAATCGTTCAATTTAAGTTCTGCTATAGTCGAATCTATTGGTTCTGGAATTGTGTGCTTTACTTCTATAACGTTCGCTATATTATCTTTGATATACAACATAACACCGCCTCCTCGCCTATCTATTCTGTTCTTAACAAAAAGTCTATAACCTTTAATTTGATACTCCCCTACAAAGTCACGAGTTTCAGTGCTAAGCCACGATTCATTTATCGCAATTATATCTTAGTCTTTACAAGCAATTAAAGAAAAAAATTCGTTTCTTTTATTTCGTAGGCTACGAGCATTGAAGGATAGAACCTTCAAATTGTTTGTAATTGCGACAACTTCGCGAGCGCAGTGGAAATTTATGGAATTTACGCTGGGACCGTTCGAGTTACTGCAGCCTGAAAAGAAGAGACAGTATTATGAAAGTCTTCCTAAACGCGCAGCTCCAACGTCATTAAGATGAAGTCCATCTCCGAGGAACAAGTCCCTCCTGCCGTAAAAACTGTTCCAAAAATTCGCAAAATGCACTCCTTCCTGTTGGCAAAGAGACTATAGGTTATTGTTAATATAGGTCGCCTTGCTGTAGAAATCGTTACGATGGATAATTCGAGGAAGTATACCTGTTAAAACAATCTTATTAGATTTTTCCTTTAATCGCTCTAGTAAGTCCCTGTACGTAGCCAGCAGTTCTTCCGATCTAGAATTTAAAACGTTATTAGTACCGACATGAATAACATACGTTGTGTCCTCGGAGGTACCGTCTGTAAATTGGTCAACACTATTAGTTATATCCTCCACCCTTGCACCAGGGTAGCAGTAACGGCGCCTACGACGAGGGTTTGTCCCACAGAATTCCTCGAGCTGCCCTCGAACAATGGAATCGCCAACGAGTCGTATTTCCAGTTCATCAGCATCATCGAAACCTAAAACAGAAAACTTATTGTTTGTTATTACTGGTAGACATGTCTTAGGTTTTCTCAATGGGGCTCCATTACGCATTCGAACGAAGGGTTGGGAACTAAGAGAAGAGAGGGGGCTATTAATTCTATTTATATTATTATTAGTAGAACCTGAGGCAGGAGGGGTCGTAACTGGAGTCTCAAGGGATTCTAGGGATTCTAATTTTGCCGTCAGAAGCATCACGGTTTCTTCACTCCTCACCCTGGCCTCCCTCTCACGTTCTAACTCGTTCCTCAGCACTTCCATGCTTGAGCACCATCTGCAAACTAACTGTTCCTTATTATTAGCCATTGTCAACGCGTAAACGGGAAATTTCCCTTCTCAGCGACTGCAACTACTTGACGGGGGTGCCATGCTTTTAATTAGTTAAAAAACAAACAAAAACAAAAAAAGAGCGTTTGGAAATTAATAAATTAAAACGTAGGTCTACCGCCTGCTTATTGTGCCGTCACCTGCGAAAACCGGCAAAATGTTGTCTTGAAACGCAGAAACAGGTTCTTGTAACACAATTTTATGCTAAATGAATATATAATTAAAGACTAGATCTGTTAAAGAAAAAGTATTAAATGCACTTATCTGTCCGTTCTTCGACCGACTTAATTCCTTTTTTCCCACGGGATTGACTTTTGGAGGTCAGGTAGTGTGAAGGGAAAAATGAACCTTAAGAAACCTCGTTTCTGATAGATTTGAAAAACAAAAAGGCAAACCAAGGGAATTTCAACCTTATGAAACCTCGTGTAGTAATAGATTCGGAAAACAAACAAGCACTAGCCTTGGTTTAGTCAAGTAATATAGTAATGAATAAAGTCAATAAATGAAATATATTCGTTAATGAATGATTAGTAACACGAAGTAATTTAGTTAAGAATGCACCAAACACTTTTTTTTTTAAAGACACTTGAACGAAAACCACTTATTCAATTGGTAACACTGGACACTCGAAAAACACGTCTGTTCACAAGGAAAGACTGATCACGACATATATATATATATATATATATATATATATATATATATATATATATATATATATATATATTAGGCCGTTTCGAAAAATCGAAATTTATGATGGCTCAACGCACACATACTAAACAAGTAATATGTCATGAATAAAGACTTCATGCAAAATATTAAGACAAGAGCTTATTGTTATCCCACCCCTCAATGCATATCTATTTTACCCCTCATGAGGAAATTTTCATTTTTCTGGCAAATATATTTATTTATTTTGTGATGTCCTCTTAAATTTGGTATATAAAATTCATAAATAAAATTGGAAGATAAGTAGGTCATTTTCAGGAATGGTCCAGTAACCCCCTATATTCTTTAGAGAGAATTCTAGAAAATTCTTCCTTCAGGATAACTATTCTAGAATTTCCATTTTTTCCCTTTATGGATTATATGATGTTTTATTTGCTTTTTCATCTATAATTACTGATATTTTCACAAGTTTACTGTTCTAGAAAGGTTACTTCATGTTACTTTACAACTTTCTTACAGTAATCAAGTCATAATATAATTTAGGTGAGTGATTAATGATTATATTATATTATTATTAAGACTAACAGGTGGTAAAACTTTTTCCCTCAGAATTATGGCAAAAACCAGAAACAAGTGTGAAGTCTGGTAGGTCGGACAAGTGCTGGAAGAGGGTTTTTCTGAGAAGCAGCTTCCAACTAACAGTGATGTGCTTAAACGTATTTTTTATCACATTAAGGTGGGAAAGCAAAATGTCTCTGTAGCTTGCGCAACTGTAGCCAACGAAGTTATTGCTATGTGGGAAAAAGCCTCCTTAATTACATCCCACAAGCCTTATATTGTCTCAAACCTTAAAAGGCTTTACAATAAGCATGAAGGGCTGGTCAAGAACCGAACTCGACGAACTCCTACCCAAGAGAAGAATGAAGCAGAATTTGTCACCAGCTTAAAGAAGCTTTTCGATGTAGCTCATTCAGAAGTGGAAACAGAAATAAAATTGCAGGAGGATAAAGATTTTCTTAAGGATCAAAGGAACGATCGGAAAATTATTATGGGTCCAGAAGACAAGGAGTTTTCAAGAAAGGCAAAAGCACGACAGATAAGCATGGAAAGAATGGAAAAAACTTCGCAGGAAATCAAAGGAAGAAATGAGGCAATTGACAAAGGTTGTGGATCTCAACCAATGTGAAAATTCCGGTTCAGGAGGAAGTGAAGAATCATCTGGTGATGAATTGTTCTACAGAGCACTCTCATCATCATCTTCAAAAAAGGAGAAGCTTGAACCAGGTGTAATTGTTAGGGATAAAAAGTTCTTGGCTGCTCTGGACCGCACTGGAACATCTGCAAGAGCTGCTTTGCACATTGTGACACCTGCCCTTTCAGCTGCTGGAGTGGAAATTGAAGAGATCACACTTCATCATCCTCTATCTACAGGTCTCGGCGATCAACACGGATGCAGATGGGAGAAGACATTAAAGCCAGTTTCCAACCAAATACCCCTTTAATAATTCATTTTGATGGAAAGCTTCTTCCATCCATGCATGGGGGTAAGATTGATGTAATGCCCATTGTTGTGACTGGTGCAGGCGAATTAGAAAAATTACTGTCTATTCCAAAGCTTATTTCTGGAACGGGAGAAGAAATGGGGAGAGCAGTTTTAGATGTCTTGAAGCAATGGCCACAAGTAAATGAGTGGGTAGCAGGCCTTTGTTTTGATACTACTGCAAGCAATACAGGTATCCATGCTGGGGCTTGTACCATCATCCAAAAGGCCCTTCAGAGATCACTCCTTTTTCTGGCATGCCGCCACCATATCCACGAGCTTCTTATCACTGCAGTTTTTGACATGTTTTTCTCTTCTTCGGGTCCACAAATTCCCTTATTCAATCGATTCAGAGATTGTTGGGATAACATTGATCAGCAGAATTACAAGCCCTATGAACCCAATGATCTCACCTCAGAATCTTTAGATCATTGGATCTTGAAGCACAGAGACAAGCTAATATCTTTCATCAACTCCAAACTTCAAGAGGGCCACACTCGAGGTGACTACAAGGAATACTTAGAACTTGCACTTATCTTCCTTGGTTGTCCAATGCCTAAAACAAATAAAGGCTCTGATAGCAGATTCCACTACCCAGGAGCTTACAGCAGAGCTAGATGGATGGGAAAGGGCATC
>JAJOZX010001696.1:135000-137500 GCA_023014485.1 Bathynomus jamesi
ATGTGTGTGTGTGTATATGTATATGTATATATATATATATGTATGTATATATATATATGTATGTGTAATATATATATATGTATATGTATACATATATATGTATATGTATACATATATATGTATATGTATACGTATATATGTATATGTATACGTATATATGTATACGTATATGTGTTAACCCCTCCGTCTATGGCCCTGGGGTGGTTCGGAGTCGACGGGGGTTCTGGTTAGGAGGCAGCAACGGATATTTCTTCTCTAACACTCTAATTCGTTTCGGTCGCCAGACTGTTTCACCCAATATCTTCTATGGTGCTTGGGTTGTCTCGTATCTACGAGGCGTTCTTGTTTGGAGGCAGCAACGGATATTTCTTTTCGCGATACTTTTCTTCTATAACATTCTAATTCTTTTCTCTCGCTTTATGGGTCGACAGTTGTTAATTCTTCTTTCTATAATACTCTGATACTTTCTCTTCGTACTAAACTTATCGACTTATATGTTATATTATGTTATAATATGTTATAAATTTGATTCGGAGCGAAAGGAGATTTTTATCTTAGAAGCGTTCGCTTCTGTCGTAGTTAGCGGAATTTGAACACTTACCTCAGCATTTTCGAGTTCATTGCGGGAGGTGATATAAATAAAAATAAAAATAAAAAAAATAGTACGAGAACGTATATGTGCGTTTTCGAACGATTGCATAAGTTTTGCGTTTCATAGACTGACACGAGTAAAAATGAATATTTAATAAAATTTATATAGGATAATTGTCAAGATAAGATATGGACGTAAGATGAATATGGTTGAATAATAATATTTATACTACATAACACCACAACATTATTATTAAAGAATTTACCATACATTGCATACTAGAGATATGATGAAGGGAAATTAAGGACGGGGAAATGTGACGTCATAGTTATTGAATTTGTACGTGTAGTACAAATCATTGTTAGGAAGATTTACAAGAACGAATTAGAGACAGAGTGGGTATTAATGACTAAGTAGTACAACTACGGGTTCCATTCCTGTTATATGCAATGTGTATGCATAATCTAGGGACGAGGGTGAGATGCAAGACAACCATAATTAATTATAATAAATTCTATAACAAATGGAAAATGGATACGACTAAACCATAGAAATGGTAGACCGTAGGGTTGTGACACAACGAAAATAGAAAGCTACAAATAAATTTTTTAGCCAAACTCGCGTTAAGCGATTTTGGTTCTTATGTAAAAATGAATATTGAATATTCATTGTTCATTTTTGCATTGCTCTCCCCTTTAAAATGATATGTATACAATAATATAATAGGGTACAATTAATACAATAGAATTAAGAGAATAACATCCAAACTAATTCAAGTTAGATGACGAATTTTTCTTTACATTACAAATTTTTATACAGAACAAGTGAGTTCGGGTGGTTGGGTACAATGCAGAGCAATCAAATCTTTAACATGACACTTGCTTACAAAATATAAAAAATTCAAAGATTAATACTTTAATTTAGACAAACAATTAAGTTAGACAAAGAATGATATTGCTAAATTTTTAACAAAATTTTTTTTAATTTTTCTGTGGGAAGAATTACATACAAAATGAATAGTAGATAAAAGTGAAAAATGTAAATCGTACAATCTGTAAACTAATTTTTATTTACTAGTGTAGGTAAAAATCGAATTACGTAGTGGATGATGTATAGACCTGTGGTCTAGTGTATTTGTTTGTATAAATAAATAAATATATATATAAATAAATATATATATATATATATATATATAAATATATATATATACATAATTAAAATATATATATATATATATACAGGGTGGGCGGAAAGTAGCTCCCTATTTTGGATTGGTAAAAAAATACGTATATTATCCATTTATTCAGAAGAAATAATATGAAAAGGTAGGCATACATGGTAGGTTTTCTCTAAAATTCAATTTGGGCTCCAACTCTTTCCACCAGCTTCTGGAGCGCCCAGGAATGGCTCCACTGACTTTAGCAGGAACTCCGGCGGGATGGAGGACATGACTTCCCGAATTCGGTCCTCCAGTTCTTCCAATGTCCTCGGTTTGGTGCGGTAGACTTCTTCCTTTACCCACCCCCAAAGAAAGAAGTCGCACGGTGTCAAGTCGGGGCTCCTGGGGCCATTGATGTGGACCACGACGACCCATCCAACGCCCAGGGAAGTGGGCATCCAGCCACTCACGGACAACAAGAGCGAAGTACTGATCGGTACCTTGCTATGTTGCGAAACGAGGTCTAGCCGGTTGTCAGCACATGGAGGAACATCGACGATCTGATATTTATGCAAGATGGCCCCTCCGCACTTCGCTCTTGTTGTCCGTGAGTGGCTGGATGCCCACTTCCCTGGGCGTTGGATGGGTCGTCGTGGTCCACATCAATGGCCAGCCAGGAGCCCCGACTTGACACCGTGCGACTTCTTTCTTTGGGGGTGGGTAAAGGAAGAAGTCTACCGCCAAAACCG
>JAJOZX010001696.1:142500-150000 GCA_023014485.1 Bathynomus jamesi
CAGAGCAGGTGAAGTGGACATGAAAAGCGGAATTAAGTCCTTATGATCTTTGAGAAGGCGTTTCAAGGCTCTATTAAATGATTTGATGACGTCATCCTGCGGGTTCTTCCTAAGTTTGGTGTATGTGGCGGGGTCCTGGAGAAGCTCGTTCATCTTTCCGATGTAGTCCACTTTGTCCATAATAACTATGGTGTTAGCCTTGTCTGCTTTAGTAATATGGAGCTCCCCATCTTTTTTTAATTGTGAGAGGCTATTGCGAAAACGTTTAGGAAAGTTATCTTCGTAATTACCATTCGCCGCACTATAAACGAGGCCTTTAACTATGTTAAACAAATACTGAGGGAGATTACACTGTTTTTCAAAACACGCGAGACTAACAAATTTGTAAAGCCGAAGGTTTTTTAATAATAAAAAAGGACATACCATATCCAAGGGCACTTTTTGCATCGTCACTAATGTTTTTCGAAGAAAGGTTCAAAACACACTTTGAGCTTGCTTTTTTACTCCACTGACTATCTCGAATGAGACTTTTAATTTTTCGATCCAAAATGTTACGAAGTGAAGTAGTTCTCCGACGCAACTCGTTGTAAATTTCATCAAACGGATGGTCGTCAATTTGTCTGAGGCGAATCGGAAGCAGGGATTTGGGAAGAACTTGCTCCTCCAGACACATAGTAAGAAACTTCCGTCGGATACGAATTGCATGCCCCTTCATTAATGTAGAAGAAAACACGGACACAAACGGAGACAAGAGAGGGAACAGCAAGCCGAAGGAACGCGTGGTTCATTATATGAAAATTATTTCACGAAAGTAACACGTGAAAAATATTTATGATGAATAAAACCACGAAGGAAAGGAAACACAAAATGGTGCTCAAGCGCTTTCGTCTAATGACATCCTCAGGAACACTGAAGTACATAAAAAGGTTACAGCCTATATATAGGTTACAGAAAGAAAAAAAAAGAAAAAATAAATAACATACATACACACACACACACACATATATATACATACATACATATCTATATATACAAATACATACAGACATACATACATACATATATATATGCAATAAACAGAGAAGTAAAAATAAAAAATTAAAAATTAAAACCTTAAAAGGATTACCAGTGAGGCGTACAGATTTGTAAGGAAAAATATCGATTTTTAGCACAAGATCAAATGGATTATAAAAATACAAATTTATACTGGAACTCTGCCCGGGTTTTAACACACTGCAGCCTATGGTCAGGTTTCGATATATATAAAAAAAATAAAATGCAAATAAAAGTTAATAAAGTAGCAGACAAGTTTACCAAAGATTTAATGTTTTACCCTTCTTATCTAAATCTGTTTTAAAGGAATTCAAAATAACAGGATCGAGTTGAAAAAGACCTTTGCTTATGTTGAAGTTATTTGAAAGTTGGATAATGGCAGACTCAAGAATATTTCTATTAACAATGTTGCTTGAATGGAATAAAACTGAAGCATTATTCCAATCAATACAGTGGGCTAACTCTGACAAATGGACAAAAAGGGCACTGGACAACTGTCCTGTTCTAACGGAATATTGATGCTGTTTTATACGTGTGTGCAAATCCTTTCCCGTCTGACCTATGTAAAAGGAATCACATTGTTTACAGCCAATTTTATAGATAATGCCTGAATTATTGGTAGGGCTATTTTTTATTATGATATTTTTCACAATATTGTTATATGAAAATACTACATTAATATCCAAAAGTTTTATAATCCATTTGATCTTGTGCTAAAAATCGATATTTTTCCTTACAAATCTGTACGCCTCACTGGTAATCCTTTAAGGTTTTAATTTTTATTTTTTATTTTTACTTCTCTGTTTATTGCATATATATATGTATGTATGTATGTATGTATGTATTTGTATATATAGATATGTATGTATGTATATATGTATATATATGTGTGTGTGTGTGTGTGTATGTTATTTATTTTTTCTTTTTTTTTCTTTCTGTAACCTATATATAGGCTGTAACCTTTTTATGTACTTCAGTGTTCCTGAGGATGTCATTAGACGAAAGCGCTTGAGCACCATTTTGTGTTTCCTTTCCTTCGTGGTTTTATTCATCATAAATATTTTTCACGTGTTACTTTCGTGAAATAATTTTCATATAATGAACACCACGCGTTCCTTCGGCTTGCTGTTCCCTCTCTTGTCTCCGTTTGTGTCCGTGTTTTCTTCTACATTAATGAAGGGGCATGCAATTCGTATCCGACGGAAGTTTCTTACTATGTGTCTGGAGGAGCAAGTTCTTCCCAAATCCCTGCTTCCGATTCGCCTCAGACAAATTGACGACCATCCGTTCAACAACTTCAGCAGATTAATTTTAAAGAAACATATTGAAGTCACCAGACAAAATGAGTGGTCCGCCTTCAAAAATTTAAACATCGCCAAACATAATTTTGTAACCGTTATTCCCCAACCGTGGATCCAACCTTTGTTTGATGAAATTTACAACGAGTTGCGTCGGAGAACTACTTCACTTCGTAACATTTTGGATCGAAAAATTAAAAGTCTCATTCGAGATAGTCAGTGGAGTAAAAAAGCAAGCTCAAAGTGTGTTTTGAACCTTTCTTCGAAAAACATTAGTGACGATGCAAAAAGTGCCCTTGGATATGGTATGTCCTTTTTTATTGTTAAAAAACCTTCGGCTTTACAAATTTGTTACAGTCTCGCGTGTTTTGAAAAACAGTGTAATCTCCCTCAGTATTTGTTTAACATAGTTAAAGGCCTCGTTTATAGTGCGGCGAATGGTAATTACGAAGATAACTTTCCTAAACGTTTTCGCAATAGCCTCTCACAATTAAAAAAAGATGGGGAGCTCCATATTACTAAAGCAGACAAGGCTAACACCATAGTTATTATGGACAAAGTGGACTACATCGGAAAGATGAACGAGCTTCTCCAGGACCCCGCCACATACACCAAACTTAGGAAGAACCCGCAGGATGACGTCATCAAATCATTTAATAGTGGCTTGAAACGCCTTCTCAAAGATCATAAGGACTTAATTCCGCTTTTCATGTCCACTTCACCTGCTCTGCCCTACCTTTACGGTCTTATTAAAACCCACAAACCTGGTAACCCTATGCGCCCTATTATTAGCTCGGTGGGCTCTATTACTTATAAACTCTCCAAATGGCTTGTCAAAGTTTTGTCCCCCATTCTCGGAACTATCTCTGATTCACATGTAAAAAATTCCATGGATCTTACGGAAAAATTGAATAATGCACGTACTGAAACTAACGATAAATTGATCAGTTTTGATGTTTGTTCATTGTTTACAAAAGTGCCGATTGACGATATGCTTGACTTTCTCTCCCAAGAATTACATAAGTATGACCTGCCACTACCTTCACACATTGTTTTGGAACTCATTAAGCTTTGCATCAAAGACTGTAAATTCACTTTCAATAACGAGTATTATCAACAAGTTTTTGGGATGGCTATGGGCAACCCCTTATCGCCCCTCCTCTCCAATATTTATATGGAGTTTTTCGAAATTACCTATATTCCGAGAATCCTGGGGGTTGGCATCCCTTGGTTGCGGTACGTCGACGATATTTTGTGTATCTGGCCCATGAATCGTGACCTGGATAGCTTCCTCCTTCAGTTAAATGATCAAGTCCCCTCCATTAAGTTTACTTTAGAAGTGGAGCAAGACAATTCAATCCCATTTTTGGATGTGCGTGTACATAGGGAAAGCCCAGGTTTTAAGTTTAGTATCTATCGGAAAACGACAAACAATTTGTCCTACGTACACTTTTACTCGGGACATGATACCCCCACTAAGAAGGCCATATTTTCATCAATGTTTCTCCGCGCCCTTAGGATCGCCAGTCCGGAATACTACATCGATGCCGAATTGGAAAAAATCAACGGTATTGGAAGTGATTTGTGTTATCCATCTGCGTTTATGGAATCTTGTCTCAACAAGGCAAAACGAACTTTCTATCGTGTCAATATTAACACTCGTACTTTGTCAAAAAATATTTTAGTACTTCCATTTTTCCCGGGCTTTTTAGGCATTGCTAATGTACTTAAACTTTTGGATATTAATGTAGTATTTTCATATAACAATATTGTGAAAAATATCATAATAAAAAATAGCCCTACCAATAATTCAGGCATTATCTATAAAATTGGCTGTAAACAATGTGATTCCTTTTACATAGGTCAGACGGGAAAGGATTTGCACACACGTATAAAACAGCATCAATATTCCGTTAGAACAGGACAGTTGTCCAGTGCCCCTTTTGTCCATTTGTCAGAGTTAGCCCACTGTATTGATTGGAATAATGCTTCAGTTTTATTCCATTCAAGCAACATTGTTAATAGAAATATTCTTGAGTCTGCCATTATCCAACTTTCAAATAACTTCAACATAAGCAAAGGTCTTTTTCAACTCGATCCTGTTATTTTGAATTCCTTTAAAACAGATTTAGATAAGAAGGGTAAAACATTAAATCTTTGGTAAACTTGTCTGCTACTTTATTAACTTTTAATTTGCATTTTTTTTTTTTTATATATATCGAAACCTGACCATAGGCAGCAGTGTGTTAAAACCCGGGCAGAGTTCCAGTATAAATTTGTATTTTTATAATCCATTTGATCTTGTGCTAAAAATCGATATTTTTCCTTACAAATCTGTACGCCTCACTGGTAATCCTTTAAGGTTTTAATTTTAATTTTTTATTTTTACTTCTCTGTTTATTGCATATATATATGTATGTATGTATGTATGTATGTATTTGTATACAGGGCTATTGAAAATGATTCATCCGATTTCAACTGAGAATACTTCCGTACCTATCGATCGTGCATCAACTGGGCATACACCACATGAAAGAGGAAATCTCCGAGTTTTACAAGATCACCGCGAGAGGGCTCCAAAGTCACGCCGTGGCCTAGCAAAGTAACAAACAGTCAGTGTGAAAATGGCGTTGGATTGGTCGCAGTGGGCACCATGACTTGGTGCTCCACAGCTGGCCCCCTAGGTCGCCGGATCTTACACCGTGCGACTTCTTCCTTTGGGGGTACGTTAAGGATACTGTGTACGTGCCACCGTTGCCCACATCTTTGGATGAGCTCCGAACTCGCATTGTTACTGCCGTAGAGTCAGTGACAACGGACATGCTGGAGCGAGTATGGGAGGAATTCGACTATATGTCGACGTTGCTAGTGTAACTAGGGGAAGTCACATAGAGCATTTATGAGGTGAGACACAAAATTTGGACAGTTTTTCTTTTGGTTGATGTATCACAAATCACACAGTATTTGTAACATTAAAAAATATTCTCATTTGAAATCAGGTGAATCATTTTGAATAGCCCTGTATATAGATATGTATGTATGTATATATGTATATATATGTGTGTGTGTGTATGTATGTTATTTATTTTTTCTTTTTTTTTCTTTCTGTAAAATATATATAGGCTGTAACCTTTTTATGTACTTCAGTGTTCCTGAGGATGTCATTAGACGAAAGCGCTTGAGCACCATTTTGTGTTTCCTTTCCTTCGTGGTTTTATTCATCATAAATATTTTTCACGTGTTACTTTCGTGAAATAATTTTCATATATATATATATATATATATATATATATATATATTATATATATATATATATATATGTATATATATATATATATACAGGGCGTCCCAAAAAAATGTATCCACACTTTAAATACTTATAAAGGCAGTGTTTATTAAAATACATTTCATTTTCAAAATGTAGTAGAATCTACAGACATTATTTAATTGTTTTGTCAACGCCTGTTTTCAAACTGACGTCCGTTCTGGTCCAGGCACTGCTGATAACGCGAAGCAATGGAATCGCAAACATCACGAAACATTTCGTTTGGTATTTGTGTGCATTCTCGTTCAATGGCTGCTCTCAATTCAGCGACGTTGCAGGTTTTATAGCGTAGACTTTGTCTTTTAAGTATCCCCATAAAAAAAGTCTAGTGGTGTGAGGTCTGGTGAACGCGGAGGGTATTCTACGAAACCCCTTCGTCCAATCCACATCCACATCGTGCCAAGTACCACTCGCAATACTCCACTCTTCGGTCCGGATCATCTTCATTAATAGCATGGACTAATCTTGGAATGTAACTTTAACATTGACAGCGCTTCAAAATGCGTTGGACAGACGATTCTGAAATTCCTACCTCACGACTCGCTTGCCGCACAGATTTTCTTGGACTTTGGTGATACGTTTCCAGTACTCTTTCTTGCTTTGTGGGGCTTGTCGATGTCCGTGGTCTTCCGGAACGCTTCTTGTGGACATTCTGAACAGTTCCATCGGCTTCAAAGTTATCTCTAATTCGAGTGATGGTAAGTCGCGTTGGTGGATCTGTTTGAAACTCCCTCCTAAACTGTCTTTGCACTTCAACTGCGTTTTCACACTTCCAGTAGCATTTTAGAATGAATTTCCTTTGTTCAAAGCTTAGTCTGACTGCCATTATTAATTCTAATGGGTTTAACTTGGAAAGAAAGGAACATCAATTGAGCTATCAGCTGTTAAAGTGTATACATTTTTTTGGGACGCCCTGTATATAAAAATATATATATATAAATATATGTATATAAATTATAAATATATATATATAAATATATATATATATATATAAATATATAAATATATATATATATAATATTATATATATATATATATATATATATATATATATATATATATATATATGCACTAGAATCACAAAATAACACGTGACCTTATTAATAAGCAAACAACCACAAGGAAAAGGAAACACAAAGTCCGAGCGCTTTCGTGATATATTCACATATATTCACATTTCGTGATATATTCACATATATTCACATTATTGATAATGTGAATATATCACGAAAGCGCTCGGACTTTGTGTTTCCTTTTCCTTGTGGTTGTTTGCTTATATATATATATATATATATATATACAGGGCGTCCCCAAAAAATCTGTATACACACTTTAACAGCTGATAGTTCAATTGATGTTTCTTTCTTTCCAAGTTAAACCCATTAGAATTAATAATGGCAGTCAGACTAAGCTTTGAACAAAGAAAATTCATTCTAAAATGCTACTGGAAGTGTGAAAACGCAGTTGAAGTGCAAAGACAGTTTAGGAGGGAGTTTCAAACAGATCCACCAACGCGACTTACCATCACTCGAATTAGAGATGGAATTAGCCGATGGAACTGTTCAGAATGTCCACAAGAAGCGTTCCGGAAGACCTCGGACATCGACAAGCCCCACAAAGCAAGAAAGAGTACTGGAAACGTATCACCAAAGTCCAAGAAAATCTGTGCGGCAAGCGAGTCGTGAGGTAGGAATTTCAGAATCGTCTGTCCAACGCATTTTGAAGCGGTCAATGGAAAAGTTACATTCCAAGATTAGTCCATGCTATTAATGAAGATGATCCGGACCGAAGAGTGGAGATTGCGAGTGTACTTGGCACGATGTG